>CM053273.1:36789586-36914991 GCA_028583415.1 Protea cynaroides
AAAAGATGACTTAAAAAAGGAAATATTACAAGTGGTGGAATGTATTTAGATTTAACTCATGTCCCATTCAAAATTGTGTGAATCGGCTATTGATGATTGGGCACAATCCTTGTCCATAGTCATCACATGTTTTGAATGAAGTTGGTCTAGGAAAATTTTTTAGATTGGATTAATAGAACCTACAAGGTTCAGCCTTACATTTTCTCAAACAATGGGAAAGTTTGAACTTCGGTAAGACCTCAAAAGAAATTCTTCAAACATCAATAAAATCTTTTGATGCTTTATTAGCAAATATTGTAAAACTCGTAAAAACTGAGTTTTGCGGTTAAAATCAGATGACCAAAATTTTGAAGATATAACACATACATTAACAAAGTTAAAATTATGTAATATGAATAATTCTAAAGAATTTGCTAAATCATTACAAAAAAATTATCATTTACTCTCTGTTGATTCAACCAAACACTAGTTGTCTCAATTCTTTGCACAATTACTTCCACCATGGGATACAATTTGTAAAGACAATTATCCAAAATTCTATACCAAAACCGATAGTATAATACTTTAGGAAATCAAATTAATTATGTTTATAGACAACAAATTAGTCATTATTTGGATGCAAGAGTAGTTAAGCAATTAAAAAAAAAAAAAAATTTAACCCAGGTTTTTACAAATCCCAAATTAAAAACAACTGGGAATTTGGTTGTCAAAAGATATACTATAAGCAAAAACATAACTTATAATATGTCCAAGTGTAAAAAACCATGTAAACGTCGATATAAGTGAAAAATATTGAATCCACAAAATAAATTCTCCAAGCATAAAATTAAAACATGTTAGAAAATATAACCCAAATAACACAGCTAAAACCTATCGTTGTTATGCATGTAATGAAGGACATTATGCAATAAAAAATCTTGAAATGATTTTTGGCTCAGATATAACTGACTCATCGGAAAGCCTTTACGAGTTAATAAGTGAAACAGCTTTAGACAACTTTTCAGATTCAGATGACAATATTATGTTCAAACCATTAGATGTTACCCTTCTGATACTATCAATCTTGGTGAATGTTTTGAACAAGCTCCATCGGAAGAAACAAATCATGTCCGTTTATCCAATTATATCTAAGAGGATATGGTTGTTAACTTTTTCAACTATAAAAAGCATAAAAACGTTAAAAAATAAGTGGTCTATAGATTGTCAAAATTACAATTTTGGTCAACTAGATTTTTTAAAGCAAGTTAGTCGAAACACTAGCGTTCAACTTACCGAAAATTTCAAAATTGAAATAAAACTCTTCAACAAAGAAAAAAGGGAAATTTTCATATACCTCCCCTGTATTATGACAAATAGACATAACACACCCCCCATCAAGAATCAATCCAATGGATATCCCTTAGTTTACAAGATCTAATACTTAACCCCACTCCATTAGTTAGTCTCCGGTAAAGTATGACGTACGTGTAACATAGTTTAAATGCCAAAATTACTCATTTTCATCTTCCTTATTTGAAATGGGCTCTTCCTCTTCCCTGTCACTTTGCCATTTTGATTCCACTTGAACCACCTATAAACCTAAAATCCTTTATTGCCACCAATCCCTTCCTCTGAATTCCCTTCGCCATTGAATACCTTGATTCCACCTTTGACTTCATTGTTCTTCATTCTATTCTCCTTAACAAAACCAGCTATGACATAATTTTTAGCTCTAACTCTTTATTTAATAACATCCATTTTTATTTTGAGTGCAGAGATAGAGTTGTAATTCTATCTTTTCAATGTTTTAGGGTATTTCTCATTCTTATGTACCTAGGTTTTTAGATCTCTTACGATTGATTACAGTAAGGCAAGGAAAGGGTTGCTACAGAGGTTTTGATCTCCCTTGTTCACATCCATTCGCTAAATCTTCATACCTTGTCTTCTCATTATTTTGTTCTTCGCAATGGAGTTCGTGGATTTGTTTATCGAAGAGATGTTCATATGGCTTTTCCATTTCTTTATCCTGGTTGCAGTCCTTTATTATCTTGTTTTCCTTTTAGGTTTTTCTTGATTTATTATTATTACGGCTTATTTTTCATTTATGATTAATTCTACAATGAAGAAGGTCTGTTGTGCATGTCTCATGGTCTTCTCCATCCGGTTTGAGCAGCCACAACAAGGCAAAACGAAGAACACACAAAAGTTGAAATTTTGAAAGAAGACAAAATTAATGGGGAAAATAACCTTAAAATTTTGAATTCTAATGGAGGTGAATCTATACAATGACAAATGCGAGTGGGAGATGTACGACAATTTAGCAAACTTCTATGCCTATCAAGGTCACTGAGAAGCTTGAAAAGGCCTAAGTTTGAGACATTATTTTTGCTGAGTATGAGCTGAAGTTTTTAAAGCTTATTACTCAATTCAAGACCCTGACTTCCACACTCAAAGACACCGATGAGCCTAAGCCAAATCCTGAACCTGATGGTTATGATGCTTGCGAATCCATTTGTTAGATAAGATCTCAATCTAATGGATATGATATTCTATTTTAGATAACTAAGTCTATTAGATAGGATACAATATTGTATTTTAGATAACTTTATCCACTGGATACAATCTATTGGATATGATATTCTATTTTAGATAACTAAATCTATTAGATATGATACAATATTGTATTTTAGATAACTCTATCCATTGAATACGGTAGACATACCTTGTATTACTCACACACAGTTGTAATAGATCTCATAGAGGTGTAACAGATAAACATTCCTCGTATTGCTCTTTAGAAGCTTATAAATACAGTCTCCATAGCATGGTTAATGATATCGGTGAATAATTCAATCTTATTTTGCTTAAGTTTTTCATGGTATCAGAGCTTCTTTGACCAACGTCATCCTTTTTTTTTCTTTTCACTATGTCTTCTATAGACTCTACTATCCCTATGTTTTCTACAACATCAGTAGCAACCGCAACCCCTTCGGTTCAACTATCTCTCTCCAATATCATTTTCCTCCTTCCTGTCAAACTGGAGAGGACCAACTATTTAATATGGCATTCCCAGTTTTTGTCATTGCTCTATGCTCATGACTTATACGGCTATGTTGATGGCACCATTGCTGCTTTGACACCCACTTTGTCGTCTACAACAGATTCCTCCTTTACCACTATAACTACTCCTAATCCCATCTTTCTATTATGGCAAAAACAAGACCAGATTATTCTCAGTTGGATAGTCTCATCTCTCACAGAGGGGGCTCTAGCTCAAATCATTGGCATCACCTCCTCCCATGCTGCTTGGACTACGCTGGCTAAGGTATATGCTTCTCAGTCTCAGACTTGCGTAATGCAACTCAAGTACCAACTAATGCAATTAAAAAAAGGTACCTCTCCTATGGCTAAATACATTAAAGGTGTTAAAAGCAGGGTTGACAACTTAGCCGCTGCTGCGCATCCTGTCTTGGAGCCAGATGTCATTTTGAGTATTTTACGTGGTCTGAGATTGGACTATGATTCTTTTGCTACATTTGTAACTACTCGAATTGATCCCTTACCTCTGGATGACTTTCTTGGCTTACTATTGAGTCAAGAAATTTTAAAGGACTCTCGTACTGCCCATACTAATCTAGCCTCTGTCGAAGGAATTATGCATCTAAAGCTCTCCTTAGCTCCGGATCCTATTATCCCAGAGGCTGTGGCAACAGGGGGGTGCTTGTGGCCGTTCAGGTTCCCATGGAAGAGGCTTTTACTACCCTCACAACAATCAAGGTCTACTATTGCCTTCTCCTTCAGTGGTCTGTCAAATCTGTCACAGGCCTAATCACAATGCTTCTCAGTGCTACAATCGGTTCAATCCCTCCTTTCAGCGGTACTCGCATACATCTCCTACAACAACTCCTCAAGCAAAGGCTTTCTTAGCAACATCCGCAACATCCTTTAATGCCAATTGGTACCTTGATTCCGGCGCATCACACCACATGTCATCTGATCTCAGCCATCTTACCACTTTTCATCCTTATCAAGGCAATGATCAAGTTTGTGTTGCTAATGGTGAAGGTTTGCCCATCAACCATATTGGATCCTCTTGTTTACCTACTAAATCCAATTTTTTAAAACTTAAGGATGTGTTGTGTGTTCCATCTATATGGAAGAATCTATTGTCTATCAGTAGACTCACCATTGATAATAATGTTATGGTTGAGTTTTACCCCACTTGTTGCTATGTGAAGGATCTACGAAAGGGTACTACCCTCCTTCAGGGCACCATTGACGGAGGTCTCTACAATTTCCCTTACAGGATAAGCTGCCAATGGCCTACATTGGTGAATGGGTACCAAAATCAATGTGGCTTGATCGTCTGGAGCACCCCTCTCATAAATGTCTAAATTTCGTTCTTCGTTATGCAGCACTGCCATCCTCTACTTTACCCTTGTCTTCACTCTCTTACTCCTGCCAGCTCGGAAAAGCTCACAAGCTTCCCTTTATGCCCAATGTAACCACGACTCTTCCCCATTCTCCTTAGTGCACTTGGATATTTAGGGACCCTCCCCCATGCCCTCCATTAATGGTTTTCGATATTACATTTCCTTTATTGATGATTTTAGTCATTTTTCATGGATTTATCCTCTTATAAGCCGCACAGGCATTCCCTACCTTTTTACTATTTAAGGCTCAGGTTGCAAATTTGTTTCATTGTAGTATTCTGTACTTTAAGTCTAATGGACCTCAAGAATATAAAGCCTTTGATAGTTATCTCAGGGAGCACGGCATTCAACATCTATACTCATGCCTCCACACCTCTATACAGAATGGAAGAGCTGAGAGAAAGCATAGACAAATTTTTGAAACAAGATCGATGCTCATGGCTTGTGCTTCTGTACCTATGGAGTTTTGGCCTTCTACCTTTGAAACTGCACTGTACCTCATCAACAGACAACCAACACCACTCTTTCATAACTGTTGTCCATTTTTTTGTCTTATTGGGTCGAGAACCTGACTACTCCATTTTGAGAACATATGGAAGTGTCTGTTACCCTTGGTTAAGACCATATACCAAACACAAACTTGAGCTCCGATCTGCTCAATGCATTTTTCTAGGGTATAGCAGTAGCCACAAAAGATACAAATGCTTTGATTCTAAGGTTAGATGGACATTCATCTCACGCCATGTCAACTTTGATGAATCCATCTTCCCTTTCCATCAACCGGACACCCTCCCTACCCCTCCCCCCATCCACCGCCCACCCTGGACCCCCTTACTTGTCACTCATGACAATATTGTCCCACAACCAGCCCCACCACCCCCTCCTCTTCCTCTACCTCCTTTTCCGCCACTACTGCCTGAGCCCATCCCTTCCCCACATGTAGTACCGCCCACCTCCCAACCCGACCCCCTACTGTTGCTCCCTTGCCCGATCCCACCCCCCACCACATGGTTACTATGCCTCAAACTGGCCACATAAAACCAATCTCTAAATTAAACCTCCTGGCCACATCCAAACACCCTCTACCTTCACCCCTACTCACTAACCTCTCTAGTGATGAAATTGAACATACATCCTTTACCCTGGCCAATAAATCTCCAGTTTGGCGTACTGCTATGAGTGATGAATTCAATGCCCTCATGAAAAATGGTACATGGACTTTAATTCCCTATGAGACTCACATGAACTTGGTTGGCAACAAATGGGAGTATAGAATCAAAAGGCATTCTGACGGCTCCATCTCTTGCTACAAAGCTTACCTAGTTGCCAAAGCTTCCATCACTGTAAAGGCCAATATTTTTTTAATAGTTTCAGTGCAGTTGTCAAGCTTACAACCATCAGATGTTCTCTTGCTTGCGGTCTCAAGGGGTTGGGACATGCATCAATTAGATGTTCAAAATGCCTTTCTCAATGGCTCACTACAAGAGGATGTCTACATGCATCAGCCTCAAGGGTTCACTAATCCAGCATATCCAAATCATGTCTGCCATCTTCAGAAAGCGTTATATGGTCTTAAATAGGCTCCTTGGGCTTAGTTTCACAGATTGGGGTCCTTCCTAATCTCTCATGGTTTCAAAGCCTCTCTCTGACATTGCTCTCTATGTTCGATCATGGCAATCACATTTGGTTTATGTACTCGTTTATGTTGATGATATCATCATCACAGACACTAGTACAACATTGATCAATATGCTCATCAGAATTCTTGGCTTTGAATTTTCCATCAAAGATCTTGGCACCAAGAACTATTTTCTAGGGGTGGAGGTTCTCCCCTTTCCTACGAGCATTCATCTCTTTTAGCCCAAATACACTTTGGATGTGCTTCGTAAAGCAAAAATGGAGGATGCCAAACTAATGCCTACTCCAAGCTCCACCGTCTCTCTTACTGCTAGTGATGGAAGTGATTTTAGTGACGCTTCCTTGTATCAAAGCATTGTCGGTGCTCTACAGTACCTTTACTAGACCAGACATTGCATTCTTTGTGATCAAGGTGTGTTAATATATGCATTCTCCCAAGCTAGAACACTGGAGTGCCATAAAAAGTATCCTATGGTATCTAAAGGATACTATTGACCTTGGACTTTAGATTACAAGGTCAAGCTCAGTCTAACTTCATGCCTTCACTGATGCAGATTGGGCAGGTTGCCTCACTGATCGAAAGTCCACTAGTGGTTATTGCTTATTTTTGGGGAACAACCTTATTTCCTAGAGCTCCAAAAAGCAACAAAAATTGGCACGGTCCTCTACTGAAGTTGAGCACAAATGTCACACCCTAATTCTAAATCAACCAGAATGGTGTGATGAACCGTCCATACACCAACGGTTCAACCAGGATCTCGTATAGGCCGTGCCCATTTGATTAAACCAGATACATTACAGAAGTAAAATTAGAGTAAATAAACGATAGCGGAAGTCTTTAATACTAATAAACTGAGTATCTGACAGTGATAGCATAATTAAGTATCCAATTATCTCCAATATACCTTAAGACATAGAATAAAGTAAAATAATCAATTACATGTTCCATAACTAAACAACTAAGCTAATAAAAAACACATCAGTTGCACTCGTACGACGAATCATACGCATCTTCTTTAGCTTCTACGTCCATCGCAACAACGAGTCCATACATCGGCGCATTCATATATATTTTACAGTAGGACCTGCATTAAGAACTAAAAATATTCGACGTCGAAAGGGTGAGCACACATCACAGCTCAGTGAGCAAACAAAACAATGCAACAAACATATGCATGCATTCGATTCATATCTTCGGTCTGGTTTTTAAGTTTGCAATGTGTTATAAAAAGGTTTGATGGCTGCCGCACCGCTATACACGAGTGTGTGAATCCACCCAATGGATCAAACACCATTGCCGTCCCACATGCACCCACCATGGAATAGAGATAGAGCTAAAGTGTCCGGATCAAACACCGTCAATACTTCCCCTGATACCCTACCCATACCAACACGTAAGCCCCTACTGGCGAGGGCTTGCAACTAACCAATCCTAATGTCATACAATGTATCCAAGGTCTCACCCCAGCATCCCTCAATACATCCATAGAGATAGAGCTAAGGCTCCCCGGTAGAGTCAGAGACCACACAGTCCAAGACCACCTCCCCTGATGCCCTACGACGTAATAGTTCTGCTAAGGTAATGGCGATAGGTCGATGTTAGTGGACAAGACTTGAGTAGAGATAGAGCTAGAGTCTGATGACGAGGTCAAAGACCACCATGCCATGTCCTCCCCCTGATGCTCCACTCGCATCCAACACACCAACCACACACATACATTCATATGCTTATTCCTAGCATCATCATCATCATCATGTTATAAAATAAATGGAATTAAATATGCATAAGCAGTAATAGCAGAAATATTGGATGACATGTGAGATGCACATTACAAGTATACAAGCATAAAATCAATCATGGCATTGGACTCAACAAAGTAAATAGTTTATGTTATCCATTTAGTTTAGGTCTTGTTCCCTCTCCTTTAATCGTTGGTTGTTCCTCTTCCAAGCTTTGTAAATCAATTTTGGACCACTTGGAAACGTAATAAATTTATGGATTCTAAGTTAGAGTTCATATTCATTAATTACAGTGTTTAAATGTCCCATCTGGAATCAATCAGACCTCTAGAACTAAGTGGTTATAGGTGTGGCTACATTGTGGTCTCAGTTTCTGTGACCACAGGGTGTGTGGTCGATACGTGTGATCGCATATCATGCGACCACACACATGCGACCATACCCTCCCTGGAAACTTCCTGAGGGCATGTGGTCGACACATGTGCCTCGTGTGGTTGACCATAGTTGCGACCACACGAGTGTTTGGTGGACTTTCATTCTTAGTTTAACCCCTTCATGATTTGATTCCTTGAACTATCACTATGGTCCTTCCTATGATTGATCTATGACCTAAATTTCATATTTTTCACAATTATCTACTCCAACCTACTCTTCATGGATTTCCTTTGAGTTTTTGTCTATGGGTCTCATGGTGGAGATCCTACTTTGAATCAATACTTCCTCTATGATCTATTCTAGGCATTCAACTAATGTAGGGGATGTTTTCATACCTTAAACTTACTGAAGAATCAGAGCTCTCTCTGAAATTCCTTCTCTTTGTCTTCCTTTTCAATTCTCTTTCTCTTCCTCCTCTTCTCTTTCTCTCTCTTTTAGTTTGAGTTCTAAAAGAATAAAAGAGGCTAAGGGACATCCTATATATAGAGAAAAACCCTCCATATAGAGTCCTACTTTGATTAGGAAAAAACCCCCTTCAGATTAGGAAGGTTTCCTAATTTCGGAGTCAATTATACCATCGTCTTGTCGCACGTGGGGTCACATAATCCGTCGACCACACATCCCAAATCTATGACCACACGTCCCAAACTCCTGTGGTTTCATTATTCTGAGGTGTGGTCGACCACAGCTGTTTAGGTATGCGACTACACGTCTCATTTAGATGATTTATGGTTCGAATTACATACCTAGCCTTGTGATTTCTTCACGCACTTGGTCCGCTTGGTCCGACCATGATAGGAAGACCTGATACAAGGTGGTAAGACTGGGTTAGTACGATACGGGTCTTACAACTCTCCCCCTCTTATATAAATTTCATCCTCAAAATTTGCACATACCTTCCGAGTAAAAAAGGTGAGGATATTGCTTTCGCATAGCATTCTCTTTTTCCCATGTGATCTCTTCCACGTTTTGGCTCCTCCAAGTAACTTTAACATAGTAAATGTCATGGTTGCGTAGACATTGAACCTTCCAGTTGGTAATTTCGATTGGTGCTACTTCGAACGCCAAATCATCAGTTAGACCCAGTGGATCCGTTGTTAGGACGTGTGTTGTATCTCGAATGTACTTCTTCAGTAATGAGATATGAAATGTATCATGCACACTTGACATGGATGGGGGGAGTGCTAATTGATATGCCACCTTCCCACGTTTAGCTAGAATCTCATATGGCCCGACGTACCTCGGACTTAGCTTTCCTTTCTGTCCGAACCGTTTTTAGCCTCGCATAGGTGATATTTTCAGGAATACCTTATCACCTACGACGAACTCAAGGTCTCAACGTCGATTATCTGCATACTGTTTCTGACGATTCTAAGTTGTTCTAACTCTTTCCCTGATTATGTCGACTACTTTGTAAGTTTCTTCCACAAATTCAGGGCCCATAATTCTTCGCTCTTCGACTTCGTTCCAAAACAAAGGAGTTCGACACCTCCTACCATACAGTGCTTCATAGGGTGACATCTGTATAGTAGCCTGATAGCTGTTGTTATAGGTGAATTCGATCAATGGTAGCTTCTCATCCCATGATCCTTTGAAATCAATAACACAAGCTCGGAGCATGTCTTCTAGAATCTGAATAGTACGCTCCGACTGTCCGTCAGTCTGAGGGTGAAATGTCGTGCTAAACTTCAATGTAGTTTCCATAGCCTTCTACAATCCTTCCTAGAACCTTGAAGTAAAGCGTGGGTCTCTGTCAGACACAATGCTTTCAGGTACACCTTGTAATCTGACAATATTATCCACATATAGCTTAGCTAACCTTTCTAGGGTATACTGAGATCGTATAGCTATGAAACGAGCTGTCTTAGTCAAACGATCCACAATCACCCAGACCGCATCAACTATTCGAGGAGTTAATGGTAACTTAGTGATGAAGTCCATAGTGATGCAGTCCCATTTCCATGTCGATTCTGGCAGTGGCTGCAACAATCCTATAGGTCTTTGCTTTTTAACCTTTATCCGCTGACAATTTAGGCATTAAGACACAAATTAGCTACATCTGTTTTCATTCCTCTCCACCAATAGAGTTCTTCAAATCATGGTACATCTTTGTGCTTCCAGGGTGTATCGAATACGCAGTGGTGTGGGCTTCCTTCATGAGTCTTTGTCTAATATGCAAGTTTTAACTTTTAAGAACACATACTCTCCCTTTATTTCTTAACACCTTTTCAAAGTCCAAGGTTGTCACACCCCAATTCCGCACTATCCAGAATGATGTGATGAACCGCTAATAACCAACAGTTCAACCAGGATCTCAAATAGGCTATCCCCGCGTTATCTAAACTTACACACATCCGTAATCATAATCAGAGTAAATACACAATAGCGAAAGTCTTATAATAACATGAACTGAGAAACTAAGATGATATTAATAATTTAATAACAAATTATTCTGTTTTCAACTGAGACATAAATATTTAAGTACCAAATACATGTCTTAATAAATCCAATAGAGAAACCTATAAAATATCTAATCAAATACACACGAGTTGCACTCGCAAGAGGAGTCGTGTGTATCCACTTCAGCCTTCGCCTTCCATCGCTGCCACGTTTCTGTACGCAGACGCATTCACATAGTCTTCAACGGTATAACCTGCATCATCAACTAAAAATATTCGACGTCGAGGGGTGAGCACACATCACGGCTCAGTGAGTAGCCAAAACAATGCAACAATACATATGCATGCAAATCAATTTATATCTTTGGTCTCGTATATAAGTTTGCAGTATGCAATAGAAAGGTTTAGGTAGCCAAAGGTCGCGTTTATTGACCCCTCCTCTATACACGAGTGTGTGACGTTACCCGAAGATTACGTTTATCGTCAACTTACATGCACCCAATCATGAATATTATATAACAAAGGTTACGTTTATTGCTATATAGTACCATACCAACACGTAAGCCCCTGTTAGCGAGGGCTGCAAACTGGACTCGCAACTAACCAATCCTAATGCCAAAAAATGTATCCAAGGCCTCACCCCAAAGATCTCTCGGAATGTCCATAGAGATAGAGCTAAGGCCCCCGAAGGGTCAGAGACTACAAGGACCGAGACCACCTCCCCGATACTCTACGACACAATAGTTCGCTAAAGTAATGGCGATACGACGATGTCAATGCACAAGACTTGAGTTAGAGATAGAGCTAAAGTGCTGAGACCCGCCAAAGGTTAACGTTTATTGACGTTCTCATCACACCTCCCCTGATACTCGCTCGCATCAAGTACATCAACCACACACATACAAGCACATGCCTATTCCTATCATCATCATCATCATCATGTTATAAATAATAAAGTAAATATGCATGAACAAGTAATAGAAATATTGGATGGCATGCTGTATGCACATTACAAACATATTCGCATAGAATCAAGCATGGCATAGGACTCAAGAAATAGAAAACAGTTTCTGTTATTAACTAATTTAGTTTGGAGTTCCGGTTCCTTACCTTAGCTTGCTATAAGATGTTTTTCCAAGCTTTAGAATCACCTTTACAATGTTATTATATTGCTAGAAGACCTAACAAAGTCGATAGAATTTAATTAGAATTTAAAAATCACTCTGTTAACTGAGGGTCGGAGGTAGGGTCGGAGTCCCGATCGACCCCGGGTGCGACCTCCCCCCATTCCGAACCCTCGAACACCGAGGGTCGATGGTCAAGAACACCTAGGGTCGGATGGTCATCGACCCTCTGTGCACTTTGGTCCAATTCCCTCTTTTAATCCATTCTTCGTGTTTGGAATCCTATGGCTTGCTCCTACATTCCATTCTACATGCATTCCATGGTCTGAAACCATGTATAACCCACCTAGATAGCTTTCATGCATTCTTCTATGGTTTTCCATGGAAACCTAACCATAGATTGATGGTTTGGGTTTCTTCGAGATCACACTCTCAACAATAACTAACCTAAGGTCTGTAGAAACTCATGGAATTAGTATCCATACCTGAGAAGATTACTTTTCTCTCGAAATTCTTCTCCTTTTTGCTAAGTTCTCTTCCTTGCCTTTCTTCTTCCTCTCTTCCTTCTCCTCTCTTTCTCTCAATTCAATTAGGGTTGTGAAAGGAGTGAAAGTGGTTTAGGGACGTCCTTTAAATAGAGTAGGAACATCCTAAAATAATTCCCTTTGAGATTAGGAAAGAATCTCCATCGAAAATTAAGAAATTTCCTAATTTTATTTTCTTACGGCAACCGAGGGTCGATGGGAGGGTCGATGATCCCGTCGACCCTAGGGTTCTAAGCTGTCCGACCCTCCCTTCAAAACTGAGGGTCTGACTTTCTTTTTTGGGAGGTCCGACCCCTGCTTAGCTGGGTATGCGACCCTTTCCCTATTTTAAGTGTTTTTGGGTCGATTTGATACCTGGGATCTCGATCTCCTTCACGCCCTTGGTCCATTTGACTCGACCATGATGGGTAAACCTGGTTCAAGGTGGTAAGACCGGTTAGATTGACACGGGTCTTACAAAGGTGAAGTCAGGGTTGGTCCTACCTTTTTCAAGGTCTTCTTGCACCGCTCTCAGATAAGGGTCTGATTTAATAGCTGCTTTCACTTCATCTAATAGATCAGGTACAATCTTCAATGTAGCAAACATGTTTGAGAATAAATGAATAAACCCTTGGTCAGTTGATTCATTCGGAATATCAATCACGAACTCCTCTTTATAGTAATTAAATACTCTTCCTGTGACACACACTACAACATTTGCACTAGCTTCTTCTTGGGATTTTGTCATAGCTTTCCTGCTTAGTGCATCAGCATCTACATTAGCTTTTCCTGGATGATACTGGATATGGCAATCATAATCCTTTAGTAATTCCAGCCATCTTCTCTGTCTCATGTTCAACTCCTTCTGATTAAAAAGATGAGTGAGACTCTTATGATCTGATTTAATCTAAAATTTCTCTCCATACAAATAATGTCTCCATATCTTGACAACATGTACCATAGCTGCTAATTCCAAGTCATGAGTGGGATAGTTCTTCTCATGTGTCTTCAGTTGTCTTGAGGCATACGCAATTACTTGTTCCCCTTGCATAAGCACACATCCCAAACCTAACCGGACGCATCGGTATACAAGGTAAATGGTTGTCCTATAGTCGGAATGGTCAAGATGGGAGCTGATATCAATCTAGCCTTTAATGTTTGGAAACCCTCCTCATATTTGTTGGTCCAAACAAACTTTTCTTCTTTCTTAGTCAAATTGGTGAGAGGTATGACGATTCTAGAGTAATTTTCCACGAATCATTGGTAATACCCGGCTAAACCTAAGAAACTTCTAATTTCTACAACATTTTTAGGTGCTTCCCATTTTACAATAGCTTTAATCTTGCTGGGATTCACTTTAATTTCTTTTGCAGCAGATACTACATGACCTAAGAATTGCACTTCTTTTAACCAGAACTCACATTTCTTGAATTGTAAAGCCTTTCTTTCCTTAGTCACTGTAAAGCTGCTCTAAGATTTGTTGCATGAGTTACCTCATCCTTGGAGTATATCAATATGTCATGTATGAAAACGATAACCGAGGTGTCTAAAATGTCATGAAACACTTGGTTTATAAGTTCCATAAAAGACACAGGTGCATTAGTCAATCCAAAAGACATGACTAAAAATTCATAATGCCCATATCTGGTTCTGAATGCTGTCTTTGGAATTTCACCTTCTTTAATCTTTAGCTGATGTTATCCTGACCGAAGATTAATTTTAGAGAATACTTTGACACCTTGCAACTGATCGAACAAGTCATCGATCCGAGGCAACGAGTATCAATTCTTGATTGTAAGCTTATTCAATTCCTAATAATCCATACACAGTCGAATGCTACCGTCTTTCTTTTTCACGAACAATACTGGTGGCCCCATGGTGAGATGCTTGGTCGGATAAAACCCTGATCCAGTATTTCCTGTAACTGTACTTTCAATTCCTTTAATTTAGTAGGAGTCATTCGATAGGGTGCTTTAGATACTGGTGCGGCTCCGGGTATCAGATGTATAACGAATTATGTCGCTCGGTCAGGTGGTAGTCCTGGTAATTCCTTAGGAAATACATTCAGAAACTCACGTACAACTTCAATATCCTCCATTCGTGGTGCTTCCTTAGTGAGGTCGACCACGGATACTAGATACCCAATTCCTCATTTCTCGAGGCATTTTCTAGCCTTTAATGCAGAGAGAATGAGTTTTCATTTACGGAAAAGTTTGGTTCCTGTAAAACTAAACTTTGCTCATTCCTTGTCTTTAAATGTTAGTTTATTTTCCACACATAATAGGTTTGAGGAGTGCCGAGCTAACCAATTTATTTCCAAGATAACATCAAAGTCTGCCATCTCGAGTTGGATTAAGGTTGCCTCCAAAATCTTCTCGCCGATAAAAACTGGACATGGTCCATAACCTTTGTCTAGTTCCACTTCTAATCCCATAGGTGATCGTACAAGTAGTTTGCAGTCTAAAGGTCTGAGGGGTAGATTTAACTTCTTTCCATAAGACACAGATATAAAAAAATGAGTACCTTCAGAGTCAAAGAGTACTCTGGCGGGTAAGCCATTAATAGGTACGATACCTGTGATTTGATTTAATTTAGTCTACATGCTCACACAAGGTAGTACAAAATGAACAGTTCAGGTCATACCTGTGACCACATCAGGCGATGCGGCAGCATCCTCAGAAGTAACTGCATAAATGTTTCTTTGTTATAGCTGCTTCCTTGGCTTGGGACACTCTCTTGAATAATATCCTACTTGATCACAGTTGAAGCATTTAACTCCAGCACTACTTTGCTTTTGTAGAGGTGGGGCTGTTGGGGTAGTCTTGGCTGTAGTATTAAAGCCTTAAGTACGAAACATTTGAATGTCTAGGTGTTCCCTCCATTATATGTATTTCCATTATGCCTTTTAATGCCCCTGTTCTGAGCAAGGTAGCTTTCCCTCTGGCTCGATTTCAGTACTCGAGCAATCTGTACTGCTTCATTATAAATTTTCTTTTCTAATCCCAATACATGTTGACGGATACTTCCCTTAAGTCCCATGACGAACCTTCGGGTTTTGGTATTTTCCTCCTGCATACTAGAGGGAGCGAAGAAAAACAGTTCTTTATAACGCTGTTGATATGCGTCTACAGTCATCTGTCCCTGATACAGACTTAGAAACTCCTTTTCCATTTGATCTCTGAAACTCCTTGGAAAATACTTCTCGAAGAAAGCTTCTTTATAAATAGCCCATGTCAGTTGGGCGTGCTTTGTTAATAGATAACTTTTAGTTGATTTCCACTAGTGGTGTGTGTCACCTTTCAAAATAAACGTGGCACATAATACCTTCTCTTCTTCATTTATAGTCATCATCATAAAGTTCATTTCCACTTCGTCGATCCAGTGAGCTGGCCACAATGGATCTGATGGTTTGCCTGTGAATTCCTTCGACTTCAACTTCAGAAAATGCTCGATTAGTCTGGAATGATCAAGCTGATACTGAGCATATGCCCCATACATAGGCGGTTGATATTGATAATTTCCTTGGTTAAACCCGCCCTGCGGTGCTTCAGGGTTTGGCACTTGACCTTGTACTGCTGGTGTTTGTGGTGCTTGTGGTACAGTGTTGCTACCACCAGGTGCCGTACTAGCTTGTCCTACAGGTAGAGATGTTATGTTAGCAACTGGAAAAGCAATTCCCATAGCAGCGTGCATGTTGGCATGCATTTTGTTATATATGTTGCATTTGCTGTGCCAAATTCATCATCGCAAATCCATAAGTGGTGCAGGTAAGTTGGTTGGGTTGCCTTGGGTGTGCATATTCTGAGGCGCAGCAGATTGAGTTCCAATATTTTCTTTCTGTCCTTGCTGACCTTCATTGTCATTGGTCTCCATAGGTGGTGGAGATGGGTTGACATTCTGTCTCCTTCTACTTACTCTACGGCCAGCCATTTTCTATTTCCGGCGGTGGTAGTGTCTAGTATAAATTTTCGATTATATGAGCCTTGCAGGATGGTTTAGGACCTCTGTAAGTCCTCTTGCCCAAATATTTGGGTGAAAAGTGAGGCTTTTGGCCAATCACATCGTCATAATGCCAAAATTTTGAATTTTCATTAGATTTGATATATTGCTTGTTGGTCTATACCCTTGCAGACAACATGGCTCGCACTAAAGTCCTAAGAGTTCACGATCCCCATCACTTCAGGTCCATTGAAACAGAGGCACAATATCCCTGGTACAAGCACAAGAAGGTAGAAGGGGGTCATTTTGTCAACTTGGCCAGCCTAGCCCTATTTGATGTGGAGGGAGCATTTAGTGATATGGGCTGGCTCCCTGTGATTCTGTATAAGGGTTGCATCTGTCCTGAGTTGGTGAAACAGTTTTACTGTAATTTACAGGTGGAGGGTGACCCAGAGGATATAAATAGGGACAAAGAGCTCAGGATCACTAGTTTTGTTAAAGGGGTAGAGGTCTCATTTAACTGCCAGGAGTTGGCTGATATCCTGGGTATCTCAAATGACGGTCCCTTGGTATACTGTGCATCCAAGGAACCCCAGTTCCAATCAGTGTGAATGCGCACAGAAATAGATAACCAGATTCTTCGGGATGATCGCTGGCAGATAAAGGAAATTAACCTACGTCCAAAGCCCCGAGTGTATTGCAAGATCATTCAGCACAACCTGATTCCCCAAGGTGGACACTATGAAAAGGTTTCATAGTTGACCCAATACCTTCTGTACTGCATCTGCACTATGTAGCCTATCTGCCTTCCTTATATCATTATCAGGACCATGCACCGTTCCACGATGCCTGGTCTGGTGGGTAACCTTCCCTATGGGCGTTTGATCACCACTCTGCTCACTCGCTTACAGATAGACTTGGTTAATGAGAGGATTCACGAGGACACTTTTTCAACTGAACTTGACTGGGAGGCCATCTGCAGGATGGGATGCGAGATGTGCAAGTCAGTGATGAGGAGAGAAACGTTATGGTACATCTCTTTACTCGAGTAAAGGCAGCAGATGCGGAGGCGGCAATAGCAGCAGCAACAGAGGCCCACGAGAGTGATGATGAAGAGTAAGGGTGTCAACGGGCCGGTCCGGGCCGGTTTCGGTCCAGGCTGAATCAGTGTCGGATTTTATAAGTCCAGCCCAAAACATGTCCATTAAGAGTTCGGGTTGGGTTGGGCTGTGCTGGACACAATAACTATCGGGCTGGTCTGGTGTCGGTTTGTTATCGGGTTGGGTTTATTGAGGTGATTTCGGGCTGGTTCGGTCCGGACCGGGCTTATCAAGCTTATCGGGCCTATTTTATATGTAAGATATATAGCCTATTTTATTATTTCTATCTATAAAATTAGCATCATTCCTTCTATATGCATGTAATTCAGTAAATTGTAATAATTAACATACTCTTTTCAACTATAGATTCATATAATCTTTTCGATCAAGAAGTGAACTATAACAGTGTAATATAATCCATCAAAATTTAAAACCATTAAAATTAAGAAACTGGGCCCGGATGGACCTTACTGGTGTTCGGGTTAGGTATTATTGGTTCGGGCTAGTTCGGGCTTCTTAACGGGCTGGTCCGGTCTGGTTTTGGTTTGGGCTGAAATGGTGTCGGGCTTTACAAGCCAAGACCGAAACCTATCCATTAAGGTTCGGTCTGGGTGGGGTTCGGGTTATATCGGGTTGGATCGGTCCGTGCTACCGGGCCGGTCCCATTTTTGACACCCTTAATGAAGAGGATAATGATCGGATATATGGATGTGGATGTCATCCCTCCTCCATCACCACAACATTCCACTAAAGCTGGCCCTTCTCGGGCTCCTTCTCACTCGGCTGGTCCTTCGTGCCCACCACCAGATGACATGATGGGACTGCTACATGAGATTCGGGAGGCTCAGCGTACCACTGATCAGAGGGTAGCGGATCTGACAGCTAGTCTCCAGGTGACCCAGACTTAGGTAGCTGGCTTATGAGAGTATATGCTGAGGACTATGATCGAGATCATGAGGCACCTCCTCCTCCAGCACCCCCAGCTTCATGATGCCGTTTATTTCTTTTTTCTTTTATATTACAGAGTAACTGTCCGGGTTGTGGACCGTACTCTGATTCGGATGTATCTTTTTCTTATTCTCCTTTGGAAATATATATATATATATATATATATATATATATATATATATATATATATATATATAATTAGTTTCCTATTTATATATGTGTATTATTCTATTTCTTAGTTTATGTCACATACATAACAGGTGTTTATGGTGTGTTCTTATTACAACTTTTAATTTATCCTAACTCAGTTCACGACCCTTGTGGTAGTATTTCGGTTTAATAGAGCAGAACCTGAGAGCTCTGATACCAAATTGTCACACCTTAATTCTGAACCAACCAGAATGGTATGATGAACCATCCATAGATTAACGGTTCAACCAGGATCTCGTATAGGCCGTAACCATTCAATTAAACCAGATACATTCCACAAGCAAAATCAGAGTAAATAAACGATAGCGAAAGTCTTTAATACTAATGAACTGAGTATCTGACAGTGATAGCATAATTAAGTATCCAATTATCTCCAATATACCTCAAGACATAGAATAAAGTAAAATAATCAATTACATGTTCCATAACTAAACAACTAAGCTAATAAAAAACACATGAGTTGCACTCGCACGACGAATCATGCACATCATCTTCAGCTTCTACGTCCATCGCAGCAACATATCCATAGGTCAGTGCATTCACATATTCTTCAACAGTAGGACCTGCATCAAGAACTAAAAATATTCAATGTCAAAAGGGTGAGCACACATCACGGCACAGTGAGCAAACAAAACAATGTAACAAACATATGCATGCATTCAATTCATATCTTTGGTCTGGTTTTTAAGTTTGCAATGTGCTATAGAAAGGTTTGATGGCCGTCGCACCTCTATAAACGAGTGTGTGAATCCGCCCAATGGATCAAACACCATTTTCGTCCCACATGCACCCACCATGGAATAGAGATAGAGCTAAAGTGTCCGGATCAAACACCGCCAACACTTCCCCTGATGCCCTACCCATACCAACATGTAAGCCCCTACTGGCGAGGGCTTGCAAACTGGGCTTGCAACTAACCAATCTTAATTCCATACAGTGTATCTAAGGTCTCACCCCAGCATCCTTCAATATGTCTATAGAGATAGAGCTAAGGCCCCGCGATAGAGTCAGATACCACACGGTCAAAGACCACCTCCCCTGATGCCCAACATCGTAATAGTTCTGCTAAGGTAATGGCGATACAATGATGTAAATGGGTAAGACTTGAGTAGAGATAGAGCTAGAGTCTGGTGACGAGATCGAAGACCACCATGCCACATCCTCCCCCTGATGCTCCACTCGCATCCAACACACCAATCACACACATACATTCACATGCCTATTCGTAGCATCATCATCATCATCATCATCATGTTATAAAATAAACAGAATTAAATATGCATAAACAATAATAGCAGAAATATTGGATGACATGTGAGATGCACATTACAAGCATACAAGCATAGAATCAATCATGGTATTAGACTCAACAAAGTAAACAGTTTATTATTATCCATTTAGTTTAGGTCTTGTTCCCACACCTTTGATCGTTGGTTGTTCCTCTTCCAAGCATTCTAAATCACTTTTAGACCACTTGGAAACCTAATAAATTTATGGATTCTAAGTTAGAGTTCATATTCATAAATTACAGTGTTTAAATGTCCCATCTGGAATCAATCAGACCTCTAGAAGTTGAGTGGTCGCAGGTGTGGCTATACCTGTGGTCTCAGTTTCTGTGACCACAGGGTGTGTGGTCAATATGTGTGGTCGCATATCATGCGACCACACACATGCGACCACACCATCCCTGGAAACTTCTCGAGGGCGTGTGGTCGACACATGTGCCTCGTGTGGTCGACCATAGCTGTAGCCACACGACTGTTTGGTCGACTTTCATTCTTAGTCTAACCCCTTCATGATTTGATTCCTTGAACTATCACTATGGTCCTTCCTATGATTAATCTATGGCCTAAATTTCATATTTTTCACAATTATCTACTCCAACCTACTCTTCATGGATTTCCTTTGAGTTTTCATCTATGGGTCTCATGGTTGAGATCCTACTTTGAATCAATACTTCCTCCATGATCTATTCTAGGCATTCAACTAATGTAGGGGATGTTTTCATACCTTAAACTTGCTGAAGAATCAGAGCTCTCTCTGAAATTCTTTCTCTTAGTCTTCCTCTTCAATTCTCCTTCTCTTCCTCCTCCTCTCTTTCTCTCTCTTTTAGTTTGAGTTCTAAAAGAATGAAAGAGGCTAAGGGACGTCCTATATATAGAGGAAAACCCTCCATATAGAATCCTACTTTGATTAGGAAAGAACTCCCTTCAGATTAGGAAGGTTTCCTAATTTCAGAGTCAATTATACCATCGTGTGGTCACACGTAGGGTTGCAGGATCCATCGACCACATGTCCCAAATCTGCGACCACACGTCCCAGACTCCCGTGGTGTCATTATTCTGAGGTGTGATCGATCACACCTATTTAGGTATACGACCACACGTCTCAATTAGATGATTTATGATTCGAATTACATATCTAGCCTTGTGATTTCTTCATGGACTTGATACGCTTGGTCAGACCATGATAGGAAGACCTGATACAAGGTAGTAAAACCGGGTTAGTACGATACGGGTCTTACAACAAAGGCCTTGCAAATACATCCTCAGAACTTCTATGGGTTCAATAGTTACTCAAGGATCTTTGCATCTCCACCAGACCCCCTATACTCTACTATGACAATATTGGTGCCACCGATCTTGCCGCAAATCCATTGTTTCATGTACGAACGAAGCATATTGAAATTGATTATCACTTTGTCCAAAAATAAGTGACAGCTAGGAACTCCATATTTAGTTCGTTTCTACTCAAGATTAGCTGGCTGATATCTTTACAAAGGATCTTGTTGCACCACTGTTTCGGTTCTTATGAGCCAAGCTCACCATCTCTCCAAGACTAGTTTGCTTATGGGGGACTATTAGATAAGATCTCAATCTAATGGATATGATATTTTATTTTAGATAACTAAATCTATTAGATAGGATACAATATTGTATTTTAGATAACTCTATCCACTAGATACAATCTATTGGATATGATATTATATTTTAGATAACTAAATCAATTAGATAGGATACAATATTGTATTTTAGATAACTCTATCCATTGGATACGGTAGACATACCTTGTATTACTCACACAGCTGTAACAGATCTCATAGAGGTGTAACAGATAAACATTTTTTGTAATGCTCTTTAGAAGCTTATAAATACAGTCTCCATATCATGGTTAATGATATCGGTGAACAATTCAATCTTGTTTTGCATTAAGCTTTTCACCTTTCATGGCCATCGTTAGAGGAATGGGAGGTGAATGAATAAAGGATGAGATGCCAGAGAGGATGAAAATGCTCTATACGTGAGGATCAACATGCCTAGAATGGAAAGAAAGACATAAAGGTGTGGATGGAGTAGCCCTAGTGTTTTACTCAACTCACTAGGTTATCAGAAAGATGCCTTTTTCTCTTCTCTTTCTCACTGTTTTGCCTCTTTCTCATGATTTGAATGAGAATAAGAAAACAATTCACTGCATTTTCTGAGAAAATCCACAAAAAGAGTAAGGGCAGAGGAATTGTGGGAGTGTCGAAGGGGCAATTGGATGTGGATTATTGCAGAAAATGATTCAATTGGTCGAAGCAATGAAGCAATCGCAGTTGAGTTCGATGAAAGCATCAAAACAAAGAAGTTTTAAGAAAAGTAAAGCAAGGGAAAATGATGCTAAATCCCACGCGAGAAACATAGAAAGAGAGAAGTACCTGAAAAAACGACAGTAATCTCAAATCAAAACAAATTTAGTTACAATTTACAAAGATGATTCAAATGGCGATGCCAATTCTCACTTGCCATTGTTGATTAGTCACAGCAAGGGGAACCTCCTCCCCTCTCATCATCCCCAACCCCCTCTTTCAAGTAGTAGAAACAAAGGTCAATACTTTTAAATCACAACAAATACCCAAAAAATTGATGCTCAAAGGAAGAAAAATCATTTTGGATTCCTTTGCAGGTCACAAGGGTGCGGAGATGGAGATGGGGGTTCCAGATTGTAGGGTTGGATAGATGAAGATGTAGTTGCAGGTTGCAAGGTTGCCGGTGAAGAGCTGGAGATGAGGTTGCTGGTAGATGGCAGCCAGCGGAGAGATATAGATGGAAATGGAATTGAAGATAAGAGAAGGGAAGATGGAAATGAGCTCGTATGTGGAATAAAATAGGGTAATTAAAGGGAAAGGGTTTAGGGGTATAATGATCTTTTAGCATTGACTTGACAGTATATTTTAATGTCGTTTATTTCAAGGGAGGTCAATGTATTTTTTAACCAAAAGAGTGCTTTATTGTCTTTTGGGCATTACACAGGGGAGGTCTTTGAAAATTTCTCAAGAAAAAATTATGCGATTGTGTAAAAAACACCCGCAGATTCGATAAATTCATATCGGAGTAATTCAAATAGAAATCACTACCTTATTCCAACAAGGAATTAACACTCCCATTGTGACATTTCTATTTGATAAATGATTCATCAAGAATCCCTTATGTTCTCTGATTAGAGGAATTGATTCTAATCTTGTGGTTGGTAACATATGGTTTAAAGTAAAACCCAATTACTCTATCTCAATTACTGATCCTAAAATAGAAGATACTCTGGTCCTATGCATCAAAACCAAAGGCTTAGGCATGAAATCCAATAGGTAAAACATAGCAATTTCATGGACAGCAATTCATGAATTGACTAATATCACTAAAATTTCTATTAAGCCAATTGACGAATGAATGATTTATATTTTTGAATCCAACCCTTTTGAAATAGAAATTCAACCATGCCTAATTAATTGGCATGATCTGAGTATACCAAATCACTGGTTACTTGAAGATATCATTCCTAAAGAGGAAAGAAAGTTCCCAACCTTAAAAGTAAATTCGACTGCAAATCTGGTTTTTGGCAGATAAAGCTGACGAATGAGTCAAAACCCTTGACCGCCTTTAGCACACCATATTACAAGAATTACCAATGGAATGTTGTGCCTTTTGGTTTGTGTAATGCTCCGCAAGTCTTTTAGCAATGGATGGACATCATTTTTTTTATACTGACTTTTGTGTTGTCTTAGTGTTCTCTAAAACCATGGATAAACCTAAAAAGCATTGAGATAATGACTTGTTTATTTCAAAAACATGGAATAGTTTTGTCTCCAAAGAAAATCGAAATAGAAAAAACTACTATCAAATTTTTAAGATCAATCCTTTCTCCAGATGGAATCTAGTTACAAGTTTATATTCTTGTAAAATAAAAAGAATAACTTGACACAATTATTGATAAAAAAACAATTATAAAGTTTTTTTTTAGGAATTCTTAATTATGGTAGGCTTTTTATTAAAAATCTAACTAAAAAAAACCCCTTACATAGGTTGCTAAAAGAAGACCAACCTTTTGAATGGACTTCCAATGATACCGTCTATTAAAGCAGAAATCAAAGATTTACTTCCTTTGTATTTTCAAAAATAGGTAATTGCAAGATTCTTGAGATAGATGCCTCAAATGAACAATGGGGGTGCTGTTCTCAAATGTGAAAACCACTAAAAAACCTTAAACAAGAGGAACTTTGTGATTACAATTCCGGTAAGTGTAAATTTATTGAAATTAATTATATCATCTATGAAAAAAAAATTCTAGCTATTATCAATGGATAAAAATGAATCCAAATTTACTTAGCCTCAGACAAATTTCTCATCTAGATGGACCAAGCCGTTAAAGATTTTCTTAAATCCAAAAAGCAGGAAGAAAACCCTCGCCCAATTAACTAGTTTAATTTTGTGAGCCAATTTCCTTCTGAAATTGAATTTATCAAATATATGTTTTTACTGATTTTCTTAATAGGGAACTAATAGCTACCTTGACTAACAAAAGTCGATAGAGCAATTTAAGATGTCTGGCAAACCTCCAGATAATAATAATAAGAGTCATGGTAAACAACCAATTGTTTTACCTACCAAACCAAAAAAAGAAAAAAAAAAAAAAAAAGAAAAGGAAAACTGCCATTTTTCCACAATCTCCGAAGAGGTGAAATCAAATTCACTGATCTAAACTCACCAAATTCCGAATTTAGTTCTAACCAACAACAAAATTCACGATAAGATGTTCGTAATTGTGAATAACAATTCAGTGCACAAATGACACTTTTGCTCCTACATCAACAAGAATTTGGTGCTAAAATCTTATTCCATTTTCAACATCTACAGATATCTCAAAGACAACTTTAGATATCTCAAAGACAACTTTTGGGAAGATATGCACAAAATCCTTGATCAATTCCTTGTAAAGAGATTTCATATTCTCAGTGTTAAAATCATTAACCCCTGAACCTCTCTACCTTTGACCACTAAACTTCTACCTACAACACAAGTACAAATTTCTTTAATCTAGAAATTCCAAAATCTTTTTATGATAAAATTAAAGGAAAAATTTCACCCACCCCTCCTGAAGTATACTGATAGTTCAACCACCTCCCCTAATTTGGAAAATAAGTATCAATCGTAAGTTCATTAGGTAATGAGATGTATCGTCACTTATGTTAATAATGACAATATTACCCTTGGTATTATAAAATGTCATGGTTGCCCTTTCGTAATTTAAGTAAAAACGATGCTACTGGGTTTTGGTCCAACCATCGACAGTGCCAAGCTCACCGATTTTGGGTCAGCCAGGCGGTTCTATGGCGAAGAAGCCACCCCACCCTCTCAAAAAAAATCCCAATGTCATGTTCTTCGTCCTCAAGCTTTAACCACTTCTTTTTCTTCTCCTCTATCCCTATAATACCATGACGACGGAGACAACCGGAGACACAAATTGCATAGTGGAAAAAATAAGGGAAAAAAAAGAGAAAGATGTCAACTAATAACTAGAGTTGCGGTCTTCTCAAACTCCCATCGTTTTACTTTTCAAACTTGTTTCTGAAATCTTGATTCGCTACTCTGATTTATGTGTTAGACTTATATGTGGGCTTAATTAATTACCTAAACCAGTTATTCAGTGGGAGTCTGATTGACACAATGGAACCGGTTTGATGTGGTTCATCACACGGTATGAGATAGGTTTGGTAACCCTATTTCTATTGTAGGAAGGGTTTTAGGGTTACAATAGTATTTTATAAATACTGGGATAGAGTCTCCACAACCACAGTTAATCAGTTCTCTCTGCACCCATCAGCAAGAGACTTCAGGATATCCTCTGGAGGCTATAGAAGACTATAGTCAAGGAATTTTGATCAAAGCTTGGAGAATCTTGGAGCTTACAGGAATCGATCTCTTCACAAACAGGTATGTCTTTATGATTCATTGAATTAAGACTTCTTCATTGTGTTCGAGGGTTCATGTATGGATTGGGATGAGTTTAATTGAAACTCTAATCATAATAAATCTAACAGTTGGTATCAGAACAAACCATACAGACCTAGGATTAATGGGATTGATTATAAAGACCTGTAAGTGAATGGTTGAATTGAAAGAGAAATTTTTCTCAAGTTTTGGATCAATCTGTCGGAGTTTTCCATCGATGAATTTTTTCAACTGGCAAAAGGTGTCATATTATATACCGTTGGAAAGAGGACAACGAGACGGAGCCGGCGATATAAAAATTGTTGATGTCGGCAGCCTAACGCGTCCTCACTCGTTGCCGGCAGTGGCGAGTGAGATCCAGTCGTGGGGAAGAAATTAAAAAAAAAAAAAAGAAAAGAAAAAGTGAATTTGACGGCACCGATTCATCGCCGAGTTGGCCGTCGATGAATCGTGAACCCTAATTTGTAATCGACGGGTCAACTCGGTATTAGTCAACCTGATCCAGACTGACTCAAAACTGGGTAGAGCAGCTCAAATTTTAGGGCCGAATCAGAACTAGCCAGCCCCAAATCGATCTAGACCAATCAGAACCAGTTGTTGCACATGTGGTTTAACACATGCGGCCCGGACCCGAGACCTTTGCATACCCGAAGACCCAAAATATGACCCGATGGAACAACCCAAAGACCCAAAAATCTGACCCGGTGGACCACCTCAAAAACCCAAAATTTTGACCCAATACCTGACTTATTGAATCGGGTTGAACCAGCGGTCGAATCGTTGAACCGACTCGGTGGCTCATTCCGGTCAAACCATTTGGTTTGGTACAAGGTTTCCAAATAATAATAAAAAAAATATTTTGAGATATTCGGTTCGGTTCAAACCGAGGCAAGCCGATCCTTGGCGGACCGAATCAAACCTAGCTGACCGACCCTGACAGGCTTATAAGGGTCTGTGTGGCTTTTGTTTTTGATAAAACGACATTAAACTACGATTTTGGGAGCTAAGAATGTCAGATTGACCTCCGATTTGTTCCATTGTACTCCATTTTTTATGCTCTTCAATCTGATTTATATTTTGGTACATTTTGATACATTGAGAAATGTGTTATCATAGAAAAATACCCTAGGGAAACCTGATTTGTGATTTTTCTACTGATTTTTCTTAAATTTATTGTACCAAATTGATTGTTAAGCTAATGCGTATGTTTATATGAATGTTTAGACTTGTAAAATTATATTTTAATGCATTCATGGTTAAATAAATATCCCAGATGAGCTGCAGGTTAGGATTTGTTTATATCATGGTGGAACTTGGTGTGACCACCAAAGTGGCAACCTTGTTTCATTATGATGTGTTCAAATTCAAGAGTCTATGCTTTGTAAATGCTTCAATTTTGACAGTGTTCACCCAAAAGTGACATTGTTTAAGTTTATTCAAATTAAGATTTGTGACTGTTCTTTAAGGATTTTGGTGTGACCACCAAAGAGACAACCTTGTTTCTATCATAAAATGCTTAAATCCAACATTTGTGCATTTACAAGCTACAACAAAGAAGTACATTGCTTACCCAAAAGTGATATTGTCATAAACACTCACGTTTATGGATGCAGCAAAAAATGACATTGTCTACACAAAGGTGGCGTTGTCAAAGATTATATGAAACTCATGCACATGGTTGAAGGATTTTGGCTTTAGGGGTTTTCATCAATCCAATGGTGGTGAGATTTTTGAAAGTCATTATCCCTACGCAGTTATTGTACAACTATTGAGAGGACCAGTGCACATATTGTCCCAAAGGATGTGTGTGTAATTTGATTGACTTTTCAATGATGTAAATTGACTTACACATGTTATGTATATATACTTGCTAGTTAATTTTATTTGGTATTAATCATAGAGTTGTAATTATTTAAATTATAATATAGTTGTGGACATGTAATGATTAAATATCTTAAGATGTCTGTCACTGGTTGCCAGTTCTATGAATTAGTATGGAAATTTAAAAATAATCTAGGATTGTTTAACCTAGATGTACTCAATAGAAAATTATATTCTGGTCTTTAGGGTGTTCAGTCCCTAAGATCAAGTCAAATAACGCAATGTTCAGATGAAGAACATTGAAAAAAGATATTCCCTGTGAAATCCAAAGGAAGGTTTAATATTTCAAGAAGGGACGGAGAGATGTTTTATTACTCAAGCCCATCAGTACCAGTTTTTTATGATAATGGACGGTATTGGGAGTATGAGAAAGTACAAGTTAAACCTGTTAACTATTAATGATAAGCTCAAAGATAAGTGAATATTTGTAGGTAATTCATTAGAACCTATATAGGTGACACTTTATACTTTCACTTCCTCACAAGAATTGTATAGTCAGATCCTAGTGACATATAGTACTCAAAAGATATAGTGAACCTCAATTGAAAGAACTGAGGATAGAAGTTCAAAGGAAAAGAAAAAAATATGAATGTCAATGTCATAGTGTATAATACATATCCAGACAAAGACAAGTCGCGAAAGGGGTAGAGAAACCCACAAAAAAAATACACTTTTTTATACAATAGTTAGAAACTTAATGATAAAGAATTGAATATTAAGAAACTACAAGATAAAATAGATTTAAATAAAATAAAATTATTGTAGTGTGACTCAAAAGGGACATGTATAGAAATGTTGTAAAGATGGACATGCTTAAGTGAAAAAAAAAAGAATAAGGATTATAAAACTTCTGAGTAAGAAGGTACAGTAGATTAGACAATTAAGCATTAATCGTAGTCTGAACCTGTAAGAGTACCAAAACCTTTAATTTTTTTTTTTTTTAGATTATCTATCTTTAGAAATTAAATTGTATATTATTTTCTTCCACCTTGGTCATAGGAGTTTAGGATTATTGTCTAAAGAAAGATTGTAAAGAATAATATTCTGAAACCCCCTTCCAAAGTTCATAACATGTATATATGTGAGAATTAATTAAAGGAAAAGAAGACAAGATTAAGGTTATTCATAACAAGGATTTATTGGCCTTAGTGGACATCGAGATTTCATCTAGGACCACTTGTTACAGTATACTCCATGGGTATTTTTTTAAATAATAAAAATTAAGATAAAAAAACTTTTATTAAATAAAAGATGTATCTTTGTCTATGAATAACAACAAGATTTGGGGTTTTGTGCTCTTGTCGATGAGCAGTGTACTCATAGGTTAAAAATGGGTATCCAAAGAGTTGTAATGTGTGATTCTCATGAGAGAATTGATTGTTACAAGTAAAAACTTGTAGCGAAGTGGAATCACACAAAGACAATGGAAGGTATAAACTTCAAATATTTACGATCTTAGTTGTATTTTTTTGATTTGAAGTTGCATTAGATAAATATAAAGATCGTTTTGATCAAAGAAAATCTGAAAGGTGTTTATGTGCTTTAGCCACAAGGTCTTGTGGTAAGGGCAAAGAAGATACATTTTATAGACTTATAAAGTCAATATGTGGATTAAGCAGGCATCCAGGTAGTGATACTTGAAGTTTCAAAGAGTTGTATCATCTTCTAACTTTGTTCAAGATTTCCATTGACCATTGTATATATCTATAGGTCAGTAGGAGCAGATTCATTTTCTAGTCATGTGTGTTGACGGTTAATCACTGGCTTGTAGTGACATGGTTTACTAGTTGAAACTAATGTTTTTTGTTTAATCACTTCGAGTTGTAGAATGTGTGAGCAAGTACCTTTGTACCTGATTTTAAGTTTTCTTGTAACAGGAAAAGTAAAATTTTGGATTTGTCTCAAAATATAAACGTTGTTCTTGTTAATCATTAAGTTGCAGATGCTTAAAATAGGAAATAAGACAAATTGATAGAATTATGTACAAGGAATGATATTGAGAGTGAGCATCTGCACTGTAGTAGGGAGCTTAATATATGCTTAAAATTGTAATCGTTTTTATATATAGTCTTTTCATCGAGTGTTATGGGACGTTTTCAGTTGGATGCTGGTATAACTCACTGGACAACAGGAAAAAGGATGGTCATGTGGTACATATAGAGGACCAAGGATTACATGTTCATTTATGAAAATAGTGACATTTTAGACTATTTTGATACAATTTTTAATGTTTGCATTGATGACAATAAACCAACATCAAGGTTTATTGTCATGGTGGTAGGGTTTTTATAACTTTGTGAAGATAACAAGCGAGGTATCTAGTGTAACAGTTTTTTTTATTTTTTTTATTTTTTTATTTTTTTTTTATTTTTTAACTTGGAGGTTGTAGTGTCTATTTCTAAACCTATTGAGATATGCTGTGATAGTGGTTCAACTGTGTTCTTCTTAAAGAATAATAAGAAATCTAATATTTCAAAGTATAATAGAGATCGAATCTTTTCAGGTAAGGAAAATGTCAAAAGAATTTATATCGTTGTAGATTCCCTAATGAAAGTTTTATCAATGGGAGTCTTCAAGAGACGGTATGTCCAATATATGAATGGTTAAAAATAATTAATTTTATCAGATACTTGAGTGGCCAAAGATTTGAAAATCAGTGTGAGTCTCTAGATATGCTTAATCAGTGAGAGACTCTTTATATTTATGCTTGTGTTTTCACATTACTTACTGTGTTTGATTATATTGCTCATGGTTAGATGGGCACAGTTTTGTAACCATGGTTTTGTTTACTTTAGCATTTGGACTATTGATATTTTTCTCAATAGTTATGTGTTTTGATATGTCAAAGTGTCTATATATTCAGCCTGGGTTACTGAGGAAATATTTAGCCAAAGCATACTAGGCGGTATTTAGCCAAAGACTACTAGGCGGTATTTAGCCATAAAGTGCAAGATAGTATTTAGCCAAAGAATGTAGTATTTAGCTAAAGGATAAAGGCGGTGTCTAGCTAAGGTATGACATTATATTTCTGGATTATTTAAATACCATGTTTTATTACCCATAAAAATTTTGGGATATTTTGATTAAGGTTATTTAATCAAGTTTGGACTCGCATGAGAGTTTACTTTCATGCATTATCTCAGGCGATTCATGTATTAAGTAGACCTCTGTTATGGCTAACAGAAGGTTGTACACCGTATATTGAGGTGTATTATCTGTTGTTGCTCGCGTTGGTAGGCTTAATGGATGGATCAAAGTTAGTGACGATTTAGTATGTTGGATTACATGACCACACTGGTTAATGACAGTTTTGTAATTAATATAACCCAAGTGGGAGATTGTTAGACTTATATGTGGGCTTAATGATGGAACCGGTTTGTTGTGGTTCGTCACACGATATGAGATAGGTTTGGTGATCCTAATTCTATTATGGGAAGAGTTTTAGGGTTACAATAATATTTTATAAATACTGGGTTAAAATCCCCACAACCATAGTTAATCAGTTCTCTCTACACCCATTAGCAAGAGACATTAGGATATCCTCTGTAGGCTGTGGAAGACTGTAGCCGAGGGATTTCGATCAATGCTTGGAGCGTCTTGGAGCGTACGGGAATCAATCTCTTTATAAACAGATATGTCTTTATGATTAATTGAATTACGACTTCTTCATTATATTCTAGGGTTCATGTATGAATTGGGATGGATTTGACTGAAACCCTAATCACAATAAATCCAACATTCTGTACTTCAGCTCTGGTTTTTTCAATTGCTTCTGCGGTCTTAAACAAAATTTAAAAGGGAAAAAGATAAGTAACTCCCCTGTAACTTACCTTAATGACATTTGAACACCTAATGTTTAGGAAAAAACAATTACCTCCCCTAAAAACACTATTAAAATACAAATAGACCCACGTTGTTAGGAATATTTCATTAGATGCTAACGGTGGAAGTCAATATTTCCATAATGAGCAAATTACCCTTTATAAAGGTGATTGACTTATAAAAAATAAAAAAAAAAGACCAAGAAGTGAAGGAGACGATGTTTCTGTAGAACAACAGTTTAACCAATTTGCCCAGAAGTAAGCTCTTGAACGGATCATGAAGTCCATTTTCAGATTCCCACCCTTTTTTTAAACCGTTTTTTTTAAAATCAGTCACCTTTATAAATGGTACTTATTGTTGGCTTAAGGATGGACACCCAACTGCTATAGGCATATAATGTAATATTCCTAGCAGTATTAATATTTTCAATAGGTTTTAGGGAAGCACTTTGCGTTGGGTGTTCACGTAAAAGATAGGTAGGGAGCCAATTCCAAGGGAAGTGTTTTTACACAAATCTTAAAACGGGTTAAAATGATGTTTACCTCATACGCCCCTCTTGCCCATTAGGCAAGGCCAGGAGGCCGAGGAAAGTCGGTTTTTCCCCAAATAAAAAACCAGAGATGATTCCCTCTTATACGGCCCTCTTCTGCATGACCCCCCTCCTAATAATGATCGTTCAATCCTTGTAGAATCTTCACTTGAGCTTTAAGGAAGATGATGTAATCTGTAGTTTCTTTACAATCGATCAACTTTTATCTCTCTGTTCCTCGCAGGAATCAAATTCTTGAGAGTTTCCAGTTCAGCTGAGATACCTATCTCTACTCTTCTGCCATTACCGACGTTCCTTAACTTTCTCCGGCATCTACGAAGGCTTGTCTTTATTGTCGACTCAAGCTTCCTCGCTTCGTTTTCCATGTCCCGATGAAGCTTCTCGGTCTTGAACTCATGGTGAGACTTTGAGACTTGAACAGAATAGCGAGTAAGGTCTATGAGAGATTCTCTCTTGACTTCAATTAAAAAGTGATCAGCCTCGAAAGAAGCCAAAACAAAAAAGTGGAGATGACGAAGACAATAGACAGTTCCCTTCCTTTAAAGTGATCAGCCTCGAAAGAAGCCAAAACAAAAAAGTGGAGATGACGAAGACAATAGACAGTTCCCTTCCTCTTCTGGGATTCAAATCGAATCGTGTCACCGGGGGGGGGGGGGGGGGGGGGGGGGGTTGGATCCCTCTTCTGTGGGCATTGCAGAAGATGATGAATTTTCATTTTTTGGTTCAATGCCTCTTATGATTTGAAAGTGATCATTTCATTTCATGAAATTTCATCCATGGATTTCCCTTCATGTCTAGTTCGGAGTTCCAGTGAAACACGCAACTAGATTTGTCAAATTTGGTGGAGGTGGGGAGAGGTACCACAACGAACAGCGATAGGTAGACGATGGGATTTGGAACAGGATATAGAATCTGAACATCTAATAAACAATCTGCAAAGAGTGATTTACCTTTGCCTCTGAAGAGAAAAAAAAATCGAAATCAAAGTAGGTGTCTGTTTCTTCTCAAAGGTGTCGCCAGAAAATGTTCCCCTAGAGTAGGATACGAAATCGTCGAGAAATGGCACACGGTTATCAAGTTTTTTTTTTGTTTTTTTTTTAAGAAAAGTCTAGTCTTTTACTTAAGGGTAAAACAGACTTTTCAATTATTCCGTCAGAGAACTTAACAATTAGGGGAGGCTGTTGACATTAAGGGCCAAGATTAAGTGGGGGAGTGTTTAAATTATGAGTATACCCCAGGGGAGGGGGGGTTGAAGTACCTGCAAAGGACATGTTAAGAAACAGAAAAAACTATTTCATAAACATCTAAGTTCTTCTACTTAAACTAGCTCAACATTTTTTTCAAACAGAAAGAATTTCAAAACCTCATTCTTAGTATCATTAACCAAATAAACTGAAATGATGATTTTGAGCTTGACAAAATGAATATATTTTTATAAATTGCAGCATGTTTGGAGCCACCTTATTCTTGTGACAGTGTTTTTAATATAATAAACAAATTTGTCTATATGAAAAAAACAGGCAAATGCTCCTTGTTGATATCCTTTACCAAGTTAAAAAGATTTGTGATGAAGTATAGCAAACAACTTTCAATGATATTTTAACTCAATATTTTGAAAGAATGTTTGAAAATAAATATAAATATATACATCTATGTTTTTACTTATAGCAGTACCTTTGGGATGAAAAAGCATTTTCTCATGACCTAGTTTCAAAAGTCTCTTTCAAAAGTACTAGTTCGGATTTAATGGATTTTTTAAGTATTATCAAAGCCATGATTCATAGTGTTATCAAATCTTGGAAATTTGACCATTATTTGGAGCTTAATATTTTTGGAACTATTTGCTGACGAAAACATGAATGGTTTTCACCCCTTATCAAATCAGGATATTAATCAAACCTTCAGATTTATACCTTGTTGGTCTTCCTCAAATTGAAGTCAACGATGTTCTCAAAATTGCTCAATAAATCACTGCCGAACAAACCTACAATAGCCATCTCATTGAGCTCCATAATGCAACCTAGTTTGTACAACTGTTTAATTTTCAAGTTGCTAATGGTCAAAGAGTATTTTGCACCAATCTACCCATCTATTACATGACAACTCCTTAGCAACAAAACAAGATCCGTAGATGGTTGGATCAATTTGTCAAGTTAGACCAACTAGACTTTCCTTTTGAACTCCTTGAGGCTGAAGAGATTTTGGAACACCAACATATAGAAAAAGAACTGCTAAATCTTGGAGACAACGATAGTTTTTTACATTTCTAACAGTGGAGACAACACAGGCTCAAGCTGACAAGATAATTTCAAGATACTAATCAATTGCGCAAGTTAGCATGAAATACTGTTCATCAGCACACGATAGCAGCACATGTTAGCATCGAGCATACGACAACCTACAAATAGCAAATACGTCAACACACATCACCACCCTCTACAGTAAAAGTCAAAATTACTGTAGCAGTGAATAGTGCACCAATAAAAAACACTGTTCATCGTCACTGTAGCAGTGAATAGTCTGCCACTGATAGAAAATACTATTCACAGAACACTGTTCATGACAAGAAAAATGTTAGTGAACTCAAAAATTTATGATCTCTCTCATTTGAAGGCATTCAAAGTTTATTCCTCCTCTTCCGCCTCTTGAGGCTTTGTCGCTCCACCCTTCGTATCTCACTTCATCTCTCTTGGTATCAGAGTATATGAACTCTCTTCATCTCTCTTGGTACTAGACCATTTAACTAAATGGTCTCATTTTTAAATCAGAACCGAACTGTTTAATAAATGGTTTCACAATTACACTCTAAACAATTCAGTTCGGTTTTGGTACAAGGTTTCATTTTTGACAGCCTTAAGAGAAACTGAAGGCAGACCAAGAATGATGCGAGATGAGGAGCAAAAGCAAACATGCTCACATAAGTGCAAAACTAAAGAGAGGCAAGCATTATTTGACAAATTATGAGAAAGCTTATAGTCCCCTATAGAATCTTGACAAAAAAACTGTCCCAACTTTCTTGAATGAAAGATCCATGTAGTTAGACCTAGGATTGTACTAGGTCGCAGCAGTGCTTTAAGAACCAAATCAGTCAGACAATAACCATCAACCATTTAGGCCAATTACCTCACCAACCATGTGATAATCGAGACCTAAAAACCACTGAACCAGACAATCAAACTGGTGAAACATCTAAACTTCCATTGGCTCTTATAAATTCTTTTTTAAACCAACAATGCCATTTCTACGGTTTCTAATCTTTTTTAATCGAACCCTGTGAATAACAAGTGTTTATTTTGTTAGAAAACCCAATAAATCATTTCAACTTTTCAATGGCCACCACAACCAAATCAGCAACCAAAAAAACATGAATGAAATAAAATTTGCCAACAAGGTTGTCTCACCAAAAAGTCCCAACGTTTCCACTTTTCCCTACATTCAAAAAAAAAAAAAAAAAAAAAACATGATTGAAACAAAATATGCAAACACTCCCACCAGAAAATCCCTACGTTTCCATAAAATTTGCCAATAACGCTCAATCAGATTATAAGTTGGCTGAGGTTGATGCAAAACTGCTAACTCCATGAAATCAGTCTGGTGGTAGGATTATGTAACTTAGAGAACCTAGTATGAGGAGCAGACTACGTGACAGGTAGAGCAAGGTCTGGAGTTGGAGCTGGAGTAACTAACTGGCTTATTGTGTTGCTGATATACATGCAATGGAGGAGATGGAGATAGAATAGGTGCAGTAGGTTTGATGGTAGGGGATAGGAGCAAGGACTGATGGTGAGTAGTAATGTGTATTCTTACAAAAGGTACGACAAAATGTCGATGAGTAATGAGATCATAGCACTTGTATCCTTTTTTGAGTCCTAGAATAACCAAGAACACACATTTGACGGACTGGGATGACAATTTATCCATATGAGGCTACAAAACATGAGCAAAGCAAACACCATCAAACACCCGACGAGGCCGGTAAATAAGAGAGATGAGAACATAAGACAGTATGAAATCTGGTTATTTATGACAGAAGAATGGATATGGTGAATAAGATAAAAGGGCGTGAATAGCATCACACCAAAAGTGTTTAGGAACATGCATGTGAAGCATAAAAGACCTGACAACTTCCAACATGTACCAGTTTTTACGTTCAGCAATGTCATTTTGTTGAGTATAGTGTGATGAATCATACCATTAGCAAAGTATAAATCAGAAATTTAGCAAGTACACTCAAGAGCATTATCAGTGCAAAAAACTTTTAACAGAATTACCAAATTGAACTTTTATTAACTGATAAAAACCTTTAAACACACTAAGAAATTCGGAACGATTCTTTAATAAATTTAACCAAGTCATTTCATCCACCTAGAAAACAAAATAAGAAAATCCTAACCTATTATAGACACGATATGTTCCCCAAATTCAGAATGAACTAAAGAAAATAAAAATGAACTTCTGCACTCACTACGAGCAGGGTCGATAATGTTCCTCACAAGCTTTACATTCAAGAAGAGAGATAGACTTGCAATTGGGTATCATAGGCTGCATCATGGGTACGGAGAGATGGCCAAGGCGAAGATCCCGTTGAAGGGGAGATGGATCACTAGCAGTAGTATCAGCAGCGGTAGAAGGACCAATGTTATCCGAGACATAGAATCCAGTTTGTTCACGTCCGCTACCAATAAGAAGAATAAAAGATAACTGTTCAGTTTACAGATTTTGTTAACTGACTAACAGATAAAAGATTAAGAGAGAAATAGAGAATATGGAGGACAGATGACAAAGTCATGGAGGAGGTAGGAGATACCGTACCACAACTTGTTGAGGGAGGGGATGATTCATCAACAAGGAAAACAGAAGCAGAATTTGGAGAACTATAGTAGAAAATAAACCAAAAGTACCGATCATATCACATGAAGCTCCAGAATCAATGATCAATGGAGTTGGAGATGTGGTAAAGAGGATGGCGGAGTTACCTGTGTGGACTAGAGTAGCTATGGAAGATGGTGCATATAACTCAAGTTGTTGGACACGTTTTGAGTAATTGTTGGTAGTAATCACTACACAGAACCAGTATAAGATGCTCCAGATGCAGGAGCAGGGGTGATGTCACAAGTCACCAGGTGCATGTATAAGATCAGTAGTGGCAAAGTTGGCTAGGGCATCAGCCCAATCTGATCACCTATGCTTGTCCCAATAACTGTCAACAATATAATTAGTCTTCCCACAAAAGGTACAATATCTAGAAGATTTGTGAGGAGCAGATCTACCAACACCACGACCACGATGACCACAGCCGCATGCTCTGCTTGTTACCACGACCTCTGCTAGTAGAGGAGGTGTCACAACTCAAAGCCGGATAAAAGTATAGGCACGACCCTCATGGGCGTAATCAAACGATCACTCAAACCATTCATAATAAGACATTGAACTTCAAATCCTTACTAACTTCAATGCCAAAAAGAGAAAGGACAATAACTAAAGATCCCAAAAGCCTACTGGTGGCATTCTAGAGTTCACAATAGATTAAAACCTTAAAATCTCAAATAAAACTGAGTCTTTTCAATTGGTTCAAAACCCTACCACATCCATCTACTAAATGAAATAACAAAAAATAATAAGTAAACTCAAACACTCCTTGAGCTTCTCCCAGCTCCGCTCCACCATCTCAGTCATCTGTGATGTCAAATATAAGGGTGAGCTACACAGCCCAGTATGACAGAATATAACAAGTGCACAACACAAAACACAATCACAAAACATATCGAACAAATGCAATGCAAAACCTTTCTCCTTTTATTTTAGAAATCACTCTTTCATTATCACCTTTAGTAGGCATTGAGTGAAACTGGCAGCCACCATCCATAATAAGAGAGGTATTCACTCGGCCATCCACCACACCTATATTATCATAATGCCATGACCTAAGTACACCACCGACAACACGAGAGTGCACACTGGGTACACACCTCATTGACGGCTCTATGGATCAACATTAAGTCTCAGGTGGCAATGACTCCCCAATGGGTTCAGTGCAGTCAATTTACCCTCAACATCACCTCATAACACACCTTTTATATTGTAATAATTTCTCAAAGAAACAACCAGCAAGTATACAACCAAAACTTAAAAGAGAAGAAGATTGAGGAGAGAGGGAGAGAGAGAGAGATTTCGACACAGCAATGTGCTGTAGTCCAAATAGGTAAATAGCTCTCCTCTCTACCTTGTATTTATAGAGAAAGAAAATAAACAAATTTACAAGGAAAATCTCTATTCTAAGAAGAGACAATAAGAGAAGATTACAATAATAAAATAAAATGAAATAAATCTGTAACTAATTAAAGAAGGAAGAGAAAGAGGAGCCAGCACTAGATGTCGGTGGCGCTAGCTAGTGCCAGCGATATCTAGTGGGTCCCATGGGTCTCTGGGCCTATGGGCCAACTTTGTAACATATATAATACATGTTATTTTAAGTACACGCCAACTACCAAAATTATATATGGATATTCTATGGAATAACAAATTACGGGTCAATCTTCATCAATTTCATCGTAAATGTAAAATACTTAATAAAAAAACAGAGGAGAAATAAAAGAAAATGCAAAGTCCATTTTTCCATGCATCCCTCATGCATATGACATCATGCAATTACAAACACATAGGCATCATTATCAACATATATCACATGGTTTCATAACTTAAATCATCATATCACATACCTTAAATGCAAGTAGTTCCAGCAACATTATAAGAGAAACAAAACATCATCACAACATATACGTGGTGTGTACAAACCAATCACACTTACCTCTTCTCACGCATGCAAACCAATCGACCCTTCAATCACTAGGCAACACCAAGCCTACATTTATTATAAACATATTATTAATTACATGAACTATTTATAAAAATAGTTCCTTAATCAACCCTTTAAAACCCTTAAAAGTCATATTTCTAACACAATCTTGGAAATTCCAAATGCTGTTTTCACTGCGAACAGTCTTTTCTAAGGGGCAAAATTACCTCCAAACGTATCCATTTCGCTCCCTTCCTTTTGGATCTTAAACTAGACTCATAGGATCATAACATATTCAAATATCACCCCTGAATTCAACTTCTAGACCCCTCAAATTGGCTCCCTAAACTTGATTACGAATTCTGTCAATACAGGATTCAGATCTGGAAGATGCCCATGGTTTAGGCTCTCCCCTACGCCGCTTGAGGCTCAAAATACATCCCATGAAGATTGAACAGTCTACTATCAACCCTCAAAAGATTAGCTCCATGCACCATGCCCACAATGAGTTATGCTTAGAACAAGATTGAAGATAACAGCTGTTACAGCAGAGACATTACAGCCACTAATCATTTGTAAAAACTTCATCTTTCTACCATTAAAATCCTCACTCCTCCCCCTTGATCTGAATAACAATCCCTTAATCAAATCATATAAAAGTATGTACTGGCTATTTGGAGCAATCTTTGTTCTTCCTCTTTCTACTTCCTAAAGGAGGGTTGGTACGTCAGGTCAGCAACCGATACCACCAAAAACACAGCCAAACCCTTATCATGGATTCACAAACAAAAGATAATTAGTGTAATACTAGGGCGTTCTCTGTAAACAACGCGTTACACCTGGTTCATGGTGTAACGAAAAATGGGCAAGGGCTATCGTATTGCCCCAATGCAGTGAAAAGTTGGTTACGGCCGCCCGGATGCGGTGATAAATTGGCAAGGGTTCTCGCACCGTGGACGAGTGTGGGCAAAGAAGCTAGTCCATAAGTGTAGGATTAGAATAGCATCTTGGAACATAGGATCTTTAACAGGTAAGAGTCTAGAATTGATAGATGTTATAAGGAGAAAAAAGATTAACACAGCTTGCATACAAGAGACTAGATGGAAAGGTAAAAAAGCTAAGGAGTTGGATGGTTTTAAACTTTGGTATATGGGGGATAAAAATAATAGCAACGGAATGGGTATAATAGAAGATAAATATTTAAAGAATGATGTGGTAGATGTGAAAAGATTTGGTGATAGGATTATAGCCATCAAGTTAGTGATGGAAAAAGAGACAGTCAATATAATTAGCGTTTAAGCACCCCAAGAAGGATTGGATGCGAATAGTAAGCTACAATTTGGGAACACATGGATGGATTAGTGCAAGGTTTACGACAAGTAAAAAAGATTATATAGGGGGTGATTTGAATGGACATGTGGGGGGAGATCGTAGAGGTTATGAAGATGTGCATGGAGATATGGTTTTAGAGCAAGGAATGAGGAGGAGACCTCAATTTTAGATTTTGTGACGGCTTATAATTTATCCATCGTAGACACATACTTCAAAAAGAGAGAAAAGCATCTAGTCACCTTCAAAAGTGGGTATCATAAAAGCCAAATATATTTCTTTCTAACTAGAAGGTCCGATAGATTGTTATGTAAGGATTATAAAGTTATACCTGGAGATAGTCTAACCACTCAGCATAGATTATTGGTCTTAGATATATGTCTCACTATGCCGAGTAGTAGGAAAGGTCAGGTTTTTTGCCCTAGGATAATGTGGTGGTGCTTAAAAGGAAATACCTTGAAAGCTTTTACTGATAATGTGATCAAACAAGGAATGTAGAACTTTGAGGGAGACACTAATACAATGTGGAACGAGATGACTGCTTGTATTAAGAAAGTTGCTAAAGAGGTTCTAGGTGTATCGAAAGGAAAATGTCATTCTCCCCTTGGTGGGGGATGATAAGGTTCAAGCAGTCATTAAAGCTAAGAAAGATAGTTTTAAGGCATGACAAAAGACTAAGGATATAGAGGATCTAAAAAGATATAGAATTGCTAGAAATGAAGCCAAGAAGATTGTGGGAAAAGTAAAGGCGAAGAAAAATAAAGATCTTTATATCAATCTGAGAACTAAGAAAGGAGAAAAAATTAACTATAAAAGAGCTAAGATGAGAAAAAGGAAGAGTAGAGATTTAGACCATGTTAGATGTATTAAAAGTGCAGAAGGTAGAGTTCTAATAAGAGATGAGGACATTAAAGAAAGATGGAACGATTATTTCTACAGCCTACTAAATGAAGACGTTTTAGGAAATAGTGCATTAGATTGTTATATTACCCACCATGACACCACAGGTCATAGGTATATATGCAAAATTAGGGTGACAGAAGTGAAAGAAGTTTTAAGAAAGATGAATGTAGGCAAAGCACTGGCCTTGATGAGGTCCCAATAAAAATTTGAAAGAGCCTAAGAATGTATGGAGTATCTTGGCTAACTAAGTTATTTAATAAAATTCTGAACTCTGGAAAAATACCAAATGAATGAAGGAGTAGTATTGTGGTTCCGATCTACAAAAACAAAGGTGATATTCAGAACTGCAATAACTATAAAGGCATAAAACTAATGAGTCATACTATGAAACTGTGGGAGAGAGTTATTGAAACCTGCTTGAAAAAAGAAACTACTATTACGGAGAACCAGTTTGGTTTTATGTCAGGTAGATCCACAACAGAGGCTATTTACTTGCTTAGGAGACTCATAGAAAGATGTAGAGAAAGCAAGAAGGACCTCCATATGATTTTTATCGATCTAGAAAAGCCTTATGATAGAGAGTCCCTAGGGAGTTAATCTGGAAAGTACTAAAGAAGAGATGCGTTTCAAGCATATGTGGACATAGTTAAGGAAATGTATTATAATGTGGTGACTAGTGTGAAAACTGTGGGGGGTCAAGGTCGTGAATTCCCAATTACAATGGAGTTATATCAATGATCAGTTTTAAGCCCTTATTCGTTTTCCCTCATTATGGATGATCTAACCAGAGACATTCAAGATGAAGTTCCCTGGTGTATACTTTTCGCTGATGATATTGTTTTAGTGGATGACACAAAAGTATGGATTAATGCAAAGTTGGAGCTATGGAAATCATCAATGAAATCAAAAGGTTTTAAGATAAGTAGAATGAAGACAGAGTACATGGTGTGTAACTTTAGTCACATAAGGACGGATAATGAGGTGGTGAACATTCTTGAGAGAGAGATACAACAAAGTGATCATTTTAGGTATTTAGGTTCAATCATAAACAAAGAAGGTGATATAGATGATGATGTTTCACAGAGGATTAAAATAGGATGGATGAAGTGGAGAGGTGTGTCGGGAGTATTGTGTAATCGGCGTATTCCTTTAAAACTTAAAGGAAAATTCTATAGGATAGTTATTCGACCGGCTATGATGTATGGTGTAGAATTATTGGGCAATTAAGAAGTCATATTGATAAACTTAGTGTACTTGAGATGAGGATGTTAAGATGGATGTATGGCAAAACTAAGACGGATAAGGTAGGAATGATCGTATTAGAGCTGATTTGGGAATAGCGCCGATACATGATAAGCTACGAGAAAGTCGTTTGAGATGGTATGGTCATGTTCAATGGAGGTCAATAGATGCTCCCATTCGGAGGAGTGATTTGATTCAGATTGGAGGAATTAAAAGAGCTAGGGGCAGAATTAAAATGACTCTAGGGGAGGTGATGAAGAAATACATATATAGCTTAAGCCTTGCTTCAAGTATGACATCTAACAGAGCTGATTGGCGGACAGGAATCCATGTAGCTGACCCCATTAAGTTAGGATAAGGCTTTGTTGTTGTTGTTGTCTTTGTCTTCTCTTTCTTCTTTTTCCTTTTTCTTCTTTCTCTCCTCGGGGTTTCCTTTTCTCTCAAATCTCTCTTTATTTGTCCAATTACGATTTCTCTCCTTGGTTTTTTCTCTCCTCTCTCTCTTTCTTGGTTTCTCCCCTCTCCCATTTCTCTCCTCTTTTTTTCTCTATGCAAGGGGGTGTCTACTCCCTTTTTAATTTTTTTAATCTTATTCCTACTATATCTCCCCTTTTCCCTTCATTCTCTACGCAAGGAGTCCAACTCCTTCATTTCTTTTTTTTTTTATTTATTTAATCTCTCCTCATGCAAGCCTCTTTGTCTCCTATTCTTCCTTATTCCCTTTTTTCCTCCCTTTTCTATTCCTACTCTATCCTGTACTCTCCTATCTCTTACTCCCACTCCTAATGTCACAACCCAAATCGGGATCCTTTTAGGTGTGACTGGATCCTTGCATAGCAAGCCAATCCTACCCCAAGATCTTCAATTCACAATGCTTACCATTAACCAATCAACTCACATACAATGTCGTAACCACAAAATAATCAGAGTAAATAATGCCACCATAGTGGAAGTCTATAAATTATAAAGCAAGCTGAATTGTCTAAATGGTAAATATAGTATTTAAAACAAGGTTTATCTCTGTCAAAACATCAAAACATAAATACTACTTATGTTTAAGTAAATACTCAAATACTCCTAAATAATATCCAGAACAACATGTCCTAAAACTAGAAATGAAAGCTAGCCGAGAACTAAAGCACGGGTACAATCATTAAGCAAAGACGCACACATCACACTTGCATGTTGGTCCATGAGCAATAACCTTATTCCAAATAATCATCAACTCCATCAGCAACTGGAGCATCCATGCAATCAGTTTTTATATCACCTGCATTAGAATCTAGAAAATATGTGTACACCGAGGGTGAGCAACGACAAACTCAGTGAGAGAATCAGTACATGCAAGCAAGCAATATGTATGCAGTTTATTATTAGTAGTCTGGTCTATGAAACATGCTGGTGTCATATTAAAAACACCCCCTCACGGACGGAAACTCTCATGCATGGGAAGAGTGACGACACAACGCTCAACACTGCTAAGTGTGACTGTCACCATCATATGGGAAACTCACAATGCTCAACACCTGCCAAGTGTGGTTACTACTCAAGAATGAAGACAACACCAAGACCACATCAAGATGTTGCCTACATCCCCTACGATAGGCTACATCCTGGCGTCTAACCCTAAGCCTCAACCAGTCTCTGAGTCAACGGTACCTGAGGAAGAACACCTAGAACCTCGACATCATCCCTAAACCTCAACCGGTAGGCTAGGGAAAGGCTACAATCCATGTCCGGCTCGCCCCCCCAACACAACACGTCATGAATGGGGAGCACAGTGGCCCATGATCATGCATCTTTATATAAGCCTACGCCAATACCTAATCCCTATTGGCTAGGGTGCAAATCCATGGGTTATGGCAATCCAAACCAGTATGTAATTACTAAAGCGATTTAGGGCCATGCCTCAGCAAAGAATCAGACTTGTGTCCCAATTCCAATTGTCTTAATCCCACTAAAATATTGGCATACACAAAGCAGTGCCGACATGGTCAGTACGGTCCTGAGGTCTACGACCCCCTTTTCGCCCATCTACACAGCACTAACCAAACATCATGCTCCAACAAGCAATCAAACAAATATATAGTAATGCATATGCATGGGCAAATGTCACAGATATTGGATGACATGTTATTACACAATCAACATTATCCACAAGCATGTAATCATGGGAGAAACAAGGAGATAAGTCAAACTAACCCCCTCACCTTAAATGATGAGTTGCAGAAGTACTCTGATGCAGACAGGGTATTTTCCCTTCAATACCATGTAGATTTACCGATTGATTACGTATTGATTAGTATTTAATGTCTTTGGACAAGTGTCCAATTTCCCTAGGAATTCTCATAAACCTTCGATTGCTACCCTTGGGTCAATGGCTTAGGTCATAGGTTCTATGGTTAGGTTTTGATCAATTACAAAACTCATTGTTATTGTCCGGTGGATCATATCTTCGGCAGATAGTGTTGCCGCATGCCCCGTCTAGACACCACCCAAATGTAATATATACAGAGGTGACCATAGTTGTCTAGGCATCTCCTAGGCGTTTGGGTGAGTCAGATAAAGCTAGGCAATTGGTCGCCTTATTGTATCACACTTTTATTTATTTATTTATTTTTTTAATTAATGCCACTTATAACACTTTTATTGGATGTATAAAGTCTATATATACACCATAATGCATGGAATCATGCAAATGTATTAAAAACAATAAACATGATGTGCTAACCCCCTTTTTTATATAAATCCTCTTATTAAGATGTACCCAGACAATGCCTTGGGTACGCCTAGGCACCTCTCAAATGCCTTGGGTTGCCTTGGCGCCTTGGCAACTATGGTGGTGACCACTCTGTGGTCATCCGCTAGATCATTTTTCGGTGGATGGTGCCACCACACGCTTCGCTTGGACACCACCCGAGAGCAATCTATACGGCATAGTTGTCAAGGTGTCGCCTAGGTGCCCAGGTTCCTTTGTAACGCCTTGGAAAATTGGGCGCCTTGGACTCCTAGGCAGGCGCCCTGGTCGCTTAGGCGCCCCTTCACGCCTCCAACGCCTTGGTTCGCCTTGGCGCCTTGACAACTATGCTATACAGTGGTGACCTTTCTGGGACTGTTTGGTGTTAATGGGTTTTGCACCCAACCAGACTCTGTTTTGTCAGAACTTGAGTCCTTTCCTTTGTAAAGTGTGAGTTCCTTCCTAAGGTCTCCTAGGTCCTTCCCTACGGATTGGGAATCTTAGTGGGTCATTCCCATTGTAGGTTTTGAATCCTAATGATGGTCTTTCCATCACATAGGCCTGTTGTCTAGGCTTCTTGTCAAATCTGGGCAGCATTTCCAGATTTACTTTATTTGCCATTAATGGCTAATGTGGACCTTGTCTCCATCAATTTAGAGAATGAGTTCATCCTCCATGGTTCTCCTAAGAATCAAGAATCGATAGAAGGGAATTGCAGAGCTTACCTTTGTTTGATTCTCCTTCGAGTAGCACAGGTAGGCTTAGGAGATCCTTTTGGCAACGTATCCTTCTTCTCTCTCTCTCTCTTTGCTCTGCTCTCCTCTCTCAAAAATGTGCATCAGAACAATGCTTTGTTCTAACAGTAAGCCTTTATCAGTTAAGGCATGAGAGAGAGAGAGAGAGAGAGAGGGGAAAGAGTCCTAGTTTGAGTAGGCTCTCCTACTCCTCTTTCCTTCCTTTTATCTATTTTCTTGGTGGCTGGTCTCACCTCCCTGCCACTTAACAACCCTATGCACACAAAGGAGAGGAAGAACTCCCCTATGCATGGAGAGTTCTTTTCCTAGTTAGAGTTAAAGTCCTTGTTTATGCACAGAAGGTGAGAGAGTGTCGGGTCCCACTCTCATTATCCATATATTATTAAGGATTAAATCTATTCAATTTAGTTTCCACCTGTACAATAATGGATCCCACGTCCAAGACATCATAGGTCATGTTTGGACGCAGCCAGTTGTCGCCCATGGGTGATCCAATGGGTTGCAACCAAGTCTCTGTCCGCACGGTACTGTCCGGCTGCACAAGGTGTGGCTGTGGCTATCATAGTTTTAAAACTCGACCGAGAAGGGTCGAAATCCTTCTCGGTAGTCTCGAAAGGGTCGAGACGAGAACCTGGTTCTAAACTGGGTCTCGACCAGTCTCGACCAGTTCTCGACTGGTTCTCGACCAGTTCTCGACCAGTTTCGAACTGGTCCAAGTTCTTATATAAGAGTCTCGGTCGAGAACTCGACCGAGACTCATTTTTCTTCTCAACTCCCTTCTGTTTTCTTCTTCTCCTCCATTCCTTCTTCTCCAACATGCATCTAAGGTTCGAAAACCTCTGTTCTTTGCAAATCTCTCCATCAAAGTGTTGTTGGAGACTCATTTTGACCTATTCTTCGCAAATCTAAGGTTTGAGGTATGGTTTTTTCCCCTAAAACTTACTTTTTTACATGAATATGTTCAATACATGTTGGTTCATCATGAAATTTATATATGTGAGAGTCATTAGGCCGATCTACAACCTTATCCTTTCGAAATTATTTTCTTGCATATATATTTTTTATTTTGATTTTCTGTTAAAAAAAATGTATTTTTCAGCAATTAAAAATTAAAAAAAATATGATAAATATTAATTAGATGGTGTTGAAAATATTATATGATGAACACCGTTGGCCGATCTACACGGCCATGGTTTCATTTTTTTTTTCTGTATATATATATATATATATATATATATATATATATATTATTTTTTGTTTAAAAAAATAAAAAATAAATTTCTTAAATATTAATCAGTTTACTTTCAAAATAATATATGTTGAACACTGTTGGCCGATCTACGCGGTCACGGTTTCAGTTTTTTTTTTCTGTACATATTTTTATTTTTATGAATTTTTTATTAATAAATCCTATTTTTCAGCAATAAAAAAAATAAAAATATTAATACTTATCTACTGGTGTTCAAAATAATATATGTTGAACATCATTGGCCGATCTACGCGGTCACGGTTTCAGTTTTTTTTTTCTGTACCTATTTTTATTTTTATGAATTTTTTATTAATAAATTCTATTTTCCAGTAATAAAAAATTAGTAAAAAATATTAATACTTATCTATTGGTGTTCAAAATAATATATGTTGAACATCATTGACCAATCTACGGTTTCATGTTGTCGGATTATATTTTTCGAAAAATAAATTATTTTTATTTAATATCCAAAATTATTAATAATATCTAAATAATTATGGAAAATTAGGAAAAATATTCTGTTTTCTTGTAACATAGTTTTAAAATTTTGAAAAGTAATTTCAATGTGTTTTGAGTTGTATTCGCATATTTGATGCTTTTATGTTCTTCAATTTTAAGTTTTATTAATGTAAATCTATTGATTTAAATTTCTCTATTTATCATCTTATGTAACAGTGTCTCGTTCTAAATATTATGGCTGCTTCGGGTTCTCGTGAGGGAAGTAGTGATACTAGTCGTACTGACATGGCTTGGAAGTATTGTACCGTCATTGACGGTGATAGAAAGAAGACCCAATGCAAATTCTGTGGGAAGAAGCTTATGTCTGATGGGATTACCAGACTTAAACAACACTTGAGTGAGACTTCTACAGACGTGGCAAAGTGTGCTATAGTTCCTGTGGAGATTACCAGGGCCATAGCTGCACAGATGAAGGGAGGCCAGCAGAGAAGGGCAGAGAAAGAAAAAAATAAACAACAATTTGAAGAAGCAATCCGAGGTACAGTGCGTGGTTTGGATGATGATAGTTCAGATGATGATGGTCTAGATGCCAGGGGTTTGACTGAGGAAGAAGCCAGAGATCTGAGATGGGCAACAATGGCTAGTAAAGTCAGCAATAAGATAGAAATGGAAAGGTTGAGGCAAAGAGCCTTAGGGGCAGGTGGTAGTAGATCATTTCAGCAGCCCGAAGAACCACAAACACGGAGTAAGGGAGGGTTGGCTTCTATGTTTAGAAGATCAAAAAGTACTAGAGCACAACCCCAGACACCACTACCTACTGCTAGGGATGAGGATTATGTAGAGATTCTACAGCAGGATCCAGCAGTTTTTAGAAAGACTGGCGCCAAACAGAAGAGATTGAAGAGTATGTGGAACTGGAAGGGTACAAAAGAATTTATTGGGGATGCCTTTGCCAAGTGGTCTATCTATAATAGTATCCCAGCAAATGCCAGTAGTGGCCCATACTATCAGCCTTTCTTTGATGCAGTTGCTCAGGCTGGTCCTAGTGTTAAAGCCCCCACTCCATATGAAGTGATGAATGTCTATCTCCCAAGAATTAAAAAAGAGTTAGAAGTATGGATAGAAGGGTTGAAGAATAATTGGGGTGCATATGAGGTCACTATAATATGTGATGGTTGGACTGGTCCCACTAGAAAGTCCATCATCAACTTCATGGTCTACAGTGATGGGAAGACATCATTCTTGAAGTCTGTGGATGCATCTGCATACACAAAATATGCTAACTACATCTATGGATTGCTACAGACAGTGGTGGATGAAGTTGGTGCTACGAATGTGGTGCAAATTGTGACAGACAATGGCAGCAACTACAAGAAGGAAGGAGAGATGATGATGGCTAACTATAACCTTTTTTGGACTCCATGTGCTGCCCATTGCATTGACTTGATGTTGAAGGACATGGGCAAGATCTAAAAAGTAAAACAAGTGATTGAACAAGCATGCCAGGTGACAACATTTTTATACAACCATGGCTATTCTTTGAACTTGCTGAGGGAGAAATGTGAACGGGACTTGGTAAAACCCGGCATTACTAGATTTGCTACCAACTACATAGCCCTAAAGAGCTTTCAGGAAAAGATGGTAGGCCTCAGATCGATGTTTGCTTCTAAGGACTGGTTTGGGTGGAGGGAGTCCAGCTTTCCTGCTGGCGTTCAAGCACAGACTACTATAGCTTCAGAGGAATTTTGGAGAACATTGAAGGATGTAGTCAAAATTCTGGAGCCAATGGTGAAGGTGCTGAGATTAGTGGATACAATATTCCAGCCACCATGCCACATTTATATGCTGCCATGGATATGTTGAAGGACCGTATAAAAACTGTGCTTCCACGTGGGAACAAACATTTTGTGAAGATTATCAAAGATCGATGGGAGAATCAGCTGATGCACCCATTGCATAAGGCTGGTGAGTATATTTAATAATGTCTTTAATTTAGTTCCACTTAATAGTTGGTACTCTATTTTAATCTGGCGACTCATATTTTGCAGCATACTATTTGAACCCCAAGTACCAATATTCACATGTGCTTGGGCTCAATTCTGACCTTATCGGTGCGGTAAAAGATGTGACAAAATTGGTGCCAGATTATACTGTACAAGCACTGGTCAATCTGGAGGTAAGTTGTATGGTTTAAGTGCTGAATTATTTGAATATCCACATATTACAATGGCTAATGGTTATAAATTTTGAAATGGGTGTAGATGAAAACGTTCAGAGATGCTCTTGGGAGTTTTGGAACTCCCGCTGTAGTGGCTGGACGAGATAAGACCGATCCTATGGAATTATGGAAATTGAAATTTTCAAGTAAAATATCTTATTTAATATGTGTATTAAAATGTGTTCTTCATCTTGTGCAGCTGAGTGGTGGTTGTTGTATGGCGAACATGCAGCTGAGTTGAGGAGAATTGCAATCAAAGTCCTATCTCAGACATGTTCCGCATCTGGGTGTGAGCGAAATTGGAGTACTTTCTCCCTTATCCATTCAAAGAGGCGGAATAAATTGGGCTCTCAACGGCTAAATGACTTGGTATACGCCCATTACAACATGAAATTGAGGGTACAATGCTTGAAATTTGAACAAAGAAATGAACAAGAGCTGATCGAGCTAACCGACGTCTTCCAACTATTTTCAGATGAAGAGGATCCCTATGTGGAATGGGTGAGAGACAAAGCAGTTCCAGTGATGGATGAGCCTAGTGGGATGCCCGACCCCATTGTGTCTGCTCCAATGGGTTCTAATCTCGAGCGGTTTATGCCCTCAGATGAGGGTTGTGTACACGCACAGTCGCCTAGACCGTTTGACCCCCCAGCTGGTACTGGTAGTGACTCAGAAGGCGATGATGATACAATGGAACAAACTGGCTGGTCAACTTCTGATAGTAGTGGTGATGATGGTAGTGGTGGTGGTGATGAGGGTGGTGGTGGTGATCCTAGACCGACTGTACCCATTATTAGATGGACCGGTGAGAGTCAGTATACACACGCTACACGATATCCAGATCATGGTGGACGCGCATCTTCATCACAGCCTATGACTGGGTATACACGTAGGTCTCGTCAACGGGAACGCCCTTTGCAACCAGTGGAAGAAGAAGAAGATCGTTTCTTTGACATCGTTCCTGATCCTGATATTATGCCTGATGTTGAAATTGATAGCATGTCTACAAGTTTTGGAGGACTGAGCATTGAGGGTAGCAGTGGACAGGATCAGAGGCAGTGGACTGCTCATGGATTTGGCACCACTTCGGCATATGGTTCTTATTCCGGTGATGATGACCGCATGATGGGAAGTGCATATGATTATTCCGCTGATACTAGTAATGCTACATCACAGACTGGCTCAAACTTTGTGGACAATCTCTTTTCAGTCCCAAATTTGCAAAGAATCACGCCCCCACACCAGCCAATATATGCTCACTTTACTCCACATTATAGTGAATTGTATCCAAGGTTGGGTATTTTTAGAAACTTCCCGGATCATATGTATGAGAAATATGTGGAAGACTACCAGACCTTCTATAGCCGAAGGATGTCATGGCAGGATTTTGTTTATCAGACCGAGATATATTTTCTTCAACAAAGTCAATCTGATCAGATGGAACCTGCACGCCACTCTACATATGATTAGACATTGGGATGGGCTAATGGGAATGTATTATTTCATTTTGAGTATTTAAGTTTTTCATATAATGAGTACTTGTAAATTATGTTATTTTGTGGGATTTATGATTTATGAATGTATGATTTTTCGATAATGTGATTACTTTTTATGCTTCAAATGTGTTTATATATGTTGAATAAGTATTTTCCTGCAATATATAGCCTTAAAATGGCTCTAAAATGGACTTAAAACAGCAAAAAATGGCTTAAACCATAAAAAAAAAAAAAAACCTGTCGAAACTCCCATTTTTACCCTCTGGGAGTTTCAGCAGGTTCTCGCCGAGATCTTGGTAATCTCGGTTTTCTCAAGGGTTGAGACACCCTCGAGAACCGAGATTTCAAACTATGGTGGCTATGCCCAGACAGCCTGTGCCCCTCCCTTGATAGTTTGTTGTTCGGTGATTTGGGTTGGTTTGAGTTTGATTCCTTCTTGGTTCCTATATGATTCTTACTCATGCATAACATGTAAGTCAAGGTTTTGAGTATCTTATCATGTGCAGGACGTGTGTTTACATGGGTAATGGTTCCAATGCTGTAAAGGTGAGAAGATTTGCCATGTGCCAAATTCAAATTAGGCCCAAAAATTGGGTGCGGATCTTACAATTCCTCCCCCTTAAAAGATCCCTGAAAATTGTCGTACCTGATTCCCCAAATAATTATGGATATTTCTCTTGTATGTCATCTTCCTTTTCCCACGACGCTTCTTCCTTAATTTGATTCTTCCATTGCACCTTGACGTAAGCAATGGAATGGTTCCTGAGCTCGTGGGTCTTTCTGTCCACTATTGCCGAAGGTTCCACTTCATACGTTAGATATATCTCCAACAATGGAGGAGTAGTGGTCAGGACGTGTGAAGGATCAATGATGTACTTCTTCAACATTGATACGTAGAACACGTTGTGAACTCCAGACAGTGTAGGGAGTAGAGCTACCTGGTAAGCAACTGACCCTGTCACGACCCATTTTTGGATACGAGCGTGATACTCCAGTCACTTACCAGTGACCCGAATTACCCAAGATCACATGCATGTCGTGAACCATCAAACCACCATACAACCATAGTTCGAAATCTCGATTCTCGAGGGTGTCTCGACCCTCTGAGAAACCGAGATCTCGGAAATCTCGGTCGAAATCTCGGCGAGACATTGCACAAAAGCCGTGAAGGCTTAAAATGTGTATTTCGACCCTAAAATGACCATTTTAAAGCTTAATACTCCGGGGGAACCCTATTTTAGCATATATAAACATATTTAAACCATAAAATTGTATAAATAATCACATATGGTGGTTGTTTGGGTTTACACCCATGTTTGACAGTGTCGGCTTGAAATTCAAATGTAAACCTAGGGTAATATTGGCTATTCTACATAATGTAACACTACTAGAAGATCACAGAAGACCAAATGAGCCAGTAAAATGATATATTAGGAGAAGAATAAACATAATAACACTTAATTAGTTAATTCTCATAGTAAAAAAAACTCATAGTAGTCAAGTAGACTATACAATCATAATTCCTGCATTATGTCGAGACCAGTCAAGAATTAGTCGAAAAATGGTCGAGAACTGGTCGAAAATGTCGAGAAATGGTCGAAAATGTCGAGAAATGCTCGGGAACTAGTCGAGATGGTCGAGACACTGTACCGAGGCGAGATCTCGTCTCGAGCTCCTTGAGATCTTCGAGATCTCGCCGAGATTTAAAACTATGCACACAACAACTCGCATACACAATATCCAACATAATTAGAGTAAACAGATAGAATACAACAGTGGAAGTGTAACATATACAGTCATGCATTAATAGTCTTATTAAGTCTAACGGAACCCAACCCTCACCTGATGACGAGAGCAGTAGCAAATCTGAAGTCGGCAGAAGACTTCGCTTGGAATCCCATGTAGGTTTCCCTAAGTAGTTGCCTATGTTTTACGAGTAGGTTAGAAGTTTATTACCTAAAGTGGTTTAACCTATAAGTCTGTTGTATGGGTCCCAAGGCAAGCCAGCAACCCTCCAGTCAGATCCCAAAGGGATCGGGCTTTCAAATAGGTTATCTGCAGACCTGCCAAAGGAAAGGAGCCCGGAAGGAGCCCGGTGGAAATATCCGCCGGCTCCTATCCACCGGTCGGATCACAATGAACCCAGAGGAAGTTTCCCCCAACCCAAATGGTCTCCTATACATAACCAGCAGAAGGGAGAACAACAGATTATTCGGCCAGCACATATCTGCCAGTTGAGCCCCAATTCCTTAAGGGACTATTGGAAGTGAATTAGCTGATCGTAGCCAACTCTATTATCAGTCGGTTGATAACCAAGGCTTTCAGCAAACCCAAGGTCAAGCCGGTGGATAGTAGCCTAATGTTCTGCCAGCTTATATCCGCCGACTTAGCCCAGAACATAAAATCATAAGTATGGGATCAGCCGGTAGATTGTAACCCAACGAAATGTTTCGCCGGCTACATCTGCCAACTTGTGACCCTATAGAACCAAGACAGAGTCGGGTGCAAGGGCTTCTTGCACTTGTTACCAGCTCGCATCTGCCTGGTGAGCCCAAAAACCAGGCTCAGCCGAGCTCGGCTGTACAAGAGGTAGAGGAAATCATCCCCCACCTCACAATAGTCAATTTCAGTGGTGAAGGAACATTCCCCCACCATTTAGAAGGTTCATTAAACCCCCAATCACTCCCTAGTGGAGTATCTTCCATTTGGTGGTTAAAAACCTAGGTTTCTAGGTCATTAATGATGGCTAGCACCCCTTTCCATGGTAGGGTTTTCTAAATCAATAGAGTAAAGCTGGGGTACTAACCTAGTGCAAGGAGAGTCATCCAAGGTGGTTGGTGAAGATTGGTGGAGCTCCTCCATATCTAATGCCCTCAGCTCTCCTTCTTTCCCAACCATAAATGTTAGGGAGAGAGGTGTATTTATAGTAGGGGAGAGAGAGAGAGAGGAGTCTGACTTTTAAGTCAAACAAGCAGGCTCTGTTACAGCCTATTCTAAGGAATCGGGCATGATATCCGGGTCAACCCAATAGCTAATCCGAATCTTCCAACGATCGACAACTATAGTGATCTACCATACAAATCCCACAGTTTACACAAGCAATAACCACAATAATAATGAAAGCAATTAGAGTAATAATAACATAAGCAGTAATAAATACAGATGGCAACTACATGATATCGTATCATAAAATAAGTCAAGTCTTATGAACCTTCATTACAATAGCCTTCACAAATATCATAATATCTCATATATAAATATCACGAATTAAAGAGTAAATTCATTGTTTCGGATATATCTCAATGTCTATCCACATCAGAGTTAAAAAGTAAAAGGAAAAGTATAGAGAGGGGTGTGTCAAGCGTAGACGCAATCACTACAAGTACAGCCCTCGCCATGCTCTCTTACAGCATCTTCAGCACCAGTAGCATCACTAACTGGTGAATCCTCCATAAACTCAGCCACAGGATAGTCACCTGCGTCAACATCTAGAAAAGAAGTATCGATATGAGGGTGAGCTCCCATCCCAACTCAGTGAGAAGTTCAGTAGCACATGCATGCGTCATCCAACATCCAATGAAATTCAATTAGTTCATTAATTAAGTCTCAGGCAATGTACTACTATGGTGTCATATTGAGATTCAACCAAAGTTGTGAACCCCCATCCAGGTCCTCCAAACCCTTCAGGCTTGTCACCTCCTATACCATAAACTCCGTCTTACGCCAACTACCGCTTACCCACACGTCACTGACTCTTCCCTCGGGTCACCCAACCTTTGGAAGTATGAGCCTATGCTAGTATATTAACCCCTACTGGAAGGGCGTAGGATATAGGGTAATGTCACCACCTATGTCTATCATGTGCATTAATTTAAATAGGACTGCACCCCAGCAGAGACCCCTGGCTCCACTCCCATGGATCACCGTATCCCCGCTAGAATGCTAGCAATTCCAACATAATGCGTGTGCTGGGCACACGCATCATGGCTTGTGTATTGTGCTCCTACAGGCCATACGACCATCATACCTATACAACAATCGTCATACAAAATATATAAATAGTTGTTATGCAAATGCATGCTCAATATTAACAGTTTATTGAATGGCATGTTATAAGCATAATCATAACATGTTATCAAAGGAAACATTGCATGTTATCATCACAAGAATAGCACGTTATTGACAGAAAAGTAGACAAGTTAGAATGCCTAAATTACTACGGACCAAATCACTCACCTGATTGCACTTATAGTGCAACTACAATGCTAACCCCAATAGTAGGCCAACACCTTGTCCGAGTTCGTAACCTATTTCATTAAATAGTTATTCGTTAATTGGTTGGATAACCTTTAAACCATATAGTCAAGTCTTTTAGGTCTGTACACGAGTCCCAAGACAAGCTGGGAACCCAATAGTTGGTCCCACAATTCCTAAGGAAACTGGTCTCCAGAACTAGAGGCGGATGGAGGGTACCGGTGGTACATCCTCTGGTTCTCCCTCCGCCAAACACTTAGAAGAATGGCTCAGTTTTCCTAATATACCGGAGGGATAGATGGGTGGTGTGTCATCCGGCACATCCTCCGGTTATCTTTCTATTGGTTATCGAGAACAGATTGCATGCATTCCGAAGGCATTATCGGGTGGTATTCCTTCCGGCAGTTCCTCCGGATACCATTATGCTTACAAGGTGCATTATGTCAGGAGCCTCCGATGGATTCCGGAGGCTAAGGCTCCGGTGTCTTTGAGGATATGCCCCCGGTGTATCCTCTGGAGCGAGTGTAGAAGTTACTCGAACCAGAGTTCTGGTCTTCCATCCTTAAGGCATTTTGTCCCAACTAGCATACTAGGGTTTCCATTCGGTGGGAACCATCTCCCTAAGTTAAGGGAAGCGATCAGGGTCATCATCGACTCATTTTCATCCCAACCATGATGAGGGTGAGCAATATACCTTCTAAGGTTTGTGTTTTGGTCTCCATTGGTGGTGGCCATTAATGTGGAATGTCCCACTATCAATCTAAATTGGTTGCTGGAAGAGATTGAGTGACATAAACCCTCTTCCATGGGTGAACCACCTAGACCACTAAGGTTTGGGCTTACCTTCATTAATGGTAGTCATTAATGGAGGAGTAACCCCATTGACCAACCATTAGTGTTGAAGGACAGAGAAAGAGAGAGTGAGGTGGACTTACCTCACAAGAGAGAGAGATTAGGCACAAGTTGAGCTCCTTTATCAATCCCAAGACCCTCTCTACGAATCCCAAGGTCAAGAGAGTGAAATAAGGGACTGAGGTCCCCTATTTATAGAATCCCGAGGAGAGAGAGTGTCCCACACATGTGGTTCTCGCACACGAGTTTGGGGGAAGCTGCTAGGTGGTGTTCCATTCGGTAATGCCTCTGGTTAGGTTATTTTATAACCCCCCCAATCAGCATTACAACACCCATGCATTGGGATGTATGTGGGGCCACTCTAGGACCATCTTAATGCGTCTATATTATCATGAATGGATATAAGGACTCACCTAAGGTTCGGATGTATCCATTTGATCCGTGTTGGATGTCCCGCCAGTCTGAGTGTTGAGACCTAGCATAAAAGGAATCCAACTTAGTAGAGGATTCGGGGTACAGGTCTCACAGGCTCAACCGGAGGCACGCAACTGGTTAACGCTGCCTCCGGCTCCCATCAACCAGTTGGGGCATGAGGGTAGCCTTGGATGCTGCCTTCAACACCCGAAATGGTGGTGCACCCCCTTGGGCCCACTTGAGACCTCATATACTCCCCTTGTATTCGGGTAGAGATCTTACCTAGGATTCGGGTGCACTAACCAGATCCGCGTCGAGTCCACCTGTTGATGGGTTGGGAAGACCTGGCACAGGAAAATCTCAGTTAGTAGGGGATTTTTGGGTGTGGGTCTTATAGCCCCACTTCTTCTAAATATCTCATATGGTCCAATATATCTTGGGCTTAGCTTTTCATTCTTGCCGAATCTTCTTATTCCTCTAAAAAGAGATACTTTCAAAAATACCTTATTCCTTACCTCGAATTCGAGGTCCTTGCTGGTTTGTTTACATTGGCATAGCTTTTCTCTCGAGATTGAACTACCTTGATCCTTTCTTTGACTAAGTCGATCTTTTCACAGGTTTCTTGAACGATGTCTGGTCCTAAGACTTCTTTCACCAAACTCATTCTAGTATAATGGGGTTCGACACTTCTTCTCATATAGAGCTTCGTATTGGAGCCATCTTAATGGTGGACAGCTAGCTATTATTGTAGGCGAACTCCATTAATGAGAGATTTAATCCCAATTGCTTTTGAAGTTCAGAGCACAGGCTGTGAGAATATCTTATAGTATTTGTATTGTTCTTTCGAACTGCTCATCCGTTTGTGGGTGGAATATAGTGCTAAACTTCAGTTGAATACCCATGGCGTTCTATAATCCTTCCAAGAATCTTGATGTGAATCATGGATCTCGATCTGACACAATGCCGGATTAAATTTTGAAAGCTTTCCTCACACTTCTCTAACCAAATAAATCTTGTTCTCTTTTTTATTAATTGAGTCAGAGGGATTCCTGTGCATGAAAAGTCTTCGATGAATCTCTTGTAATATCCGGCTAATCCTACGCAGCTTCTGACCTCAGTGATGGTCTTCGGTGCTTCCCAACATGGTTCAAGGTTTCGGTCGAAACCATAGGTTTCAGCAGAAACATCTCGGTTTCGAGCCTAGGCGAGACGAAACCCAAGCTCGAAACTTTTTATCACAAGGTTTCTGTCGAACCCAGTGGGTTCAACTAGGTTTCGGTCGAAACTCCCATAAAGTGTCTGGACCCTCTTTTAAGTGTCAAAACCTACTCGAAACCAGTAGGTTTCGACTCTTTGATTAGATTTTCTCCCCCTTTGCTCTCCAACTTCATTTCTCTCTATTTTTTCTTCATAAAACTTCATTTCTTCAAGAGATCTCAACATTTGTCAAGATTTCTCAAGGTTTTTCAACTCTCAACTCCTTTCTCTCTCTTCAAGGTAGTAACCCATTCTCTCCATTATGTGTATTTTTCAATGAAATGGTACGCAAACATCATGGATGGCTTCCAATTTTTTATATGTTTGTTAGAATCATCCGATCTATGAATCTATGAAATTTTTTTTTTGACAAATAATTTATTTATTAGTTTTTTGTTTGAAAAAAATGATTTTTCTACAACTATTTTCTGAAAAAAGTATGTCTTACACATGTTGTATAGCATTAAATTAAATATATGTTAAACAAAATAGGATGATCTACATTTTGTATGGAGTAGAATTATTTTTCTGTTTTTATTTAATTATTTTAATTTTTGGATATTGATAAAATAATTAATTAAATTAAAAATAAATATAAATAAATGATAAAATATTTCTGTTTTTACCTTGAAAATCTTGATAAATAAAAGTATTTTTAAAAGTATTTATGTTTTATGGTGGGTTGTTGTTTTATGTAATAAAATTAATGTTAACTAATTATTTATGTTGATTTAAGGGCATTTTAATTACTGAAAAATTAATAAAATATTTTTTACTTATGGAAAAAATATAAATGTGTTAGAAATTATAATATGTTGTTGTTTTATGTAATAAAGCAATGTAAAAATGATAAACCTATGCTGTTTTTTACTTTAAGGTGTATTATTTAATTATAGGATATTATTTATGTAATAAAGTATTGTTAGAAATGAAAATATAGTTTGTTTCAATTGTAGTAGTTGTTGTCTTTTTGTTCCAACAGTGTAAGTGTTTGAAATGGCTAATGCACCAACTCCAAGTGGTGACATTGCATGGAGGCATGGGATAACACTGACTGCCAATAAGAAACAGTCACAATGTAATTATTGTGGCAAGCAGATAAAAGGAGGTGGTGCCACTAGATTGAAGTGGCATCTTGCTGGTGGTAACAAAGATGTTATTGGTTACCCCAATGTACCAAGTAAAGTGAAGAAGGCTATGGTAAGCTTGATGAAGAGTGATATTGATAGAAAAAATAACAAGAAGGCAGATAGAGAGGAATTTGAAGAGGCTTGTCTAGAGGGCAATCTAAGGGTGGATGATGATGACATTAGCCTTGACAGTGATGAGGTAGACCAATAAATGACAGAGGCAGAGGTGAGACAGCTGAAGAGAGTGAAGATAGCAAGTACAAGGCAACGAGAGATAGACCGACAAAAACAGTTTGAGAGGATTACAGGAGTTGGGTCATTTAGAGAGGCACCAGCAGGGGATGAGGGGAGGAGGCCGAGGCTGAGAAGTAGGAGTCAAGCTGAGATACCCTTTAGGAGGACCCAGTGTGAGGACTCCAGCTACTGCATAGGCACCACCACCTCTTTGTGACCCAGATCTTGAGATCCTAAGGGCAGATCCTGATCTATTTACTAGACAGGATAGGTCACAAAAAAATTGAAGCATTTTTGGACTAATGTGAAGACTAGAGTGGGAGATAAAATCTCTAAGTGGATGATGTACCATGGCATTACAGCAAATACTACCACAGGACCTCACTATCAGAATATGTTGGATGAGATAGGTAGGACAGGTCCAGGAGTTAAAGGGCCTACAACTTTGGAGTTGTACAACACCTACCTACCCAATCATAAGAAAGAAATGGTAGAATATGTAGATTCTTTGAAGACACAATGGGAAAGATATGGGGTGACTATGATGTGTAATGGGTGGACCGGACCCACCAGAAAATTCCTCATCAATTTTTTGGTGAATTGTGATGGTAAAACAGCATTTTTGAAGTCTGTTGATGCATCTAATCATATTAAGGACCATAAGTACATTTATGGTCTCTTGAAGAAAACGGTAAAAGAAGTGGGGATAAATCATGTAGTACAAGTGGTTACTGACAATGGTAGCAATTTCAAAAAAGTAGGGGAAAGGTTGATGAATAATAAAAAATACCGGCTTTTTTGGACACCATGTGCAGCCCATTGTATTGATTTGATGCTGAAGGACATGGGAGAGATAAAACTTGTGAAAGAGACTGTAGAAAATGCAAGGCAAGTAACCACTTTCGTTTACAACCATGGATATGCCTTAGAGATGATGAGAACCAAGTGTGGTGGAGACTTGATGAGGCCAGGGATAACACGTTTTGCAACAAACTACATTGCCCTGAAGAGTTTTGAACTGAAGAAGTCTGGCTTAAGATCAATGTTTGCTTCAAAGGAGTGGTTTGAGTGGCCTCAGTCTAGTTCTTGAGTTGGTAGGACAGCACAGGCAACCATATCCAGCGATAAATTCTGGGATGACGTCAAAAAAATTGTGGCGATATTAGATCCCATTGTGAAAGTGCTGAGAATGGTTGATGGACAGAAGAAGGCCACCTTACCATACTTGTGGGCTTCCATAGATATGATGAAGATGCAAGTGGAGGAAGTTTACAGACGCGGGAACTCAAAATATATTTCCATCATCAAAGATCATTGGTAGCGACAACTGAAGCACCCACTACGCAAGGCTGGTGAGTCTTTACTTGATGTACTTCAATTTCTCAAGTAATTAAAATTACATCAGCTTGCATTGACGTATTTATAATATTTGTCAATTTTTAGCATATTATCTGAATCCTAAGTATCAATACAAAGATAACTTGGGAATGCGTCAAGATTTGATAGATGTAGTACAAGAAGTGGTTGCCAAGCTTGAGCCAAACGCAAGAGCACAGTTTATTGTTAACCAAGAAGTAAAACTTTTACTTACTTTGTTGTAAACATAATTTATAAGAATTGTATTTTTACCTAAGACTATTACCCATCAAAATTAATTTAGCTCAAAAGCTTTAGAGATGGCACTGGGAGTTTTGGTAGGGCAATGGGACAACGGCAGAATCTGGTTGACAATCAACACCCCCTGGTACGTATACGGTATACTTACTTTATGGATGCCATTATAGGTTTTTTTCATCATCTAATATTTGTTTCTTATGCTATTTTGCAGCTAAATGGTGGGTCCTATATGGGTAGGAGTCACCCAACCTTCGTGCAATAGCAATGAATGTGCTATCACAAACATGCTCTGCTACAAGATGTGAACGGAACTGAAGCACATTTTTGCTTATACATACTAAGCGACGAAACCGGCTGGGTGCAAAAAGGCTTGAGGACTTGATGTATGTGCACTATAATTTGAGACTGAAAGAGGAACACATATGGTTAAGCAGGGGCAAAGATGCTAAAACCCCCCATTGAGCTGAGTGAGATCTTTGAGTTGGAGGGAGAGGATGTTGATCCTTTGAACGAGTGAGTTACAGATCGTAGCGAACCTCAATTAGATGAGGCTAGTGGTCGGCCAAGTCCTATTATTGCTGCAACTTTGGAGGCTAATGTGGACAACTTTATGGCTACTGAGGGTAGAGTCCACGCACAGACAAGACGTCCATTTCAGATTGATGATAGTAAGACTGAGAGTGATTGGCTGGTTTCTTCTGGAGATACACAATCACCTTCCGCCACCCAGGGTGGTACTGGTAGTGGACCTAGTGGTACTAGGGAAATAATGGTGGTGATGATAGATATGCTACCTTACGTGATGAGCCCGATCAATATGACCAGTCACTGCAGCCAGAGCCATTGCCAGATCCCATGAGATTCACAGGAGAGACTTAGTATGATCATGCTACGCAAGATATTGACCACGGAGCCCAGCCTAGTGGTATAATAAAGGGTACACTAGAGGATCACGCCAGCGGTTCAAGCCACAGGAGGAGGTGGATGAGACAGATCCCATGGATATATCGAGCATGTGGCATGCATTTAGGGGACAGCTCTTAAACTGGAGGTACTCGGCATTGGCATGCACCAGATTTCATGATCACACGGACCCCGAGCCCTGCAATTCTTGAAGAGAGTAGTGGCAAGAGTATCTGTTCTAAGGCACACGATGGATTTGGATGGTCTACTACTGGGGTTGGTGGGGTCGGAGGTGGTGGGTTTGGGGGTTATTCTAGTTCCTACCCCAACAGTCAGTTTAGAGATGACTCAGCCTCAGGTGTTTGCAGTGGCACTGTTGGATCATCGTTTGTTGACTCCATCTTTCAATATGTTGCTCCTCCGACGTTCAAGCCTACTCCTGCTCTACCAACACACACACTCGATCAGCCTTACCCTCAACAAGGGTACTTATATTATGTTGATGATACTATCTACTGGTGGGCTATTGGAGACTATCAAAACAATTTGAGTGATACCATGTCGTGGGATACATACGTGCTGCAATCAGAGGAGCGTCATCGCCACCATCAGTGGTACGTCGCACGTGGTTTAGATGTACCACGAAGCTCAGCATGGAACTAATTGGTGAGATTTATAAATTCTAAGATCGATCATCAATGTATTAATTTTTAATGAATGTTGTTAATTAGTGGCTTAGTAGATTGTGTATTATTTCAACATACGCCACCAAACATTGGTCCACACCACAAATAACTATTTTCTGCCTTTTTTGCAAACTAACAATAGAAATAGGTGTAAAATGGTTTAAATAGAGTACACAAAAAAAATCAGACAAAAAAAAAATATTTAAGCCTCGAAACCATGGAGTCAATAAAGCTAGGAGAAAATATCAGGTTTCGGCCTAAACCTCGAGTTGACTCAATTTCGAGGCTGACCGAAACAAGCCTCGAAACCGGCACCTCGATCCTTGCTTTCCAATTCAATACTGCTTTCACCTTGCTAGGATCGACTGCTATCCCTGCAGCTGAGACTAATATGTCCTAAGAAGCCTAATTCTCTCAACCAGAACTCGCACTTATTGAACTTTGCGTACAGCTTCACTTGTCTGAGTCTCTGGAGGGCTTGATTCAAGTGTAAAGCATGCGCTTCAATACTCTTGGAGTAGATGAAGATATCATTGCTGAACACAATGACAGAATGATCTAGAAAGTCATGGAATACTCTGTTCATGAGTACCATGAACGATGCCGGAGCATTGGTTAATCTAAATGGCATAACCAAGAACTCATAATGTCAGTAGTGGGTTCTGAATACTATTTGGGGTGGCACGCCACGTCCTTTGATCTTCAATTGATCCTGACCGAAGATCTATCATTGATAATACTTTAGATCCTTGCAATTGGTCGAATAAGTCATCAATCTTGGGAAGTGGATATTGCTTCTTAATAGTGAGTTTGCTGAGCTCACGAAAGTCCATACACAACCTCACACTTCCATCCCTTTTTTGTCCATACACAACCTCACACTTCCATCCCTTTTTTCTACAAAGAGGACTGGCGCTACCCAAGGTGAAATACCGAGTTAAATGAAACCCTTATTTAGAATGTCCTGCAATTGAGTCTTCAACTCCTTTAATTTAGTAGTTGTCATTCTATTTGATGCTTTAAAGATTGGTACTAATCTTGGGAGTAGATCGATCACAAACTTTGTCTCTCGGTCAGGTGGTAAATCAGATAAGTCTTTCGGGAATACATCTGGAAACTCATTCACCACATTAATATTCTCTAGCTGAGGTATCTCTACTGTGGTGTCTACGACATAAACTGGATAACCGGCACAGCCCTATTTCAACAATATATATAGGCCTTTAATGCCGATAAGAACAGATTATTTTGCTTCTTTAGCTTATCCCAAGTGAATGTAAATTCTTCCACGTTTGTTTGCTAGAAGACAATTATTCTTTTGTCACAAAGGACATTGGCTCGGAATGTAACAAACCAATCAATGCTTTGGATGATGTCGAAATCAGACATATCCAATTGGATCAGGGTGGCATCCATCTTCTTGTCCTTTACTTGAACTTAACAAGGACCGTATTATGCATCTAACAGCACTTCCATTCCCAGAGGGGTTCGGACAACCAACTTTGAGGCTAGTTGTTGGCTAATTTTCATGTATATACGTATCAGGCCTGTCGGCACACTGATGGGTGCCAACAAACGCGTAATTTTTCTCAAATGGAGTATATCACGTACTCTGTAGTTGTCCGAGCGTAAAGGTGCGAGTGCAGAAGTCGAAATCTTCCCCTGGACGCCTTTTTCCTCATTTTATTTAAAGGGCCGTGAGTTCAAAATTAGAATTCACAACCAACTTGTGCGGAGGGAGCTCTACTAGGAATGCTTGGAGGACCTTCCAACTTGCTTCTACTTGGATTTTGCTGCATTTCTTCTCTTCTTCAGGCTACAAGTAATAGAGGTACGTTACATCCGTTTTCAATGTTTTCTCCCATAACCAAATTTGGTATAATCAGGTTTTGCTTTTTCTTTGAATTTTCTTCCCTAAAATACTTGGGGACTCATCCCAAATGGTATTAAAAAGTTGTTAAGAGTCATTCTATGTGTTCTTTGGTGAGTGATTTCCATTTAACACCATGCCCTAAATTTGATTTCGGGATTTAGGTTCCATGGGAATCGAAATTTCAACTTGTTTAATTTTTATAGTAGTTTAGGCTATGTTCATCGTGTACGGAGGTACCCACATGGTGGTATGCAAGTTTCCATGCACGAGACCACTCTCCAATTTTGCCATATTATCCATTTACAATGAAACAACACTTTTTAGGTATCTTAATGGAGTTTCCATTGTTCTTTCATGGTCTTCAGCATTCCTTGGTGTTTAAATTTTGTTTAGAATGATATTGTATCCTAACTTTGCCATATTTACCATTGCAGTGAATTATGCCTCGTTCAAGGAAGAAGCAAGCACCATTGCAAGAGATGATGGAGCGACCCTGTCGTCATCGTCGGTAGGACAGAGCTTCATCATCACAGGCTAAAGAGGATCAGATTCCCCCTCCGATACCAGAGTTTAATGCTCTATGGTTTTGATCTTGGGCTGAGCAAGAGGCTTGGCCCATGTTTGAGCATACCAAGTTGGAGCTGGGCCGCTATGTTCTTTTCGAGGAGTTAGAGCGGTTTGTAGTTCGGGAGGCATTCACCGACATGGGTTGGACTTCGGTTCTTAGATATCGCATCACTACCAGGTCCAACCTGGTACGACACTTTTTCTGCAACTTTTGAGTGGAAGGTGGTGTGGCTGACTACGAGGAAGAGTTCGACCTAGGCTTGTCTAGCCGGATCAAGGGTGTGGATATTTCATTTGAGGTACGACAGCTGGCTGGCTTACTAGATATTTTGGCTGCAGGAGAGTGTGTATTCGCCGGGCCGAAGACTACATCTTTTATTTTTTAGAGCTTTCACCAGGAGATATGGAACCAGTTGACGTATCCTGGGACAATGCATCTGAAGAAATCTTATCATCCTTGCCTGAGAGTCTACAGTTGCATTATCAACACAACATACTTCCTCGGAGTGATCACAAAGATGAGATAGAAAACTTCTGTGAGTTCGTGACATACTGCGTCACGACTAGGTATCAAATTTTTCTTCCCTACGTACTTATGCAGACTTTGATTATTGCCGCCGAGTGTCCCTGGGCTGGCAACTATCCATATGGGAAGCTACTCACTTATCTGTTCCAGACGAATGGGGGTGGTTATAGAGTCTAAGGAAGCAAAGGATCAGACTGTGGGCTCTGATTTCAGTTTGACTGCCATGGGCAAAATGAGAGAGTTACAGGAGGCAGTGATCAGTGATGAGGAGCTCGAGGCTAGGCCTCGACAGGGTCGTATTCATGTGTATAGGATAGAGGAGGCTACAAATGGCCAGGCTGAGGCCATCCCAACAGATTCAGACGACCATATGGAGGCTGAGGGTGAGGTTCGGTAGACAGCTCACATTGAGGCTGAGTTTATTGAGCCACCTATTCAAGCAAACAGAGGAGTTCCTTCTACTTCTGGGCCTACTCTAGAGGCATTGTATACCTTAGTGCAGGGTGTCATGACTACATTCTAGGATTTGAGGGCTAGGATTGATCTACATATCGATGGGTTCAAGAGGCGTATGCTGATAAACATCATCGGTGTGGAGGAAAGGGTGCAGACCTTGAAGGCTACTTGTGCTAGGATGACTCAGCACATGGAGGTTACTCAGCATGATGTGTGAGCGATTAGGAGTGCCTTGGCTGCCACAGGGACAATCCCTCCCATTGGTCCAACTATATATTACCGCAACATCCACTTCACTTGAGCAGTCCCTCCGACATTGGGTTGCCTGGAGCCGGCATCAATAGCATACTTATTCTGTCGATGAGGCAGAAGAGCAGCAGCGACTACAGGAGCAGCCACAGCAGCAGGGTGGGGAGCAGCAACCTACAAAAGCAGCAGCCACCAGGTGACCAGCAGCAACAGTCGTATTACATGGACCGATACCCCATTTCACTTTTATAGTTATGGGAAAATTTCACGTACCACCCAAATACTTTGACAAAAATCACCTACCACCCAAGAATTTTAAAATCATCACCTACCACCCAAAAATCCCAAACGTTACTCCACTAACTGACGGAAAAGAATGAAATTTTTTTGTAGACGTTTATACCCTTCTTCCTCCTTCCTCTCTGAAAATTTGCTTCTTCTGCGGTCGACTAACGAAACAAACAATTGCCGAACCGAAGGGACTATATTAAACTGCATTCAGCCGGAGAAATAAGAAACTTAATGAAAACGATAAAACTCAGATCTGAAATTCAAGAAAAATGAACTGAAACTTCATGATCTGATGTCTGAAACTAGAAATTGAAGAAGAAAGAAAGAAATGACTTGCAGAAGAAAGAAACTTGCGGAAAAAGTTTCTTATTTCTCCATTGGTGAGACCCTGTATGATTCAGATTTTCCCTCTTCAGGTATATGTGAGGCCCTTCACCATCGGGCGTTTATGGTGCTCTGTCAGCCTCTCTGCAAAGTAGAGAGGGCTTTCCCGCCCAACGAAGCGCATGGTGATGTCCTGCTTAACATCTACCAAGTCCTCAATAAGGCCAATGAAGCTGCTCTTGAACCCAAATGGCCCAAAAGTTCTCTTACGGTTCAGAAAAAATGGGAACCTATAATCTCTCTTTTTAATTTTGTTTAAATTGACTGCTTTGGACTTGAGTGGTTAATGGATGAAAGCCCCCAATCCGACATATAGAAGTAGGGCTTTGCTTCCTCAAAATTCCATTTACTTCTTTCTGCGATTAAATTAGGCAGCACTAAAAACTAAAAATCGAAGAAACGAAATGCAACGAAATTAATTTGTTCCAAAAATCCAATAAATTGAATGAATAAACCTGGAATTCCTCATCCCCAGCAAGTGACTGGAATGCTGACTCGAGCTCCATAAGAGCATATATCAGGGTTTTCAGGACAAATTTCTTCCAAACTTGCCAAACCGACCGAACGAATCCAGTCTCTGCAAATCCTTCCATTTGTTCTCTTTCACCTCCATTTGAGCTGATTCACTGGTCTTAACATGGGAAATTGAAGCAGGTTTAATGGTAGAAGAAATGCAAGACCTGCAAAGGGACGTCGGGTTTCGGGTAACTGTGGGTTGTGGAGATCGTCATTTGAGAACTGAGATTACTATATGAGTTGAGAGATGGTTTCCAACCTCACATTGACGGACAACAGTACAACAACAATAGATGAAGTTTCTAACTCAATCAGAACTGAGTATGTGGTTGCAGTAAGGGTTATTAGTGTCAAACCACAATTTGTTAACCGCTGACGTCACCATCAAACGGTTCCGTCTTCAGACTTTGGGTCTTTTTGATAAATGTTTGGGATTTTTGGGTGGTAGGTAATGTTTTTAAAATTCTTGGGTGATAGGTGATTTTTGTCAAACTATTTGAGTGGTACGTGAAATTTTCCCTTTTATCTTTTATTTTTCTGATGTAATCTTTTTACTTTCTTTTCTTTTTTGTTGGTTAAGTAATGGGCCGGGTTGTGTTCCATACTTTACTTTGTACAAAACAACTCTTTTATTTAAATGAAATGCATTTTGTTTAATTAAGTGTTTTATGTTCTTTGCTTAAGTTCTACTAGTTTGGTTTCACTCTTATCTAAGAAAATTTCCTGGTTCTATTATGTTTGTTTTTATAAGGCTTCTAGTTACCCTAGACTCAGCTTACCTGATGTGTGGTGTAAATATCATGTGTAACTGGTTAAATCAAAACAAAGAAATAGCCGCTCTGATACAAACGTTGTGACACCTTAAATCAGGAGCCTCTTAGCTGTGAATAAATCCTTGCATAGCAAGCCAAACCTATACCAAGATCTCCAATTCGCAATGCTTACAATTAGCCAATCAACTCACACACGATGGCATAACCACAAAATAATCAGAGTAAATAACACCACCATAGCGGAAGTCTTTAAATTATAAAGCACGTTGAATTGTCTAAATGGTAAATAGAGTATTTAAAACAAGGTCTACCTCTATCAAAAGATCAAAACATAAATACTGCTTATGTTCAAGTAAATACTCAAATACCCCTAAATAATATCCAGGACATGTCCTCAAACTGGAAATGAAAGCTAGCCTAGAAATAAAGTACGGCTACTAATCGTAGACGCACACATCACACTCACATGTCGGTCCATTAGTGATGACTTCATAATCTGAATAGTCAACTCCATCAGCAATTCAAGTGTCCACACAGTCAGTTTCTCTATCACCAGCATCAGAATCTACAAAATAGATGTGTACAAAGAGGGTGAACAACGACCAGCTCAGTGAGAGAGTCAGTACATGCAAGCAAGGAATATGGATGCAATTTATTATTAGTGACCTGGTCTATGAAACATGCTAGTGCCATATTGAGGATACCCCCCTTACGGACAGAAACTCTCATGCATGGGAAGAGTGACAACACAGTGCTCAACACTGCTAAATGTGACTATCACCTACATATGGGTGACTTACAATGCTTAATACCTGCCAAGTGTGATTACCACTCAAAAATTAAGACTACACCAAGACCACATCAAGATACTACCAGCATCCCCCACGATAGGCTCCGTCTTGGCGTCTAATCCTAAGCCCCAACCCGACTTTGAGTCAATAGTATCTGAGGAAGAGCCCCTAGAACCTCGACATCATCCATAAATCTCAGCAGGTAGGCTAGAGGAAGGCCACAATCCACGTTCGACATGTCCGCCCGTACGTCGTGAATGGGGAGCACCTCAACCCATGATCATGCCTCTTTATATAAGCCTATGCCAATACCTAGCCCCTATTGGCAAGGATGCAAATCCATGGGTTATGACAATCCTAACCAATGTGTAATTACTAAAGCGATCCTGGGCCGTGCCACAGCAGAGAATCAAACTCTTATCCCATTCCAGTTGTCCTACTAGGATACTAATATATGCAAAGCAGTGCCCACATGGACAATATGGTGTAAAGGTCCACGACACCCTTTCCACCCATCCACACAGCGCTAACCAAACATCATGATTCAACAAGCAATCAAACAGACATATAGTAATGCATGTGCATGAACAAATATCACATAATCAACATAATCTACGAGCACGTAATCATGAGAGAAATAGGAAAATAAGTCAAACTAACCCCCTCACCTTAGATGATGAGTTGTAGTAGTACTCCGATGCAGACAGAGTACTTTCCCTATAATCCCACTTAGATTTACCTATAAAATTGATTATGTATTTAATGCCTTTAGATAAGTGTCCAATTCCCTTAGGTATTTTCACAAACCTTGGGTTGCTACCCTTGGGTCAATGGCTTAGGTCATAGGGTCTATGGGCTGAGTTTTGATCAATTACAAAACTTGCTGAAACTGTCCAGTGGATCATATGTTCGGCGGATAGTGTTGTCTCATATATATATATATATATATATATATATATGCCGCCGCACACTCTGCCCGGACATCACCTGAGAGCAATTATACAATGGTGAGTAGTGAACCTTTCCTTTGTAAGGTCTAGGTTTCCTTCCTAGGGTCTACTTGGTCTTCCCTATGGATTAGGAATCTTGGTGGGTCACTCCCACCGTGGGTTTTGAATCCTAATGATGGTCTTTCCATCACATAGGGTTGTTGTCCAGATTTCTTGTCAAATCTGGCCAGCAATCTCAGATTTGCTTTATTTGCCATCAAGGGCTAATGGGGACCGTGTCTCCATCAATTTAGAGGATGAGTACATCCTCCATGGTTCTCCTAAGAATCTAGAATCGATTGAAGAGAATTGCAGAGCTTACCTTTGTTTGATTCTCCTTCGAATTGCAGACATAGCCTTGGGAGATCCTCTTAGTAACGTACCCTTCTTCCTTTTCTTCTCTCTTAGCTCTACTATCCTCTCTCAAAAACATGTGTCAAAACAATATTTTGTAGTCTAGGAATGAGAGTCAGGGTCTTAGTTTGAGTAAGGTCTTCTACACCTATCTCTCTCCTTCATTTTCTTTCTTTCCTAGGTGGCTGGTCCTATCTCCCTGCCACCTGACAACTCTATGCGCACAAGGGAGATGAACTCCCTCCTATGCATGGAGAGTTCTCTATCCTAGTAGGAGTTGAAGTCCTTGCTTATGCACAAAAGGTGAGAGAGTGTTGGGTACCACTCAATATCCATCTATTAGTTAGGATTAAATATTTTCAATTTAGTCCTGTACAATAATGGGTCCCATGTCCAAGACATTATTACTATTAAAACCCAATGGAAGGTGGACTCCCAAGCTGTCCACAATTTCAAACCTTCCCCTCTACTATTATTTTATTATTACTAATGTTTACACTTCTCTTAATATCTCTTTAAGACAACATTATCTTATATAATTACTAACCACTTGAAATTTCTACAAGCTGCCCACGTTCTGGTTTCACACTAGTACAAAATCTTTAAAAATTCTTGCAACACTAGTGAAATATTCCCTAGAATCCTCTATTTTATATGAAGCATGTTTTTCTAGATTTACTATCAAATGACATTGGATCAACTCTAGATTTTTTCCATGTGGGTCCCATGCCATCCTAGGCAAAATTCCTACCAATCACTTTGAGGAGTAACCATACGTTGAAGAAGTAGATGGATTGGCTACATGAAACTCTGACCTTTGAGCCTTCAGCTGTTCAAGATTTGTAGTCAAATGTTGGTGGATATGTAGTTCCTCAATGAGGCCCTTGTAACCATTGGAGTAGTCATTAAAAGTCGTCACCATGTGAGAATGTGAACATCTTCTCATATAGTTCATAGATATGGGAAATGTTTTTTTCTTGGGAGAAGCTCTCTCGTAAGTCTTCCCACCGACCTTTCGCAGTAGTATGGAACATAACACTGGAAGCAATAGTGGGATCAACACTATTCCACAATCAGATTTTGAGTGTGAGTTTTCAAACATCCATCATCATAGGCCTTGATAACATCTGGATCTCTAGAATCACTAGATGGAGGATCATCAATGAGGTATATCAGCTTACCTTTAGAATGAGTGTAACCTTAGATTGTTTGAGTCCACAACAAATAATTAGAGACACCATTGAGCTTAATAGTGGTTATCTGAACATGGGTGTTAACGTTGCACATTGAAATAGGCCTATGACGCCCATATTGAGGACTACCCCATGTCAAGGACCAGCAGTGTCGCTGGCAGTAATTAGCGCCTGTCGCTGGCAGTAATTAGCGCCAGCGACATTGACTGGCTCTCTCTCTTTCGTTTTTTTCTTGTTATTTTGTTTCCTTATTTCTTTATATTTTGTTTCTTATTTTAGTCTCTATGTTTATAGAGACTTCCTTATGTAATGAATTCTGTTTTTTCTTATAAATACAAAGTATGGACTGCAAAGAGGAATATTGGTCTCGACTACGGCTCTTTGCTGTTTTTCATGATCTCTCTTCTTCTTCTTCTTCTTCTTTTTTAACTCTCTTTCTCTTCTTTCTGGTTTTCTAGTTTAGTTCTTGTGATTGTGTGATTTTCTTACATGGTATCAGAGCAATAGATCTTGGCTATCATAAAAACTTGGTTTGATAGCCTTCGATATTTTTGCTCTAACTATGTACTGATTCTTCTTGGTGCTACTAGATGTCCACGATCCGTTGTACTTACTACTATGCTGTCTATGTGTGATTGATAACATTTTGATCATCTTCTTACTGTCTATGTGGTAAGCATTAATTAAAAAAAAAAATTTTACTACTTATCATCCTACTGCCACCCCTCTTGAGCCATCATTCCTTTGACCACTCGATTGGCTGAACCGAGAATTTATTTATTTGTGCAAAGATATATTGTGTAACCCCAATTACCTCCATCATCCTCTGCTTCTCTCTGAGCCTTATCTCCTTGGCCTCTCGGTTGGCAGAACCAGATGAAAGAAGAACAATTTTGTTTACATTACTCAGTTGTGTTGTTATTACTATTCACAATGACTGATTACAAGCCTACGGAAGTTCAGATCATCACTGTGAAATTGAAAGGGGTTTCAAACTACCTTTTATGGGCTCAAGCTATCAAGGCTTACATCTTGTCTAAAGACAAAATTAAGATTCTTTCTAAAGATGCTCCTGTTAGTGATGTTAAAGATCCAGAGTCTGTTAAAGTTTATGATACTTGGTTTTGTGATAATTCTTTAGTTCAAACCTGGTTATGGAATAATATTGACATTTCCATACTGCCTACTGTAATGTTTCACAATACTGCCAAGGCCATATGGGATGATCTAAAAGAGACCTATCGCACCTCTATGAAAGGTTGTTTACCTATTCCATTGGTGACAAATCCTTGACTGACTACTATAGAGGCTTCAAAGGCCTTATTGCTTCAAAGGCCTTATTGAAGAAATCCAGGCTGTGCAGCCTCTTACTACTGATATCAGTAAACTGAAGACCCAAAAGTTTGAATTTTATGTAGCCAAGTTTCTAGCTGGCCTTTCTCCTGAGTATTAAGCTGTGAAGAGTCAGCTCTTTGCTGGTGCTTCTAAGTGAGATATTCTTTCATCTCCAATGTTTGGTTCCCCAAACCAACACTTCCCCAAAAGATACAACTGCTTTGTTTGCTGGCCATGGTCAGGGTTCCACCTCTAGGGGTAGTGGCTCCAACCGTGGTCATGGTCATGGTCATGGACATGGTTTTAACCGTTCTTCAGTTGATAAGTCTGCCTGCTTCTGTACTTATTGCAATAAACCCAACCACACTGCTGATACCTGTTGGGATAAATTTGGTCATCCTAAATGGGCGGATAATTTGGTGAATACTATTACCATTGATGATGCATCCCCGACTTCCCATGTTCCACCATCTACACCTGATCCGTCTTCTGATCAGTATGAGGCCCTTCTTCGAAAGGTTCAAAACCTTGAGACTACTAGTCCTTCTTCTACTGCTACTTTGGCTCGTATAGGTATATCTGCCCTCCTTTCCTACACATCTCCTCACCCTTCCGTCATTGATTCAGGTGCCACCTATCACATGACAGGTGAGTCCTCTGTCTTGTCATCTCTTCATGAAACCAATAAACCTATTACCATTTACCTTGTTGATGGGTCTTCTACTCCTACCTCTCAGCATAGTCATGTCTCCCTTAATCAGTCTTTGTCTTTACCCTCCATCCTACATGTACCTAATTTTCCTCTTAATCTTTTGTCTATCAGTCAACTAACTAAATCTCTTAATTGTGTTGCTACCTTTTACCCCTCTTATTGTACCTTTCAGGATCTCAGGACCAAAGAGATGGTAAAGGACGTGAGCATGCTGGTCTATACTACTTGGAGCCCACTGAACGTTTACCACTTAACCTATTGTTGCAAGTACCACTACTACCACTACCCCTCTTCAATGGCACCAACTGCTTGGTCATTTGTCTTTGTCTAAGATGAAGGTTCTTATTCCTAGTTGCAAGTGGCATGTGAATTAGGAAAACATCATCGTTCGTCTTTCCCTTCCAGTTCTAGTCCTAAGAATTCTACTCCCTTTTCTTTAGTGCATTCTGATATTTGGGGCCCTTGTCGTGTACCCAATAGATTAGATTTTTCTTATTTTGTAACCTTTGTGGATGATTTTTCCAAGATGACCTGGCTTTATTGAATAAAAGACCGTTGAGTTTCTTTCTATTTTCAAAAGGTTTCATAAGGAAATTCTTACTCAATTTGGAATTCTAATTAAAGTGTTACGAACAGATAATGCCCTTGAATATTTTCAAAATGCTATTTCTGATTTCTGTTTTGCTAATGGTATAATCCATTATACCAGTTGTGCCTATACCCCTCAACAGAATGGGGTTGCTGAATGCAAAAATAGGCATCTTCTGGATATGTTTCATATGAATGTCCTTTAGTTTTATTGGTGTGATGCTGTCTTGATAGCCTGTTTCCTCATAATCATATGCCATCTTCTGTTTTACATGACAAAATCCCATTTTGTCTTCTTTATCCTGACACTCCTTATTTCCTGTCCATCCTAGAGTTTTCGGAAGTACATGCTTTGTTCACATTATGCATCCTAAGTTGGGAAAACTTTTCCCCCGTTCTCTAAAATGTATCTTTCTTGGTTATTCCCGTACTCATAAAGGGTATCGGTGTTTTGATCTTACTACTAAACATCATTATGTCAGTCCTGCTGTTACCTTTTTTGAAAACAAGCCATACTATCATGTCATGGTGCCACCTCCTTCACCTCCATCTGAACCTCCAATTCCTTTAATTCCATCTAATGATTCTCCACCTTCTGATGCATCTTCTCTATCTGATGACCCATCACCTCCCCTACAGGTATATCAATGGCGTTCTAAAGTGACTTCAACAAGTACTATACCAGCTGCTCCACCGACAACTACTACTTCTCCTGATCCTAAGGTCTCTCTTGATCTTCCTATTGCTCTTCCTAAAGGTACTTGTACTTGTACTCAGCGTTCTTTGGTTGCTTACCCTATTGAAAATTTCATTTCAACTGCCCGTTTACTTCGTTGTCACCAAAATTTGGTTCACTCTTTATCTACTACTACTGTTCCTACTACTGTTTCCCAAGCCTTCTCCCATCCAGGGTGAAAGCAGCTATGGATGCTGAGATGGATGCCTTATTGGCACACCAAACATAGACTCTTGTGGATCTTCCTGAAAGTCATTCAGTGGTTTGTTGCCGATGGGTTTATATAGTAAAGCATAATTCTGCTGGTATTGTTGATAGACTAAAGGCTCAACTAGTTGCCAAAGAATTCACTCAGACATATGGGGTGGATTATTTTGAGACGTTCTCCCCTGTTGCTTGTCTTAATTCTGTTCGTGTTATTATTTCTTTGGTTGTGAATCTTGATTGGCCTCTTTATTAGATGGATGTAAAGAATGCCTTCTTGTATGGTGACCTACACGAGGAAGTATACATGGACCAACCTCTAGGATTGTTTCTTAGGGAGAGAACTCAAATAAGGTGTACAAATTGCTTAAGGCAATTTATGGACTAAAACAATCTCCTTGTGCATGGTTTGATAAGTTCAGCACTGTTATTACAGATTTTGGCTTTGTTATATGTTACTCTGATCATTCCACTTTTGTACGACGTCCTTCCTCTCATGTCACTATTATTGCTATTTAGGTCGATGATATTATTATTACGGGCAATAATAAGACAAGCATTGCTGAAATCAAATCTTATTTGAATACTCACTTTTAGATGAAAGACTTAGGTCTTTTTCACTACTTTTTGGGGATTGAAGTGGTTCGCAGCAATAAAAGTATTAGCCTATCTCAAAGAAAGTATGTGCTTGATTTACTTTCTGAATCAGGAGTACTTGGAGCCAAACCAACTGATACACCAATGGACCCACATCAAAAACTTGAAACATGTGATAGTCTTGAATATATTGATATTCATCAATACAGACACTTAGTTAGAAAATTGATTTAACTAACTATAACTCGGCCTGATATTTCTTTTACTGTTGGGGTTGTTACACCAATGGACCCACATCAGAAACTTGAAACATGTGATAGTCTTGAATATATTGATATTCATCAATACAGACACTTAGTTAGAAATTTGATTTATCTAACTATAACTCGGCCTGATATTTCTTTTACTGTTGGGGTTGTTAGTCAGTTTATGCATGCTCCTAAAGTTGCTCATTGGGAGGTAAACTGTCGCATATTGCGGTACCTCAAGAAGTCTCTTGGAATTGGTCTTATTTATCATCGGCATCGGCATCGGCATCTTGACATTGTTGGTTATTCTGATTCTGATTGGACGAAAGTTGATGGAGATAGACATTCCACCACTGGATACTGTACCTTTGTTGGGGGTAATTTGATTACTTGGCGGAGTAAAAAGCAAATTATATCCAAGCCTAGTGTTGAAGCAGAATATCGTGCTATGGCACACACTACTGCTGAGTTATTATGGTTAAAAAATCTTCTGCAAGAACTTGGAATCCCTGTCTCACAACCTATGTCATTGATGTGTGATAATCCAGCGGCCATTTATATTGCTAGTAATCCAATCTTCCATGAGTGTACCAAACACATTGAAGTTGATTGTCATTTTGTTCGAGATGCTGTTATGAAGAAGATAGTTGTTACTCCATTTGTATCTTCTTCAAATCAACTTGCTGATATCCTTACAAAGCCTTTGTTTGGACCAATGTATCGGTTAAACTGTTATAAGCTTGGATTGGGTGATCTATATACTTCAAGCTTGAGGGAGGGTGTTAACGTTGCACATTGAAATAGGCCCATGAGGCCCATATTGAGGACTAGCCCATGTCGAGGACCAGTAGTGTCACTAGCGGTAATTTACTCCAGCGACATTGATTAGATCTCTCTCTTTCCTTTTTTTCTTGTTATTTTGTTTCCTTATTTCTTTATATTTTGTTTCTTATTTTAGTCTCTGTTTATAGAGACTTCCTCATGTAATGGATTCTGTTTTTTCTTATAAATACAAAGTATGGACTGCAGAGAGAATTATGGTCTCAACTACAGCTCTTTGCTGTTTTTCGTGATCTCCTCTCTTCTTCTTTTTATTTTCTCAACTCTCTTTCTCTTCTTTCTGGTTTTCTGGTTTAGTTCTTGTGATTGTGTGGTTTTGTTACAATGGGCACTATCAGTGTGGGGCTTTGGATAAGTCATTATGATAGCCATGAATATCAATAATCCAGAGAGATATACTAGAATATGAAAACAACAGTATGAAACTTCACAGAACAGTAGCAGTAGTATTTGTAGCACACTTATTGTCGCAGAGAGATACCAAAATAGTATAGTGTATCACAGGGCAGCAGTAGGAGCAGTAGTAAGGGTACTAGGCATACCAGAGTCACAGAGAGCATAGAAGAGACAGAGAAGTATCGATAGTAGTAATGGCTATATATCCTTCAAAGAGCATACCAGAGTCACAGAGAGGCAGGGGAAGCAGTGAGAGAGATAGTAGTAGACATATGTGTGTAAGATCTTCACAGAGAGCATACCAGGTTCACAGAGAGGCAGCTGCAGCAGTAGGAGATAGTAGCAGCAGAAGGTACTGAGTTCAACTCTTCTTACTGCCTTGGGGCCACTCACACAAGGGTGTTAAGTGCTCTATCTTTCCTGCTATGGGTGCAAATGGAATGGTTCTCATTCAACTCTGGAATGACCCGGTCCATGCAGTTGTGGGGTCAGTATGGGCCGGTGGGATTAGTCAGGCCAAAGGTCTGGATACCCATCGTTAGCGCACACACACACACACACACACACAATATATATATATATATATATATATATATATACTCTTCACAGAGTATACCAGATCTTACAGAGAGGGATGGTAGCAACTAGCAACACTAGCAGTACTAGTCTACAAGATCTTCACAGAAAGCTTGCGGTAGCAGTAGAATTTAAAGTAATGAAGACATGCCCAGTTTAGCTTCGTTTCATCCTAACCTTCGGTACACACAGTAGAGAGGCAGTATAGTTTGCTACAACCAGTTACAGAGACAACTTCTGAGAGAAGCATCAAACCAGCAATAAGAGGAGAGAGGAAACTGATCCTTATAGCTTTGAGCCTCTGATACCATGTAACTTATATCAAAACAATAGAAACTAGTAACCAAGGTAACAAGAGGAATGAAGAAGCGAGCAACGAGAGGATATGATGTCGATTGTGCTATAGCAGCAGAATAGATAACAGTGTGTACTCCCTCCCGGGACATCCATTAAATAGAAAGTACATTATTCAGTGATTACAATGATAGAGGTCTAGTGCAAGTAGGAGACAAAGTCTTTTTGCAACTAGTTACAAAGAAGGATAAGAAATAGGAGTCCACGATAGTTAGGAGTCCTAGTTTACACTAGGAGATAAGAAATAAGGATCAAGCTAAGCATTCCTTCCAGCACCACAAGTGCTAACTAGGCAAAGTGATAATATAGCATTACCGATAGGAATGGACCCCCATGGCAGAGGATCCATTCTCTATTGCTAACAGATTATATAGTACATCCTACCACGTATATTTCCTGCCTAGCTCTAAGTGCTGCAGATGGCCATTGGAATTTTAGTGGTAATGTTCGCAACTCTAGACGTGGTACAATAGATTCAGCACAATATGTGAGACAGTGGGAGCATCTCAAGTTTGAAACAATTCGGATCAAACACACCTAGGGCTTCCACAGTTTGGAATATAAGGGGTCTTGGGACTTGAAAGGAATGAGAAAGGCGTGACTTTTACAGGGTGCTATCAAGGAGGAGGATATGGCGTCTCTTGAGCTGACTAATCTTGATATAGTAGAGCATGACCAGACAAGTAATGAAATGGAACTCTATTCTATGTGAGGAAAATTCACTTGGGTGAAGTTCATAAATTCTTTGGCCAGTCTCTAGTGGTCCTATAAATCAGTTCAGAAGGGATGGGAATTTTCTGAATTCCATGTGAGAACAACTTCAATACCAAGAGGCATGCTCGTGAGAGTTAGTGGCTCAGTAATAGAAGATCAAGGCAGATGGATGAATTTTCCAAGTTTATTAATGACAACAGGTATTTCCTCCAATGGAGCAAAGTTGGTGAAATTTTCTAAGTCATTCATCTCTGATCTCAGAGACTAAAATAAGGCCCCGTTTGATAACTCTCCGTCTCCGGAATCCTTAATCTGCCTCCGGAGCAAATTTTTTACTCCCAGTTTTTTGATAGCAAAAAGATGTTTGTAATGAAACTCTAGACCGATTCATCTCCTGTTGGAACGTAAAGGGAGAAGAAGTAATGGGATTCGTCAAGCTTGATGGCAGCCTCGTCCTTGGCCAGAGGCCATTGGATCTCATCACCTATGCAGGCAAGACCAGCCACCACGTTCACGCCCTGCCGAAGGCGAACAATTGTCAGATCACCGTGAGCAAGTTCAACATTGTACTATACTGCTTGTCGATGAGATGGACAATGGCACCGGAAACCTTTATTAGCACCTCTTCCATCGATTTGATTGGGACTCGAGAATTAGACTTCTAAACGTCTTCATGGTTTTCTGGGAAGAAATTTTCAATGAGATCTCTCATGTCCAAAGAAGGATAGAGAGAAGAAGAGGAAGAGGTAGAAGGTCTTGGGTGAAGAAGAAGAAAAAGAATTGGGGTTAGATGAAAGGAAAGGAGAAGTAACTTCCGGATTTGATTCGATGACTTGGGGATATAAAGAACTAGGATTTTGAGGGTTCTGAGACACCATTGTTGTTTCCTAACATCTGTTAAGAACTGATTTACAGAAGCGGGAAGGCAGAGAGCGTTACCTGTAACTTGTATAGTGTTTGCAAGGTCGAAGAATGAATGAGAGAAATAAAAAATGGATGTGCGTGAGAGAGAGAGAGAGAGAGAGAGAGAGAGATTCAGTTGTAAATTCTTCCTCCGGGAAGGTAGAGAGAGCTACCTTCAAGTTGCTCTGGCAAGGTGAGAGCATCTTTTTTAGCTCTCATATTCTAACTCCGGGAGTACATGTTTAGACAGGTTTACTTCATGGGAGCTGTAATCAGACCTGATTTACCAAACGTGATTCTGTTCCCAGATGATTCTGTGGGAGTCGGAATCACTGGGATCCGGGATCCAGAGAGTTATCAAACGGGGCCTAAATCTCTCCGGTCCAAGAATCATGTGGAGGTACCAACTTTGAGCCAACTTCATTCGGCAAAGGCAAAATTTTAGAGACATTCAGGGAGGAAGTACACTAGAAACAACACTGAATTCAAGTTCTTCCAATAAAGTAGCTGCTCAAAACATATAAAGCTGTTTTGAGAAGCTGGCAGGTCCATAGTTGTCAAGGCGACGCCTAGGCGTCCGGGCGGTTTGTACAGGCCTGGGCGCCAGGGCGCCTTGTGGTCGCCCAGGCCAGACAGGAACAACATTTATCAGGCAGTACTTATTTATGACTAATATCATTTAAGTAAATGTTTCATTTACTTAAGATATTATTCATAAATAAGCAAATATCCCCCTATTTGAATCCAATAAAAATAGTCTAAAATTCAAATTCCATAAGGAAAAAAAGTCAACCCCCCTGTTCAAGAACAAAAACCATATTTTTGGGTGCGAGGGCGATTTTCAACTTTTAAATGCTAGGCTTTTTTCTAAATATAAAAATTCTATAAATCTTATTATAATAAATCATCACTAAAAACCAAGAGTGGGCCAAAATAATCTTTTGCTTTGATGCCCAAAAAATAATTTACATTCAGACGACTTAAACAGCATTCCCGTATTCCGAACAAGGTTTGACCGGAGTGTAACTCCTTCATTATAATTTGGATTCAAGCAATCTCGGATTTGTTGGAAAGCTGATTATGCTAGTTTTGCAACGAATTCGAGATTGCTTGAATCCGAACTATATTAAAGGAGTTACGCTCCGATCAAATTCGTTAAAAGTACACAAATGTTAGTCATAAATAATTGTTTACTTAACTCTAGACACAATCCCAGGTCTTAGTGTACATTAGTAAACTTGGGTCCACACCACATATTAATTAAGTTATGTCTTAAATGTTGATTATTTATGTAGAATGTTGCATATATATAAACATTAATATTTTAGAAATAAAAAAATGCACTGGGAACGCCTTGGTCGCCTAGGCAACGCTTAGGCGGGCGCCTAGGCGCCTAGGCGCCCAGGATGGTCCCAAACGCCTTGGATCGCCTTGTCGCCTTGACAACTATGGGCAGGTCAAAGGTTCTGTTATTATGGATGAATTACATACCCTATATTAGATAAAGTAACTTCCTAAACAAGCAGACGTTGATACATGACCATCTTCACCATCTTGAACAATAGAACAAGCTTCACCTTGCGGTTTCAAGTTTCAACTATGCTCATCATCCCAATGGCCAGCTATGGTGAGACATCAGGAAGGCATCTAAATTGATCCAGTGACGTTATAGCTCCACCTTGATCCAGTGACGTTATAGCACAAGTGATACTCCACCATCTACATGGCCGGCGGTCCTCCAGCCATGGGCATCCCTAGTATTTCTGAGATTTCCCCCTCCCCTCCAACCATCCCCCCTCCTTTCCCTTGGTTTTGGAGGAGGGAGAGCTCCCACCATCATCTCCCTCAAACACCTCACCAAACCAAGCTTAACACTACCTCTTCCTCTGCTGTAGGCTGTTGGAAATATAGGCACATGCATTATTTTCTCTTGTCAACAGTTAATCTACTTTACATCAGTACAATATTAAAACAAAAAAACCTACTGATATTGCAAACAATAAGCACCAATGGTTGAGAGGAAACAAGCTAACAATATCTGGTGACAGAATGTTTAATGAGAAAAACTTCCAAGGCAAGAGCCCCCGCCCCCCCCTCCTCTTCCCGACAGAAATCCATCAACTAAGTTCCGTACTCTAAACCCTGTGATATTCAAATCGAAGTGAACATTTGCTGCAAGCTACTCTCTTTATGATTCCTTTTTACTTTTAATAGAGCAGAAAACATTGAACAGACAGTTGCCACTTCCAACTATGGCAAGCAAGGCATTTGACTAGCACATTCAATAGATTGCAAAACAATGACTTACTCCATGATGTGGCTTTTTCAAAATATTGTTTCCATTGATAATTTGAAGAGCTTCTGGATCAGGGTTATGGTAGAAGAATGGGAAGTTCTAAGATTAGTTAAACACAATCAGAAGGCTATAAATATTATTTTACTCCATGGGAGAAATTGCTATGCTATTTTTGTTTTGGTCAAAAGTTCCATTTGTTAAAAGATTTCTCAAGAACTGTAGAAGCACAAAAGTCCAGAATACACATTTATACGGGAGGGAAAAAAATTCAGAGTACAAGTATCTAAATGCTCTCTAGGTCTTGATTTCTGGCCTTTTCAAACTTTAATAAATATAGCTGATTTCTCATATAAATCATCCACAAGCAAAAAGTTCAAATATTTCCAATCTGAAATGCTGCAAATTGTGATATCGAGCACCAATGCACAATCAGAGAAGACAAATGAGATCTCACTCCCATTTCCTTGGTTGCGCAAGGCTAATTTAAGTTCAGAATTTTTCTAAAGAGCATAAGTCCTACGGTTTTAGTGATAAAGACAACAGAAACAATCCTGAAACTACATTGTTAACGATTATCATTATGGGCTGGGCCTATTTGGATATATTATATTAAAGTTCTTTGTAAGTACCGTTTTTAATACTTGTTTATTTTAACTAGCTTTGTTTGTTTTGTTGACTAGGTGCTTGCACTAGTTTGATTGTAACTAGGAAAGGATCCTATGTCCTAGTTTTTTTCCCTTTTCTTTTCTATAAATATAGCAGCAATAGCAGCAGGAAGAGGATTTACAACAATCGATTCTTCTCTTTGTTCTAAGAATCAATCCTCCTTCCTTTCTTCTACTTCTTTCTCTCTCTTTCGGTTCACTGTTACTGGTTCTCTTTATTATAAGCTGTTACATGGTATCAAAGCCTCTACAGATCTAAGTTTGGGATCTTGCATCTCTGCATTTTGATAGGCTCCTTCTTCTTCCTTCTCTAATTTTGTTTTGGTAGAAGCAATCATATACTGCCTATGAAGGAAGACTGATCTTCCTTTGATGCTGTAAAACCTGCTCAAAATTCTAGTTCTGGATGCTATTTGCTGCTTCTACTGGTTGGAATTATTCTGATTGACATTCTCTTGCAAGCTTTTATCAGCATCAGTTTTTTTTTTTTTTAATCAAGATCTCCTTACAACTGGATCTCGATCTGCTGTCCTGAGCAGACTCTCAACTATGATCAGGTCTTCTTGCTTGCTGGTTTCGACTGCTGCTGGTTCCTTTTATTTCTGACGCTTCTTCTTGATCAAGCAAGATCAGTGCTTCTTGATCTTTTATCGGACTGCTGCTCTTCTCTTTAGTGTTGAAGATCAGACGCTCAATTGTGATCATCTCTTATTGTCCTGCCGGTTTTGGTGACTACCTATTAAAGTTTCTTTTAATTATTGGTAAGATCTTGCTCATGATCTGAGTTCATGGATTTTCTTTGTGCTGCATTACTATTATGTTGGATTCGGTTCTTGCTTCTATTGCTGGTTAATCAGAACTGCTTTCAAGATCGTGGTTCTTGGTATTATCTCTATTTATTGGTACTGCAGCGCCCTTGATTATTATTCATGGCTGACTACAAGATTTCTTTGGATCATTCTGTGCAAATCACCTCAATAAAGTTGAAAGGAGTATCTAACTATCTTTTATGGGCCCAAGCTATTAAAGATTACATTCACTCTAAAGGTAGGCTGCAATACCTAACTGATGAACCCTCATCTGTTGATCCAAAGGATGCCTCTTCTATCAAGAATTATGATGAATGGATGCATGAAAATTCTACTCTCCAGACCTGGTTATGGGGTAGTATTGATCCCTCCATTACATAGTTGTCAAGGCGAAAAGGCGATCCAAGGCGTTTGGGGCCATCCTGGGCGCCTAGGCGCCCACCTAGGCGTTGCCTAGGCGACCAAGGCGTTCCCAGTGCATTTTTTTATTTCTAAAATATTAATGTTTATATATATGCAACATTCTACATAAATAATCAACATTTAAGGCATAACTTAATTAATATGTGGTGTGGACCCAGGTTTGCTAGTGTACACTAAGACCTGGGATTGTGTCTAGAGTTAAGTAAACAATTATTTATGACTAACATTTGCGTACATTTAACGAATTTGATCAGAGCGTAACTCCTTTAATATAGTTCGGATTCAAGCAATCTCGAATTCGTTGCAAAGCTAGCATAATCAGCTTTCTAACAAATTCGAGATTGCTTGAATCCAAGTTATAATGAAGGAGTTACACTCTGATCAAACCTTGTTCGGAATACGGGAATGCTGCTTAAAGTCGTCTGAATGTAAATTATTTTTTGGGCATCAAAGCAAAAGATTATTTTGACGCACTCTTGGTTTTTAGTGATGATTTATTATAATAAGATTTATAGAATTTTTATATTTAAAAAAAAACCTAGCATTTAAAAGTTGAAAATCGCCCTCGCACCCAAAAATATGTTTTTTGTTCTTGAACTGGGGGGTTAACTTTTTATCCTTCTGGAATTTGAATTTTAGACTATTTTTATTGGATTCAAATAGGGGGGGTATTTGCTTATTTATGAATAATATCTTAAGTAAATGAAATATAAAATTAAAGAAACATTTACTTAAATGATATTAGTCATAAATAAGTACTGCCTGATAAATGTTGTTCCTGTTTAGCCTAATAAATCTCCTAAATAAAATTCAAAGATCAAGGAAAAATATGAGAAAAAGACGGCCGCCCAGGCATTCTGGGAGTCCAAGGCGACCTAGGTGTCGCCTAGACGCCCAGGCACCCTGGGCGACCGCCTTTCTCATGTACACAAGGCGCCTTGGCGCCCAGGCCTGTATAAACTGCCCGGACGCCTTGACAACTATGCTCCATTATCTCTAATGTTATTTTTCATCAAACCGCTCAAGACATATGGAATGATTTCGAGGAGCGCTATGCTCAAGAGAAGAATATCTCTCGGATTTATGACCTTAATGAGAAGATGCTCAATTTCTCGTTAGGTGATAAATCCCTTAATTAACATTACATTGACTTCAAAGGTCTTCTTGAAGAACTCCAGGATGTTTAGTGCCTTACTACTAATTTGGAATAACTAAAGGCTCAACAATCTAAATTTCACGTGGCCAAGTTTTTAGCAGGCCTTCCTCCATAATATCAATCTTTCAAAACCCAAATGCTATCAGGTGAGAAGGTACCTACTCTTAAAGAAACCTTCTTTTGTCTTAAATGTATCGTGCCTTTCAGTGCTTCTACCAAGGATAACTCTGCTTTATATGCTGGCAACGGTCGAGGCAGCTCCTCTGGCAGAGACCGTGGCTCAGGTAAAGACCATGGACAAGGTTTTTCTGGTCGTGGCTAATGCAGTAGAAGGAATCTTAATAAGAACTTGAATTCCTAGTAAGACCAAGAGATCTAGAATTCACTCAGAATATGAATCCAGTATTGAATCTCAAAACCCAGTAATAAAATTATGGGTACCTAGATTAGTAACCAATGTAATAATTTCAACCAGTTGGAGAGCTTCAAGAATTGAAGTAATGCAACTCAGAACTGGCTGAATGCCTGAAACCACAAATGAATGCTGACTAGGGGCCCAATAGTTCATTTGGTTAACTTCTTCTCAAAGTAATTGAAGAGATTTAATAGTTCATCAACATGCTCTGAATTCCAGAACCCAAAGACTATTCAAAGATGCAAAGACCAGATTAATTATAGAAAATAAATCAATGACAGACGCAATTAGAAAGAATAAAACAAGAATTGGGAGGCTGTATCAAATCTCAAACCTAAGCATCCAAACAGACCTATCAATTGAAGTAGATTAAGCACAGAATTAGGCAGCAGAATGCAATCATAGAGACAATGGTGGAAAAGAGATGACAGAAGAAAAACTATAGAGGAACAAACAGCGTATCAAGTATTGGTATCAGGAAGTGTAGAGGGAAGCAGGATTTAAGAGACTGTCTAGGAGATGGATATGAGAGATGATGGATACGCATAAAACACACATAGATTCATGCAAAGGCAGTGTTTTAAAGCATAACACAACATAAATAATAAATAAAGCGTTAGTCATTTAGGAAACAGTTTCCTACATGGACCACTTAGGAAGCTTTACATAAACAGCCCTTTAAATCTAGCACGTGGTAAATTGGGCCCAGTCTTTGTGGATAGGTACACTCATCTCTCTCACACACACAAACATACACATATATGCATATAAATTTTATAATATACTTCTTTGTTATTTTTATTGGCTCATACATCATTGTTTTCTGTATGTATGCGACGCTATAACATTTTATAAGTAAAATAAGTTGGGTTTAGTTTTGATTCATTTCTCAGTCATTATTTTTTATTAGTAGTGCATGTTATAATAGAATGGAGAGAACTATTGAATCATATGTCATAAGAGGAGCTAAAATAGGGTTTGGTTTAAAACATTGAAGCAGCAGCAGCAGCAGGGGGAGCACATAACTAACAAAATAGTATTCATTTCTGAGATACAAAACCCACTTTTGAAGATTCTTAAAATAATAAATAAAGGAAAAAAAGTTTTCTTTCCAGCTGTGTACCCCTATGCACTCTCACATGGCCTGTGAAATGACCCCTCTACCCTCCCTCTTGGATACTGGTGTTTGCCCTCCCACCGGACCTTGCACTGGCATAGATTCCACACAGCCGGACAAGAAACCTTAGCCCATAAAGTAAAACTAGACTTAATTTACAAATAGACTCAACAGACCTAATCCTATTACAACTCTTTAGGATTAAAATTATGTAAACAATTAGCCTCAAACTAAAACTTCTCTTCAATTCAAGCCTAACCAAACAGGCATACTTAACTGGCTCCTGAAGACATCTAATGAATGAAATATCATCATTTAGGGCCCACAAGGTTGCTTCTTCTTTCCAGGAAAAATCTGCACACACCTAACAGCTGCTACTTACAAGGGGGCTCCGGACATGGTTTGATTTTCGATTTGGGCATACCATAAGCCCTCTTTACAGATCTGTTGGCCAATCAGCCTCCATGCATCAACCCAAATCACTGCCTACCACCCCCCGGCCCCCCAAAAAAAAACACCAAAAAGAGTAAAATAATATGGGGAAATCTTAGAGTCAAAAAGCTTCATAATATGCCTCTTGTAACAAGGTCACATTTTCTTGCCACGTGGCAGAAATCGAATGGTCTTACGTCAGTTCATCTGACAGATGATCCCATGCCCATCTCTTTAATCAAATTTCAGCCTAAATTAGCATGAGAAGTAGTTAAAAGTTTCATAAAATACAAGAATTCCATTTCACTATAAAAGAATCTTGTGGCATTTCTGTAATTTTATTGTCACTTTGAACCCACTTTAAATACACATTCCCTACTTGTCATAAGCTAAAATTTGACCAATGAGGTCCGTCACATTGATCCACTATATTTGCCACTGTTACAGTTTTGTGACATATGGCATGTCACAAACATCTGTTACATGAATCACAACCCAAAAATATTTACATATAACTAATTAGATCCTTGAAAACACACACACACACACACATAAAAAAAATAAAAAAAAATAAAAAAGAAAAAAAAAGAAAAACAAAAAGAAACCCCACAAATGCCAAATTGTACATTAGGTAGAGCCCTCTCCAAATATTCCAAGATGAAGGGCTTTCACATTTGATACCACACATTAAGAAGAGAACTTCAATAGTCCAAAACACCAAATATAGCAAACCAAAATCTCACATATATCAGTAAAGGACCAGTGTATCCAAGGGACAGGCAGACTCATAGATGACATAGCAACTAAAACTGTCCATTTCAGGCCATAGTTGTCGATGGGCCAAAGCGAACCAAGGCGTTGGAGGCCTGACGGAGCTCCTAGGCGAGCGACTTTCTAAGGCGTCACTATGTTTCAGGCCCATTCACAATCTTCTAGAAATGTTTTAACCACCCCACCCTCCCATAACCCCCCCCCAAAACCACACACACACACAGGGGGTGGGGGTGGAGGGCAATAGCTTTTCGATTGCTAAAATGAAGGTTTCAATGTTGCGAAGTGGTTTGGGACCAAACTTTTGCACATAAATAGAAGGTGATGCAGTTAAGAAGTGGACCTTTTCGGTTATTAACTAAGCTCACACAGAGAATATTCCCTAAGCACCTAAATGTTTCAACCAGGTGATTCACCTAATGAACTTACCCCCAAAAAGGCTAGTTCTTCTATGACGAGAAACTGAAACACATAGTAGAAGAGGATGACAACCAAACCTTCATACATCAATTTTTCATCCGACCACTCTAACATAAATCAACAAATTAACAACTGTGATCAGTAGGACCATTTTGTTAATTCATGGGCAAGGACAAAGTAACGGTTAATAAGGAAAATACCATTTGAATTCATCTTTATTATTGATAAAACATTCATAGGGATCCTTTTTTCCAATATTTAAAAGAAATTTAGAATTGACATTTTGCACCCAGCATATACAAACCCACAACTCAAAAGAGTGTCATACAAATTACTAACAATCAGCAGCAAAAATCCTGTTTCACGGTCACACCCAACATAGTGTAATATTTTCCATTTAATCACAAGCCTTCAGGTCTTCCCTGACTACCTCATTAAGAACCTACTAGCTTCAACTTGCCCTCTAGAGCCCCTAAAAAATATCTTTTTTCTTAATTTGAATACATGTCACATTATAAATCATTCTAAAATGGAACTTAGTAGTTAAATCCAAGGAATCAATTATCATGTATCGGTACCGTATCGGTCAGCCGAAATTAAGAGACGTATCGTATCGTATCGTGGATACGGTGGATACGCATGGATACGGGGCAAGATACGCACAAAAATGATTAAGGAACATACAAAACACAATTTTTATAACATAAAAACACTATAATTACAACATTGAAAAAGAAAATGTTTCTTACAACATAGACACACATGATTATGGGGCAGGATACGTACAGAAATGATTTAAGGATCATACATAACACATTTTTAAAGCATAAAAATACAATAAATCTATAATTAACAACATTAAGAAGGAAAGTGTCTCTTACATGTATATTACTCAACTAATTCCATGTCGAGTGACGGCCCGGATCGAACTCTGACTCATATTGAGGAGGAAGAGGTGCAACCAATATTATTTGGAATGTATCTCTTATCCATGTACAGTATGTAAACCAATCCATATGTTGATTATAGAAGGTAATAAACTGGTAGTAGAAACGTGCATACTCTTCTGAAGTCGACATTCTCATTTTTAGGACCCACGATGTCTCAGTTTGACTTCCATGCGAGGTACTACCAGCGTCGATGTTCACCATTCTTGCTCCATTGTCTACAGCAAAACTCATGCTCATTGACTCCATTTCACATGTAATCATATTAGTATCATCATCATAGAGTTGCTGCCTACCCTTCCCCTTCCGCTTCTCCTTTCGGCTGTAACTCTTTTGTTGTAAGCGACCACCATGATCATCGTCTTGAGTTGTATGAGTATATCATGCCTCCTCTGTAAAGTGCACCGAATCATATGATTGCATACCACCACCATTACCACCAGCATCACTTCCACCACTGACCCCACCACCACCATCATCATCATCACCACTCTCCTCAGAAATAGTGCATCCATATTTAGCACTTGACCTCGTCCTTCTGGATCACATCAGAGGGGGACAAAGTACTCTCACTTTGGACTTGATCTTGTATTTGTGATGGTGGTTGTGTTTCGTCCTCTTCATTTAATTGACGAATGATGTCATCTATTAAAGGAATAGGTCTAGTAGATTGTCTATCCTCAGCAATCTCATCCATCACAAATGCTCTATCAGTGTTCCCTACCCATGCTCTAACTGGGTCATCCTCATCAAGCGCATGGGTCATGTCAAGTGGGTCGATGTAGGGTTCTGTCTCATTTGGCCGCTCCAACTCCATAAATTTTTCATCAATCTCATGTTGTAGTGCACGTAGACTAGTTTCTGAAGTTTTTGATGGCTGAGGCAATTGTGTGGTTTAGTATGTATAAGCCCAAAAGTGCTCCAGTTCCTTTCACAATCACTTGAGGAGGCCATTTGGGACAAAATCCGGATTGCAATCCTCCTCAAGTGTGGAGCACTTGTGCCATAGTTAAGCCACCAATCAACTGTACAAAGAACAATATTTTCAATCAGTCACTAATTAGTTAAGTAAGACACCAATCAGTTAAGACAAAAATAATATGTTCGTTGTCCAACTTACCAGGAACCATCTTGAATGCAGCAGCCTTAGCAACCCGATCACCAAATTCTCCCCGGCATTCACGGAAAATTTTAATCTACAGTAGTTAAATAACTTTAGTCAATCATTAAGGGTTTATGCAACTAACATTTATGGAAAACAAAAGTGGTTTTCGTTATCTGTTCTGTAGCCAACAAGGCATTACTTGTATCTGGCTCCATTCTATTGATAACTTTTCTAACAGCTTCTATATATTTCAAGTCATACGCCAATCCAGTGTTTGAATATTGTTAATACGGGTTTAAGTAATATACTATACATCCAGATGTAAGATACATTAGAAATTTATAATTCAAATCATAATCGATAAATATAAAAAACAATAGTCTAAGACTAATGGAAACCAAAGTACCTGCCATATGAATGTCCTATAACAACATTCCTTTCCATCGGTTCTCTATAATCTTCAAATATTTTTTCTTGGATGATGGGTTCCATTCATTTAACTTATACCTTATCGTCCCTATTGCATCGACCAACAGCCTCATTCTTCGCTCCTTATCACCATCAACCAACTTAAGTAGAACAAATAGGGGCTTCATAATCTGAGTTATTTCATCAACCTTCTTCCAAAATTTTGTTGACATAAGGATTTTTGTCACCTCAGTCCCTATCTTGGCTGTATTATATGTACTCAACAACCATTTTCCACTAGTTACCATCTGGAGTAAACCTGCCTTTCGCTGCCCAAGACTGTCCAAGGCAACGTAGTTGGTTGCAAACCTTATTGCTCCAGGCCTTATCAAGTCCCCTTGTGTGTGCTTCTTCATTAAAGCCAACACCCAACTGTGATTGTAAATAAAATTTGTCATTGTTCTTGCTTGACCAACCATCTTAGCCACCTTGGGCAACTCTCTAATATCTTTAAACATTAAATCAACACAGTGTGCAGCACAAGGTGTCCAAAATAAGTGTTGCTTCTTTAGCATAAGGGTTAGTCCAGCTTTTTTGTAATTAGCAGCATTATCTGTAACAATCTGAACTACATTTTCCTCCCCAACTTTCTCAACAACTTCATCCATCAATTTGAAGATATAATGTGCATCTTTCATGTGAGATGCATCATCCACTGAGACTTAAGGAAGATAGAACACCCATAACAGTAGAAAAGAAAGTTGATGATAGACAGCCTTGTGGGCCCACTCCAACCATTACACATGATGGTTACTCCATACTGGGACCATTTCTGTTTGAAGGTTTTTATATAATCATTCACTTCACCCACTCTGGTATCCAAGTAAGGGCCGCCAATCTGATAAGTTGTGGAGGCCGTCACATCAGGTCCACAGCGCTATATCTCCCTCACCATTGCCTTGAAATCTTTGGCCTTGTGTGATGGGATAAATGCATTGTGGAACCATCTAGCGATAGACTTTCCCATTTTCTCACTCATGGACTTAGAATGCATTGACTCCTCTATCCTCTGTTGCCCTGCATCTCTTGGTTTGAAGGGCATTGAAAGAGCCATGTCATGAATTTCTAAGCTTTTTTTCCTCTTGCATCTCACTCAATCAAACATACCTCTTACACTGTTGGATTTACTCAATGAAGTTGGTTGATTGCCCCTGCTTCTCTGTGTCCCACTACCACCAGCACCACTACCACCAACACCCTAAGACATAGACCTTATTAGCTGGTCCTCATTCCAACGTTTCTCTCCTGCCTCATGCCTTGATCTCCTAAGCACCTGCTGAATCTCACCTTCAGCATCCAAATCGGACCCCTCACAATCCTCTAAATTTAAGTGACCCTCATCCTCCATAAGGTTTTCTGTTATTCTCTCGGCATCATCCTTCCTCTGTTTTCCTTTTGCTTTTCCTTCAGCTAAGTGCTTTGTCATTGCCCTGCTCACCTCCACTGGACATTTTGAGCACTTCTTGACATTGGCAAATCCCCCTACCATGTGTTGCTTTTGCCGTGTCACCCCACCACCATGATGTTCAGTGCCACAGAAATTGCACTTTGTCGTCAATCTATTGTCGTTGATTTTAGTGCAATACAACCAACCCACGTATTTGTTCGCCATGTTCCTACACATCACATGTGTGATACAACATACGAGGTTAATATAAAATGTCAAACCTAGCAAACTATTTTCATTAAAAAACAATTGGATTGTTTTCAATGATATGATGGATGATTTAAATTTTATAAGCAATGATGTGACATCTAAGATGAAAATTGAATTGAAGTGAGAATTCTAATGAAACAACAACTAACACTAGAATCCAAGGGCAACAAACATATGCAGCAAAATGAAAATGTAATCTATCAGTTTTATACCTTAGATTTTTTCTAGTACATAAACAGAACCATTCTGCCCAAATTAGAGTATTATTCAAAGTAGTCTAAAAATAAATATCATAACAAATTCCAGAATAGTTCAACTAATCAACATTCTCCATGTAAAAGAAACCAAACACAGCCTATATTTTGACAGGCATTCCGAAGACAATGATGACGATGCTCAAGAGCTCAAGCTGAAGGGCAGGCTCTTCCAGAAGCCCACATTTTATTTCAATGTGGCCAAAAAAAACTACCAAGAAAGAAAATTATATTTTACACAAATTTTTTTTCTACCATTTTATATGGAAATATTTTACCTATAAAATGTTAGGTGTAAAATTCTACTTAACATCAAAACAAAAAAACAAAGTTAAAAGTTAATGTCAGACCAAACAAACGGAGCTCTCATGTAATATCTTCCTACTTTTACAATGTATTTCTTTACATCTATACCAAAACAAACAATGGAAAATTATATTTTATAATCATTTTACCTGATAACAAACAATGGAAAAAAAATCTTCTTTATATTATTTTCTGTGGTACCTGAAGTTTTCTCTATTTTTCTTCAGTTAAATTAGTACCCAAACACATAGGGCTTGGATTAATAAATGTCATATTCACCAAAACAGAATGCAACTTGTGCAAAGACCAAGAGGATGAAAGGGACAAATGACATAGGCATTAGGTTTTAATGGAAACAGGTGCTTGTTGACTTGCCTGGGCCCACATTCTATTTGGGATGGTGTTCCACTTATTTTTCATTTCAATATATCCCAGCACTACAGTCTTTCACATATTTGGCATTTTTTTTTTCTCTTTAACCATCAGCAGTTAATATGTTACTTGCATTAACAAATGTCCTGTTAGGGCCAGCGAACCCATATAAGAATGAAATGACTCTTAAACTCTATTTTTTATTTTTGCTTAAAACAATCCGATTCAATCAATCTCTCCCATATCATTATTGATGGCACTTTCCAGCTAGCTGGGTCTTGATGATGAATTTTTTAATTTTCGTGATAAATGGTTCAAAGATTACAAAAATAAAAAACTATAAAAACAAATGTTGACAAAAACTGTTTTCAAATTTTTCCTATACACATGTTGATCATGTTGATATGAAGTCAAATTTTTAAAACTTTTCTTCTCGCACATCTCAATGTGAAATCAAATGATTTAATAAAAAAATAAAAAAAGACAAATTGCGAGCAAAGAGAGCAGAGAGCAGAGAGAGCAGAGAGAGCAAAGAGAGAGGGTAGAGAGAGAGTAGAGAGCAGAGAGAGAAAGCAGAGAGCAGAGAGAGAAAGAGAGCTGAGAGGTACTATACATCTATTTTTTTTAACCAAAAAATAAAAAAATGTTGAAAAGAGAGGAGAGAACAGAGAGCAGAGAGCAAAGAGCAGAGAGAGAAAGCTTAGAGATATTATATTTATACATCTAATTTTTTAACCAAAAAATAAAAATTAAAAAAACAAAAACTCGAAAATTACCACTGAGCAGCATAGATGGTAGATCAATGGTCTACACATCTTATATAAGTAGTAGAAGACCAAAGGATTAATTTTTGGAAAAAAAAATTTTGAAATTTCTACTGTTCTTCAAAAAATTCTCAAATCAAACCTCAAATTAGTATTTAAATCCATGTATGTAGCATGCATTCACCAAATATGAACATACTTCATTGATTCATGGGAAGAAACAACACAAAAATCGATTTATTTTGAAAAAAAAATAAAGTGGAAACTCATACCTTCATTGTTTTCCTCCCTTGGAGCTTGAAGAAATGATTTTAGGCTCTAATCTTCACAAAAACCAAGTTTGTTGCTACCTTCCCAATCGTTTTAGGGCTAAGAATCAAAGCCCTAAAGTTTTTTGGAATAAAATGAAGTTGTAGAGAAGGAATGAAGCTCAAATGGTTATCGGCTTTTTGGAAAAGACATTTTTTTGCAGAATTTGATACTGCTCGATACTAAAAAGGTGTATCGACCAGTATCGAACCGTATCATACTGGTCGATACAGGTTGTTTATTCTTTTTTTTTTTTAATCCATATTTAAAGTGTATCGATACACTCGATAGTGTATCAAGCGTATCGAGCCGATACACCTCGATACTGTCTTTTTTTTTTAAATTGAGAGACGAATCAAGGGGTATCGTATCGACACTAGTCAATACCGATACGTTTCGACCGACACGGTGCGTATCGTGTCGATACTTGATTCCTTAGTTAAATCCTTAAATACCAAAGTACACTAAAGAAAATTAAAGCTAAAACACATAGCAAAAAAAATTAAATTTTAAACTAACGATCCTCCCCCTCCCAGCCTCCCTCCCTCTATCTCTTGGTCACTAACCAATTTGTACAGAATGAAGAAAAGAGAACAAGACAAACCAAAGCACAACAATCAAAAAAAAATGGCATCAAAGACAATCCTAACCACCACCCCCCAAAAACAAAAACAAAAAATAAAAAAAAAAAGTGGGAGGATCCAATCAAACAAATAGAAACGAAAGCCATCAATTCAAAATGGTTGGGGTAAAAACCACAAAATCCCGCACTTGCTTTGTGAAGCCTCATGCAGCAAAACTAATTGTCTAAGAGGACAAGGATATCAGCAAAAGATTAAGGATCCTGGGCCTTTCAAATGAGATGTTAGTCTCCATGACCCAATCAGAAGAGCAACAAATCGCAATGATGGTAAAGTGACCTCGATGCAAGCAGGGATCCAAAGGATTCATACCAAAGCCTGCAGGTAATGGGCCCAATAGGAACAAGGACGCTGATTAATTAAAATATTAGGACAGCAGAAAATATAACCAGATTTCTCAATTCTGAAATCAGGTTCAAGACCACAAAGGCGAAACCTTATTTAACTCAAAAAAAAAAAAAGATTCTGAAAAGCTATCACATGGTATGATCTCCCTTGGCACCTAACTGAAAAGACTGAACCAGAGAGAGAGATTTCTCTACAGTCTTAACAGGAGTCAATAGGACAGATAAGGACACATCAATAAGTGGAAGTGGATATGTAAATCTAACTAATGATCAATGAAGAATGATAGCAGGAACTTGAATGGAGAGTTACGGATTAATCTGACATCTAAACAGCAGTTACGATGAAAATCAGAGTAAAAGAAGAGCAAAACAGTGTATCACCAATGGATTAAAGAGAGCTAAAATTTATAAAAGAGCAGACTATTATTAGCCTCAAAGAGAGATTTCAGAATAGAAAACAGAAATTTAAGGAGAGAATAAGAAAGTAGATCAATGGGAGAAAATGAAATATTACCATGAGAGGTTAAGAGAGCAAGTGAGAGAGAGAGAGCATTCAGCCACATTAGGCTATCGTTGGCTACAGCCACCAGCAAACAGCTTCAATCCATATCCATTCAATTACAATAAATCTTAGAGGGTTGCATCTCAATCCATAGACTCACAAACAAGAGGAAAATAAAGGACTTCTTGAACTAGAACTCTAAGACTCCTATTCGAAGAGTTGCATAACTGCATGGATAAGCTCTCTTTTTCAAATTTGATAAATGTTGGTTGACAGTCCTAATGATAGACACAACTATTACTGAGTTAAAAACCAAAAACTACAAGTCTAAACTAACCCACGCCTGGACCCATCTGTCAAGTAAAAGAGGAGGACAAATATTACCCCACATGACCACTATTAAGAACCTGAAACAAACAAAATTAATTACAATATCACCCCCAATATACACAAATCAATGCTACATTAGAGGAGCAAATCTTAGAAATTGACACTGGATTTTATGATGCTCCTACATGAGAATTCCTCCACAAACTGTTGATAACCTAAAGAACAAGCAAGGCAGAATCATAAATGACCAATTGGTCTCTATAGTCTATTTTCACTCCCCACTTAAATTCCTCACACCTACAACCTGAATACACTTCTAACATGGACCTTGATTCCTTGAGCCATCTCTAAAAGCACCTCTAATCAGGAGGACCCGGGATCATCCATCGAGCACGAATCAAAGTCTAAGATTTTGATGGCACAAACTCTGTTACATTTAATGATGTAGTCCTAAGACATACAAGTAGACATCTACAGATCCAAAGAGCAATTGGAGAACATCACTTGTCCTCAGGACCCTATCATCCACTAGTCCACTCCCTATAGACCATGCACCATAGAGTCAACCTACACAAGAATCTACCTTCATGTCCCAAGGATAATCTCATTCCAGAATCTTTTTTCTTTTGTATAAAAAGATATTAACAAACAAGAGAAGAACACAAGAAAGGGATCCCGAAGGAACAACAGCAATAGAATCCCAGGGGGCTACAAGAAAAACCAGGGAACTCCTGTTCACATTAAATTGAATAGGTAGATTCCAACCATTAATAATAAATATATTCCTAGCCACATCCGAGCACAGTTTGGTAACAAGGATAAGAGCTCCACGAACTTAAAAAATGATGGCCCCCCCAGATCTGGATGAAGCTTCTGGACTTAGAGGTCTGCTGCGGTCCAGGGCTGCAAAAACCATTTGGGATCGCTTTGGGCACACCCAAAATAGTAGAAGCTAGTATAAAAAGAGTCAAATTCGGTAATTATATGGAAGTTCACAATCCTTTAGTAAGGGGCAAGGAATCCAATGGCAGAATTGTAATTCTAAGACAAATCAGGCCCCTTAGAGTGATGTCACATGAGAGGGAGAAATCAGAAATTAACACTAAGAGATGGACAATCCTGTTAAGAACTAAAATGGGATAGGACAGAAACAATTGTAAGAATGAGGACATAAACGACATTTCTGGTAATAGGGTTGCGATGGGAGAAGTTTTTCATGTCGGCTGGCCGCTCGTCCATGCCCCCGAAAGAGTCAATTGTTAGAGCGGGCGATACAGAAACCACTATAGTCGAGTGGCCTAGACCCAAGACCATTGGTGAAGTAACTTGTAACAGAATAAAAAAGAAGGCTACCCAAGCACAAAACCGTGAGAGAGAGAGAGAGAGAGGAAAGGAGGGAAGGAGAGAGTGCATTAATAACCCCTCCTACTATTGTACACATAGAAAGCAAAAGAGAGCAAAAACAGGACTTAGGACTCTCTCCTAGTTACAATCCAACTAGGTAGAAAGACCTAGTCAACAAGACCAATTGCTAGGCTACTTAAGACACAAGACCAATCCCTTAGGCCCAAGTGAATTTTTGACATTAATTAAAAAGTCAAAGATCCAGTAAGCAAATGTGGACAAAAAATGGCACGCAAGTAATTAATGACAACTAGAATAAGTCATCAAAATTTAGGTGTGATCCAATGGTGGACATGAGAGATAAGAGAGAAGTCATAGTGTGACTAGGAATAGGGTAATCATGCAAGTGAATTTTCAACAGTAATTTAATTGTCAAAATCTGACCTTCAGATGATGGTCAAACTTAGGCAGGTAGCAACCTACTAAGATAGGTCACCAATAATGAAATCCGATAAGGATCTGATGTGGGGATAAGGAGATATCAAGCAACACTCAACTGATAGGGCTCTATCCAGTCAATATCGACATCAGCAATCCGCTTCAGTTTAAACCAGCAATCGATTGCAGCAATAACCAGTAACATGAATTGAAGCTGGATAGTAGGGCACACAGCAAGCAGTTCACCAATGCAAGCAGCCATTAATGAAGATAGCAGTGAAACAGAAGCTGGGATTGAACATTTGAACTCAACAATTAAAACCAGATACAAATCACCAGCAGAATCAATGATAACAGAATCAGCAGTAAACTCATAAAAGTTGCTAATGGATCAGCAATAAACTGCAGATCTAAATAATCAGCAGCCAATAGAATAAACAGAACAGTGGCTGAACTAGAACAACTAATAACAGGTCTGACATCAGACCAGATATGAGCAGGAAGCAGCAAACAGGAAACCAGACATAGATTCAGATGGGTAGATCACAACCTAGAGAGAATCAGATCATAAGCAACAGGGGCAGCAATGGTGGCTGCAAACCATGATGAAAAAACTTTAGGCGACTCTCAAAACGGCACCCACTCTAATACCGTGTAACAAAATAAAAAAGGAAGCCTACCCAAGCACAAAACCTTGCGAGAGAGAGAGAGAGAAGAAGAAAGGAAGGAGCGAGTGTGTTAATAACCCCTCCTCCTACTATTGTATATATAGAAAGCAAAAGAGAGCAAAAACAAGACTTAGGACTCTCTCCTAGTTACAATCCATCTAGATAGAAAGACCCAGTCTACTTAAGACACAACAGGTAACATGCCTTTATAATTAGGCCCACTACAAACATAGTAAAATAAAGCCAATTGGTAATGGGCCTACTAATCAGGCCCAGTACTTACATTATTTATTATAACTGTAAAGGGGGAATGGGCCTAAGTTAAGTGGGCTCATACCCTTACAATAACAAACCTTATATATTAACAGGGGTCTTCTCCTATGGTCCTACCTCTCGTTAGCAAGAGTACTAGCGATCGAAGAGCAACCCTTGTAAGCGATCCAGCCCCTCAACCGAAGATCCAAATCAGTGGAGGATTTAAGATCAAGATCTCAACTTCCATACCCCTTGAATACACAGAGTCATAGACAATTTAATGGAATATAAAAATATAAATAATTCTCTGAAATTGCCCTGGTGGGAAGGCTGAAAGCAGCTCAGAGAATGTGCCTGATTCTTGATACAGGATGACTGTTAGGAATCCAAACTGAGGGTATTAAGTCGCCTACGGAAGAGAGACTCGTGCCCAGAATATTAGGTTGAATGAACCAATTCCAGGAGAAATCGATCAATATAATGTGACTGTAACTGTTGCCCAGAAACAGGGGAAGGAGAAAAAGAAAATAAGGAGAGGAAGAAGTAGAAGAAGGGAGCCAAGGAACTCTGATTTATCAGAGACAACATCTCCACTATGTACCACGAAACAACATTGTCATCTTGCCTTTCATCCACAAGTAAAGTTGTCAATTTTCAATGGGGAAAAAAAGCTCGAGTCATGAAATATAGGAATCCATGCCGGGTTTAGCTTTGATACCAATTTGATGCGGCCACAGGTTGCAAAAGGCTACATACATTCTGCCCCTCCCAGACTCTGCAGTCTGCAATAGCGGGAGCCTCGCGCATTGGGACACCTTTTTTTTTTACCAATTTGATGCGGTCCTGGGTTGCGAAAACCCTTTAGGGATGGCTGTGGGCCCACCAAAAATAGTAGAAGTTCAAGTAATAGAGAGAGTGGCAAATTCGGCAATTATATGGAAGTTCACAATCCTTTAGTAAGGAGCAAGGAATCCAACAGCAGAATCATAATTCTGAAACAAACCAGGCCCCTTAGAGTGAGGTCACATAAGTGAGACAAATCGGAGTTAACATTAAGAGATGGAACAATTCTGGAAGTTAAGAATTAAAATGGGATTAGACAGAAACAATTTTAAGAATGCATAAACATAATTTCGGATAATGGGTCTTCTCCTACCTCCCGCTAGCAAGAGTACTATAGGTAAAAGAGCTCGCCTTGTAATTGATCCAGCCCCTCAACCAAAGATCCAAATCTGTGGAGGATTTTGGATCAAAATTGCAACTTCCAAACCCCTTGAGTATATGCGGTAACGCCAGTTAATGGAGTATAAAAATAGAAATAAATCTCTGAAACTTGTCCGGGCAGGAAGGCTAAAAACAGCTCTGAGATTGTGCCTGGTTCTTGATATAGGAAGACTGCTAGGAAACCAAACTTTGGGTGTTAGGTCATCTAAAGAAGAGTGACTCAAGCCCAGAATATTAGTTGAATGGATCGATTCCAGAAGAGATCGATCAATATGATGTGGTTGTAACTGTTGCCCAGAAATGGGTGAAAGAGAAAGAGAATAATAAGAAGAAGAAGAGGAGGAACTCACCGAAGGAAGGGTTGGTTCCGGTCGCTGGAATGGAGGAGGAGAAGAGAGAGAGAGAGAGAGAGAGAGAGAGAGAGAGAGAGAGAGAGAACACAGCAGCAGCTGTAGGCCACGTAGGCACCACAACAGAAAGTCAGAAACTAAAAATTCCATTCTCAATTCACTACTTTAATCGGTGAGGTAAATGCATATATAAAGAGAATCAATCAAATTAAACCTTACTCTAATTCAAAGACTCAATTGAAGATAACATTCTAATCTCCTGCTTAATCTAGGAAACCTGGAATAGGAAACTACCTAAAACTAAACAACTCAAATATAAAAGCTACTACGTATCTCACCTCCTTAATAAATTAAAATTGAATCCCATTATAAGATAAAACCCAAATAAAGAAAAAAAAAATCTCCAAATAAATTTTAATGGGCCAAATCAAGACCCAACCCAGAATCATAGCTGTATCAAGGTCCACGCGTGGAAGTTCCCATCCATCCAGATGTTATAGATGGTCGCAGAAAAGGCTAGCTTCCCAGCAGTGGATGAAAGCTAGCTTCCAGAATCTAATTTGATCAAATCCACATCACAACAAAGACGAAAAAGAACTAGAAAAAGACACCATATCTGAATGAAAGAACCTTTTTCTGGGTCCTGAATAAACCCACTGCACAATATTAGAAAGGAGACACTTTGTAGGTCCCTGCAATATATCATGTTACCAGAATTATTTAATTTCTTGTTATAGCCTCCAATGTATTCCCATTTTTTGCAAGGAAAGGAATCACTTACGTCATCATCTTAGATTATGATAGAGAGAAAGGGCTTCTCTACGAAAGCATAAGTAGACTGCAATCATGAATCTGAACAATCGGAATTTATGAGAATCTCTGAAAGCGGTTAAACAGAAATGTATTATTTTATGCTTTCTCAATCACCAATTAATCTGAAATTCCCAGACAATACACCATAAGAGCTAGAGATATTTCAATATCCTTGAAATGGAGTAAAGAGAAGAACCAAAGAAGTGCTATAGGACTTGTCAACATATTATTCAGTCAACAAAATATCAGGCACCCTTTGAATTTTAAATCAAGACATAATTTCATAAGCATATGAAGTTGTTAATTTCTTATACATGCAAGATGAGTTTAAGAAAACCAAAAAAGGTAATACTATGCATGATTTGTCATCTACCAGCATGAAACCAACCAATTAGCACCATGCTGCTGTCTTTTCCCACCAATGAACACTTTTAAAGCACAAGCAGATCGCAGGAATAGTTCTTCCAACATCAACATATACCTCCGCATTCATATACTCTTGCCTTCAAAAACCCTCTAATTCTTCACAGCACCAAAGGTCGACATCCCCCAAAGGAGGCTTCCCTTTGAGCCAAAGTATATCAAATGTCAGATGAAGTTAAAGAGACCTTGTGTTGCACAGTTGAGCCAAAGAACCTATAACAGTACCAAGTAGTAACTTCAAGCCACCTTTTAGCTGACAAAGGAAGGCCAACATCACAGTTGCTGTGGCACTAAGTTGAGCCACAGTGGTGGCAAGCTACCTCAATGCTAAGGCACCTACGGCAAGTTCCATAGGTTACATCCTGGGCCATATTTTTTTTTTTTTATAGATATTTGTCATATTAATATCGTGCAACTTGTAAGTGTAAATATATGTATAAATGTAGGGCTATAAAGATTATAATATAGAAGATAAAAGGGGGAAACAGAGATTATAGAAGCATAAATGAGAACTAATTGAAATTGTACAACAAGCAGAGAGCAACATAATCAGGTTATGGTCACCTTTAACCTCAACGAGTGCCTTCTAGAAACTCTATCCTCTAATGCTGTTACCAAAGTTAAAACCTACACCATTGGAGGAACCAGGTTCTGGCAAAGTCCAGCAACGGTCAAATCATCATCCAACCTACTACATTTTTACTCAAATAAAAATTTCAACGTTAAGATTCCTTTGGGTCCTTCTAAGATCTGTATATCTCTCTATGTAGCATATCTAAGATCTTAGAAGGACCCAAAGGAATCTTAATATTGAAATTTTTAGTACACTCCAATTTTCTCCACACTATGGCCATTCTAAGCATTGAGCACCAAACTACCACCTATTTCAGCATCAGAAACATCGGTCATACTAGCATCTTTAATGAAGAAAACCAGTATGCCGGGGCACATCTCACCTGGCTAATCAGGATCTAAAGCTAAGCATACGAAAGAACCAAAAAATATGAGTTAAATACAAAATTACCACAAAATTACCAGAAACAATGACAGTCAAGCCTGTTAGCAAGCAGAACCAGAGAAATGGTTCTGTCTGGGAACTCCAACTCATCCTACACAAAACCAATGTGAGCCAAAAACAATAAGGATCTTCAAGCATCTATTCCACACCCACCCACACACATATACAATCACGGCCACAATTAAGACCATATCATTAAGTTAATCATAATGGATCCTGATCATTGGTGCAAATTCCTTGCTTTTGTGCCACAATCACCACCCAAAATGTTTGTTTCATTACTTAAAGACCACAGCCTAGTGCAACCCGGGGTTCCAAAGCCCTAATCTGGGTTTCTATGGGCCCACCCAAGTGATAGAAATCCAAATATAAAGCAGTGGCAATTATGTAATTATAAGTTCTGGATCCCTTCTGGTTAATTAACAGGAGCTGAGAGAGATCAGGAATTAAAATTAAAGAGAAGGGACTATTCTGGAAATGAAATATTAAGAGTGGGGAATAAAACAGAATAAAATCAGCGACACAAGCGCTTGTGTAAATAATAATAGTTCTGCTTAATAGCAATTAAGAAGAAGCATTCATCTTCTTTCTCATGATTCTCATTCTCGTGCACGGGAACCAGAAACCAGAATCAAAATGTTCAATCAAACTATACCATCTTGAGTCCAAATTCCACATAATTCTAGGACTGAAATTGCAATCCCCTACTCTTTTGTATTAACCCACAATAATCCTGAAATCAAGGAATAATTAGGTTTTAGAATTACTGAAACAGAATCTGACAGAACAAGTAGAACCAGATCTGATTGTTGATTTCAATCTCACAGCAGGAAAGCTCAAAGTGCATGAGATTCTAGAAGTTAGGTCGATAATGGGTAACGATTCAAATCTTAGAATCTGAGGCTGATAGAAGAACGTCCGAGGGAGATCGACTCTCTATCACTGAACTCGGTTAGCACTGGAACAAGGTAAGCTGATGAGAAAAAACATATCCAATAATTAGAAGTGTTTCTCTGTTCTAGTAGGTTCTCCGTTCTAATATGGTAGGTTCATATCCATATGGTAGGTTCTCTGTTCTAATCTTCTATATACAGTTATGCTATTGGATTGATTTTTTTTTTCTGGCAGCAACACTTTTAATTATTGGATTCAACTTTTCCCTTCACCAAGACCCTAAAAATCCCCATCCTCAAAACCTGACCAAAAAACATAAATCTAATACAATGCAGTCCAACCAAGAAACCAAAATGGAGAAGAGTTATATGTAATATAAGGTTACAGTTTGGTCTCTGGACACACACTCCCCCAACATTGGTAACTTTGGCATAGGTATCAGCTCGTAACAATTTGCTGGCATTCAATAATTTACAACATAGAGGATGACAATTAGCAAACAGATGTGCATGTTTACCTTGGAAAAATCTACAGATCATGTAATCCCGAAATGCAGCATGGCCCTTAATGTGTGGGCATACTTTCATGAATTTTTTTTTGTCTAAAGGAAAAAAAGACATACATATTTTAAACTCTTTAAGATTTGAGCACTTATGTAGTTGAAACAAAGAGAAATGAGACAAAAGCCCTCCTTGGCAGACAAACACTAGGGAGAAACCATTATAGTCACCAAAACTCATTTATATTGAAATAAATTTCTTTGTATTGTATGAACAGTATAATTACATAAGTTAAGAACAGGTTTTGCTCTAAGAGTCAAAAACATGGGCTTACACTCAGCAGTAAATGTCTGCAGCATGCAGTAGTCAAGAAAAAAAATTACAATATACACAGTCTTGCCAGAATCTCGGCCAGATCTCAACACCATCCCGTAGTGGCTTCTGGCTATATGGGAAGTCAAAGAAGTCATCTGGGAGCAGAGCTCTTCCTTTGAAGCAGGACAGAGTGCAAATTTCCTTTCCAGTGTGGCATCACCAGCTTCACTGAACAGATTTTGACAGAACAAGGGGCTAATTAATTCATTACATTCAAGAAAATATACTGCAAATAAACTGCATTTATCAGAAGAAGTGGCACTAATCTGCTGAGGCACATGCCTCATTTTTGTCCATGGATCCAACCTATCTAGATATAACATCAATCCTTCTGTGGGACCATATGTCAAGGTTTTAAAAAAATTGAGAGTAAACATTTAACAAGAGTTAAAAGAATCGTTGAGAAAGGAAATGCATCTTTTTGTAACTACACATAAGCACACAGGGAGAGGAAGAGAGGGAGAAACAGAGATCGGTGAAAGAAGTTCATCGACTGACAACCAGGCCTTTCCTATTAGCATAGCTTTTGGGCCTGCCATTCTAAGAGATAGTGCAACACCTTAAGCTTTTAGACCTCTGATGATATATGCCATTTGTGCACAACATGGACAAGGAGACATGGTAATAAATCTTTTATATAAGATGCAAGGTTTCTGAACATTAATTATTTGTTATATTAAAAATGCATCTAATCTTCAAGTAAGCTCATCAGCTTAAACTTACAAAACAAATATTACTTACTGAAATTCCAAGAATTGGAGCTACAGGAAGATCCCTAACCCGGTCTCCAACTATTGGCAGCAGCCATGTCAGGTCTACTGGGCAGCATATGTGCAACACCATTACCTGGTAGAAATACAAACACCAAATTGTTTATAGCTTATACTTGGTTTCCAAGCACTAGAAACAACTATCTGGACAAGCATTGCATTCTTTCCCAACACAAAAGTCAAAATCACCTTGTATTGGAGGTCCTGGTGGCAAAGGATTGTGGACAGGATGCTGGAAACCCATATTATTTGCAGTTCTTTCAACATGTGGACGAAAATAGCCTGTCATGATAAGATTCATCATGAATATTTTGGATCACTCCTGTAAAATTTAAACTTACATAATGGTGAATATGTTGTATTATGTAAGCATTGACCACACAGCATCTACATATATCAAATCTCACATTATCCTGCCACTGTCAAAAGGAAGCAGTTTCAGGAATCCAAGGTCCCCAGTTCTAAACCAGACCGCTCTAAGCCAACAAAGAAGTTAAATTGTCAATTGGTTAAAGGTGCATTCAGAACATCAAAATGGTACTTAAGGCTCACAAGACCCTTATTAGCATGAGTGTATTCTGACAGTTTCATCTTGCTTTTGGCTAGAAAAGCTAGACATGGGCGAAATATTAATATCACAGTATTCCGAAACACAAGTAACAGGTTGGGGACAAAGAAAAGAGTACAAATTCATGACACCTCCTGAAGTGCCAAGAATATTTTTCCTTTCTTCATATAGCTAGTGGCCGAGAGCATAAACATGCACTTTTTTCTTTTTCTTTCTGTTATGGGCTTGTTCTATACTTCGATTTGTCTTTTAACCTCTCTGCAAAATGATTTTAAATTTAATTCCTCTGAAAGCATACTCTGGTCATTTTCTCTGATTATTCAATATTTTTTATTTTTAATTAGTTTCACAGGTCGACATGGTTGACCTGGACAGTTGGTGATCCGCCGACCAGCATACCCTACCAACTACCGAGCAGAGGACAAGCCAAGTTTCAAAACACTAATTTCCACAATAGATACCCTATGTTTGGTGAAATTGCACTTTCCAGCCTTTGTTCGCCAATATTGCCCCGTTATATCCAATTTAACCAGGGTTGAGAAAAAGGTTCAGTTCACTTTTAAAAATATATTAATATGACAAATTATATTCTTCTAATACTCGTCTCCCTCAATTTACTCGTCTCCCTCAATTCAAGACTGAACAAAAAAATGAACGAAACTGTGCAGGCAACTTTACTCTTGCCCAGTCGAGATATCCAGATTTTATCCACAGCCTAAGAGAGACAGAAGAAGGGAAGGTAAAGCAAGGGACGCAACTGCAAAAATAAAGATTTAATCTTCATCACTAACTATACTGGGAACAAAAGAAATCAGTAGCCCAATACGGAAACTGTCATAATAGTGGCAATCTTTTGCAAATATCTACTACAATTCCCCATCTTGATGATCTTATATCATAATGGTAGCTGTAATCATTTCTCTCCTTCCTTGACTTTTGGATTATGTCACATCCAAGTAAATTCTCAAGTCATAACTATTCTACAATTTTCCCACCAGGAGACGCAACATTCCTGGCTGTCTTTGGGCTCCAAGGCTATGGGTTTCAATCACGACTATAATCAGGGTCTCAGAGGAACTCCCCAGAGAATTCTATTGACCAAAGGTGATGCAGTCCAAGAAGGCCCAAGGCCCAAGCTCAAGTCGATAATGGGTCAGCCCAAAGAACCAGTCGGTATTGGTCCATTGGACCAACCAAAGACCAACCCACACTGTTCACGTGAACAGTATTCACGGTACTGTTCACGTGAACAGTATCAACAGCAGAAATTTTCCTTCTTTTGTTATTTCTTTCCTAAATTATTCTTAGATTTTGTTTCCTAAAGTTAAGCTATGGATTGATATTTTGTAAGTTGTTTTTTTGGAAACTTTCCTAAATCTATAAAGGCAAGTTTCCCTTTTAATTTATCTTAGGATATTTTTTAGATTGGAAACTTTCGTAAATCTATAAAGGCAAGTTTCCCTTTTAATTTATCTTAGGATATTTTTTTTTAAGAGGACTAAATCCTTCCTTATTTTGTAATCTTTCTTAAGTCTATAAATAAGATAAAAGAAGAAGAGAGCCAGCAGATTTAGACCAGAAAAAAGAAGAGAGTTTAGCTCCCGATTTTCCCGGTTGAGTCTCATAGGTTGTGAGACTCAACCGAAATATTCTGTTTTATGGTTTTCTTGTTCTTCTGTTAATTCCTTCAAGTTCTTATTATTGCATACTGAATTGCGATACCATTAAATGCTGATTTGATCAACGAAAGCTCGTGGGATTAAAGATTAAAATCATATCGACCAGCTCTAACTAAACCAGTCCCGTTTTCGGATGATAGGTAGTTTTTCAAAAATCACATCTCTCTCATCGTGATCGGATCATCTCCAACTTTGGATATGTCTTCATAATCATTCCAAAGAGTATTTCCCATCAAGTTTCAAGTGATTTCAAGGGTTAGATTTCAAGATAAGTGGTTTTCTTCATTACTTTTCTCTGCAGATTTTGTATTGGACTGAATTAAGATCCCCGTAGCAAAGGGGCTTGTTAATTTGACTTGCTTTGAACCCTCTTTGCCATCAATTGGTATCGGAGCATGGTGAGGAGAGTTCTAACTCTCCTAATCAGTCCAACAATCCCAATGACCTTGTTAACGGTTCTCCAACGATTGGCCAAAATGGATGCCAAGTTAGATAACATGGATGGGAGAATGAGTAATTTGGAGGAGCTAAATCATCCTAGGCCCGCTAGAGTGGAAGCCCCTAGAAGGGGAAGCCTTTAATGCCAACCTAATGCCAAGGCGTATTCTTAGGGCTCCTCAAAGAGTTCCTAGAGAGGAATACCACAACCCACCCTATGAAGACTATGATGAACCTATCCGTTACCAAACCCCATAAGGTACGGATGGACCTCAAAGAGTTTCATGGGAGGCAAGACCCGAAGCTTTTCAAGGCGGCTAAATGCTCTAGATGACTATTTCGATTGGTTTAACCTTCCGAACCTCGAAAGGCGCAATTGGCCCGCTCTAAACTTGTCGGGGTGCTCGTGATTGGTGGCGTAACTATGAATATAGTCTCATGAGGAGTCGTAGAGAACCCACTACTTGGGAGGAGATGAAGGAAGAATTGAAAGAAAAGTATTTGCCTCGGTCTTTCCAAAGAAGGTTGCATGACCGGTTGAACAATCTTCGTCAAGGTAATATGAGTATGGAAGACTATGTATACCAATTTGATCAATTATGTGCACGGTCAGGTTCACAAGACAATGATGATCAAATGATATCTCGATTTCGTTTAGGGTTGCGACCTGAGATTAGAGAAAAATTGGGTGTGGTTGATATTGTTAGTTTTAACAACTGTGTTGATAAAGCTTTCCAAGCCGAGGACCTTTTGAAGTCAACACTAAAGCCCATCTCCGGGTTCTTATGAATTGAAGCACCCTACACCAAACAGAAAGCCATAAGGACTACATCTCATGCTACTCCAACAACGGATAAAGGTAAAACTCCCATGGTAGCGGCTACGGATGTACAATGCTATCATTCGTAATGCATATGGTCACTTTGCTAGAGATTGTTCACAAAATTTAAAGGTAAACTCTTTAGTTCTGTCGCAATCGAGGCCAATCCAGATACACGGTATGTGAGCCGCAAAGTGATGACATTCTATTCCTAATACGGATGTCATGGAAGATGGTGAGGATTCATATGGAATCCATATAATCAGCGAGTATGGTTTTGATTGCCCCAAAAGCGGATGTGGATAATTTTGATGCCTTTGCTAAAGCTCGGGGATTGACAAAGGTGACTACAATTTTGATGAAGACCACGGTGTTATGGAGACAATTGCGGAAGATGAAGAGTTGAACACGATAGTTCCCATGAATACCACGATTCTACTTGACTTTCCTCAAGATGTTGAGCATATTGACTTTGTGATACCGTCCAAATATCTTGAAGAAAGTGGACCCAAAGTGATGGATTTTCTTCCAACATTGCAAACACAATCGGAATTTCGAATCGAAGAGGCGTTGCCTACCGAACCCAGAAATCATTCTTCATCATTATCGAACTCGTGGGACGAGTTCATTTTTAAGTGGGGGGAGTTGATGCGAGTCCAAGAAGGCCCAAGGCCCAAGCTCAAGTCGATAATGGGTCAGCCCAAAGAACCGGTCGGTATTGGTCCATTGGACCAACCAAAGACCAACCCACACTGTTCACGTGAACAGTGTTCACGGTACTGTTCACGTGAACAGTACCAACAGCAGAAATTTTCCTTCTTTTTGTTATTTCTTTCCTAAATTATTCTTAGATTTTGTTTCCTAAAGTTAAGCTATGGATTGATATTTTGTAAGTTGTTTTTTTGGAAACTTTCCTAAATCTATAAAGGCAAGTTTCCCTTTTAATTTATCTTAGGATATTTTTTAGATTGGAAACTTTTCGTAAATCTATAAAGGCAAGTTTCCCTTTTAATTTATCTTAGGATATTTTTTTTTAAGAGGACTAAATCCTTCCTTATTTTGTAATCTTTCTTAAGTCTATAAATAAGATAAAGAAGAAGAGAGCCAGCAGATTTAGACCAGAAAAAAGAAGAGAGTTTAGCTCCTGATTTTCTGGTTGAGTCTCATAGGTTGTGAGACTCAACCGAAATATTCTGTTTTTATGGTTTTCTTGTTCTTCTTGTTAATTCCTTCAAGTTCTTATTATTGCATACTGAATTGCGATACCATTAAATGCTGATTTGATCACGAAAGCTCGTGGGATTAAAGATTAAAATCATATCGACCAGCTCTAACTAAACCAGTCCCGTTTTCGGATGATAGGTAGTTTTCAAAAATCACATCTCTCATCCGTGATCGGATCATCTCCAACTTTGGATATGTCTTCATAATCATTCCAAAGAGTATTTCCCATCAAGTTTCAAGTGATTTCAAGGGTTAGATTTCAAGATAAGTGGTTTTCTTCATTACTTTTCTCTGCAGATTTTGTATTGGACTGAATTAAGATCCTGTAGCAAAGAGGGCTTGTTAATTTGACTTGCTTTGAACCCTCTTTGCCATCAAAAGGGAAGTAGGGCAGACAGAACCAAGCTTTGCAGAGATGAAATCGATGGAAGAAACCAATTTTTGAACTGGTTTTCAAAGGGGTTCCTTTCATATTCTGAATTGGGAGCCCCAAGAAGTGAATTCAACAATTTAAGTAGAAAAAAGAACTTGAGCAAGGAGGAACGAAGTCCAAAATGTTCCCTTACTAAATGGGTTCTGTTAATCTTTAGTAACATATGCACATTGATTAAGAGAATTGAGTCAGCTATTCTATATTTTAATTTTATTTTTTCCTTTTTTCCCCCATTTGGATGTGCTTGAAGACATTAAAAGGTATACAACCTTGATTAAAGTGGGTGCAGCATACTTGTAGCAGATGTATTGAGTGTGCACAGCAACCCCGTAGACTGTCTATCCCCCCCACCCCAACCCCCCCGGGGCAAGTCTTCTAAAACAACCTGTTAGATGAAACCATGCTCCTTACATGAACCAAAGGGCAGATTTCTAATTCTCATCGGATGAAAGTAAGCCGGTTTGTGCCAAGTGACCAATCATTGGAACTGTTCAACAACCCTGTGTTTTGGTTGCCATTCCAGCCCAAGTTTTGAGGGTGCCGGAACTCTGATCATTTTACAAGCTCTAAACTTCCATGGAGAAGAAAATTACATTATCTCAGATTAATTGTATTTTTTTCGCTGTAAACTCTGCTTGTTCTCTATAACTGTATCAAATTTGGCCTTCGGCACTTTCTTCTTCTTTCCCTCACAATAAAAAATAATAATAAAAAAACAACAACAACAGAGCCTTAGCTCAACTAATTGGGATCGGCTACAAAGATTCTTGCCTCACAATAAAAAACATTACAAAAAAGAAGGCTAGAAATAGGAATATAAGAAGAATTACTCTGTTGCATGTGCAGCTGCAGCATTATAACCAAGACCACAACAAAGAATAAACAATTGTTTATTTATAATAGAAAAACATACAATTCTATATGAGAATGGCCCAAAAGGAATAAAAAAATTCCCAGACTAGAATCATTCATTAAAACTCTTGCCTCTATTGAATCAAACCCACGAACACGTTATCCACGTGGCCTTAGCTCGTGTTCAGGAAATCAAACAGCCCAAAGAAATCCACTTCACCTCCTCCTTCTCCACATTTTAGAAGAAAGGTAATTCGAAATTCCACATGGAAATATAGTTTGGAGCCAGACAAATTTGAAGCATGGAATTAAAACAGAAAACCAATTATAGATCCAGTACCCGTCCACAATGGAATTCAGAAGAACAAATATGTGCCCCCTAGGCCAAAGATCCACTTAATACCCACCTATGTATGGATTTAGGATCACAACAACTATTTCTTTATACAATTGCTAATTTGTTTCTGAATTTTGAAGTTACCTATCACGTATGGATATTCCAATACTTCTACCAAGTACCAAAACAAAAATGTTTTTCAAGGATACGCAACAAAGCTATATTGTATCTTTGTTTTAAATTATAGAACCATACATATATTTTCATGTAGACCAGATTGTCTTCTTTCTTACCAATAAAAAAAAGAACTATATTGTGTTTTATATTAAGGGTTCACATTTAAGCAAGATCGAAGAAAATCTGATGTGGGAGCATCCTGATGGCCCATCAACTGGTCTTCTTAATACACTCCACAGAGTATGGGATCAAATTAGTTAATTGGAAGCATAATATTACAGAAATTTGAGTTATTATCCATCACTTTTCTTGGAGAACATTTTTAAGGTTAAAAAAGTTTGTGTAATTTTTGTGCCATGCCAACCTTCTGACGAGCCCAGGATCTTGCAAGTTGCAATTGCGAGCTGTATTTAGAAGGTTACGACCTATTTACTTATATGGCATTATAATGGCAGGATGATTTTTTTTTAGGAATTGTAATTAGATACAAGTGCCATCTTGAGAGTAACATTTTTTTACGAAAATAAAAGAGCACTCACAAGAGTTAGTAAATTCTAATAACATTCATCACCTGGTTGAGCAGCTTTCTTTTCTTCTATTTTGGCTTTTAAGGTTGTTCTTGCCTTCAAATTATTATTATTTACAACACTTCCAGCCGTTCTTCATTCTCCATCAAATATAGCTTGTAAAGAATTCTGTTTTGGGAACTTCCCTCTTAAATTACCTTACGGCCATTATCTCACAGGCATAATTTAGTATTTTTTTTTATCACCGTCCGTTAATAAACCCCCCCCCCCGCCAACAGAAAAGAGAAGGCAAACAAATAGAAATATAGCTCCTAGGCCCTTCTTTCACACTGCAACACTTATATAAACTATATTAGGTTAGAAATGCCTCTCATGATATATAAAATACACTAGAAAAGCACTTTAATAAGTCCACATAGATAACCTCACTCCACAGACCGTGGTTCTCTACAAAGGGAAGAATAACTGGCTATCCTTTGGATAGTAAGCAGCTCTTAGGATCGAGGACATATCAAGTTTCGTGGCTATCTCAACCATATACCACAAGCTTTTTCTGACACAGCAAAATCTTACTAAGCTATAACTAGACATATAAGAAACATATGACCTGGAAAAGACATGCACAAAGTTTGAACATCAATTAAAGTGCCATGCAGCGTAAAACCAATATTCCATGAAAGGAGGCTATACACAGGCTAAGGGAGAACCTTCTTATGATACACCATATCACCATGTGAACTTTGTCTTCTCCAGAATCACCATATCAGACACCTCATATCAACATCAGCTACTGGATGTCTATACCTATTCTTCAGAGGTATTCATTTTTGTTGCAAAGAGAATAATTCCATCAGTGAACTTTGTCAATGTTAATCATTTGCCATGCGGTAAGGTAGGTGGTCTATGTGATATAGAAAGCCACATTACTCTCAATGCTCAAGTTCTGTCTAAAAAGTGAATCAAAAAGGAAAAAAATAAAAAATAACAAGAACCCCACCAGATTCTATTATTATGAAGAATAATTAATGCACGTCTGGTCCAAAAAAATGGTCTTATTAATCCTTGATTATGGGTAATAAGTAATGGGACCAATTACAAGACCCAAATTTTAGGTTTATAGGGGGTACACAAGATTAGTGTCTTAATATAAGCTTTTAAGTTAGATTAGGATACTCATTGGTTGGATAGAGCTCTGTTTTGAGTCTACTTTATTAAGTCAATATAAGAGAGTACTTAGGAGTCCTTTAGTAGTCAGTGTTGGTGTTTAGAGCCATTAGGTTACTTAGTGGTTATTTAATTAAGTTAAAATTTGTTTGAAGTGTTCAAAGTTTACTAGGTTTCTACTTCTGAGTTTTTTATGTACAAGGATGTAACCCCCAATCAGATAACAAAGTTGAACAGATTTCTATTTGTGTGGTAGTGTGTGAATTGTGAGCTCATCTCTCATATCCCTCTCTTCTCTTTTCTCCTCTCTTCTCTTTTCTTCCAAGTCACTATTCATAGGTACTATTCACAGTCCCAAATCAGCCCTCCTATCTCTTCTCTTTCTTCAAAGTTACTAATCACGGGTGCTGGAGTATCAAAACAAGCAAGCTCTTAACTCCTGGATTGTCAGAAAAGTTTCCTTCAACAGGCCAGTGTTGTAGCCAATCAAATTCTTGGTTACTAATCTGGGATTAGGATTGGCTGGCTGAATCAATAATTCTTTTAATTTTATGAAACTTCAAACTCTTATTCAAAAACTTCATGTGCTTGTTTGAGGCTGAAATTTGGAAAGTGGTATGAATGTGAATTCCTCTACCACAAGTCATCGTCTGTCCATGTCCAAGGAACTAAATCTTGGTTTTGATGCTGGTTTCGGTCAGGCCCGAAACCGAGACGAGCCAGATCTCGTCGAGGTTTCAACCCAGCGTCAAAACCAGGGCTTCGTAGTTTCAACCCTGGGTTTCATTCAGCCAGGCCCGAAACCGAGACAAAACCTAAAACCATGTCTATGTCTGCCGCAAGGCAAAAGAGATTGAATAAGTTATGATGAAAAATCACCCACCCTTATGAATAGCATAATCAAAATTAAAGGTTTGTGAATTGTATCTTCATCAGATCATGCTCCCTTGCCACAAGCAGATATGGACAGACAAATTGGTGCATGAGATAGAGGACCCCACCCACATCTCACTGGTCAAATTTCAGCCCAAAACAAGTACATGCACAGGTAAAAAAAATTGAGGACAAAATTTCAAGAAATTATGAAGATGCCAATTTACAATAATGAATTCATGGCAATGTTACAAAATTGTCACTTTGTATTCACTGAGGCACTTACCTACTTGACAATGGGATGAAAAGCAGATCTTCTATCATAAGGATCCACCCATGTTTGCCACGTGGCAAGTTATAACAGAAAAAATTTAAAAAGCACTTCGACATCGAAGATCCCCTTCTTCGTTTATAGTTTTTATAGCTCAGTGATTTCAAGGTAGATAGCTAGAAATAATGATTTAATAAATAAGAATTTTAGTTTTTTTATTGCATAGGTAACAGCAATGAAATTCCATTCAAATAAAAGAAAACCATACAAATAGTCTCATCTATATACATCAAGAGTAAAACCCCATATGATTTTTACCAAAAAAAAAAAAAACCATATGATGGATTGAAGATTCTCCCCAACAAACGAAATCGATAACAAATGAAGGAACACTTTCTTTCTTTTTTCAATGATTCGTTGATTTCATTTATTCCATGAGCCCCTACACACAAAAATGGGAACAATGTTCCACAATAACCCACCTGATGGGGAGCATCACACCAAGTCTATTAAAGGACAAGGTCATGTGTCGCAGTTTGCAAAACCCTGTTTGAGGATGGGTCTAAGTGCACCCCAAATGATCAAACTCAAATTTTTAAATAGTGGCAGTTTCGTAATTTTCAGAAACAATTTAGGACGTTAATGGACATAAGAGAAATTAAGGTTAAAGACTTGAGGGCAATCTTGGAAGAGAATCTTAAGATAGGATAAAACAGAAACTATTATGAAAGACGGGCAAAATTGGAACTTCAAAATAAAGGGTTTCTTCTTCAACCTCATGCTAGGAAGAAGAGAAGGTGGAAGACAGAGTTGGATTCGGTTGAAAGAACTCTCTCATACAAGCTCCAATCAGACTGAAATTTTCAGAATAAGTTGCTAACACACAGCCCTCTAAAACTCCACCGACAGTCACATGATTCAACAGCCCAAAATCAAATAAAAATTTTCTGAAACAAGGTCTGGTGGCTAGAACAGAGGAAGAGAAATTCAGAGTTCGGGTTCTCTCAACAGGATGTGGTTTGCATTGAAGGCCTCTAGGGTCTGGATCACCCTAGGGTAGTGAAAGCACACCAAATATTTCTGGAGAAAAGGAAAAGGGGTGAGAGAGTTCGAAGGAATTTTTCCTCAGTCCAGCAGTATCGACCAACAAGATTCAACAGTTTATGATAGTAATATTCTATCTAAGGAATTTTTCTTTCCTCTTTATTTTTGCTCTGTTTTCTTTTTCCCTCTGTAGAATATTTTTGGGTGAATAAAAGAATATGTTAATAACACCGTACTGTACCCAGGTTTGTTTTTGTCCCTCTCGGGGTGTTGTTAATATATTCTTTTATTCACCCAAAAATATTCTACAGAGGGAAAAAGAAAACAGAGCAAAAATAAAGAGGAAAGATAAAATTATGGAAGAGGAGAAGAATAAAGGAAGGATTTGGGAAGAGATCACCTGATATGGTAAAAGGATTTGAAGCAGCAAAGAGAAAAAAGCACCTATAGCCACCAGGCCACACAGGCAAAACTCAATTCATTACATTATCAAAAACCACCACCAACCGTTGTTAGTGCTTACATATATAATGTTAAAAATAAACTCTTAAACAAACTAAACAACTGTAGCTGCTATGAGAAACTCCTATTCTAATAAGAGTCAACTAAGGATAAATTCTAACTAAATTCTAATCTAAAAGAGAAGTTAAAAGCAACTTAACCTCAACTATTGGACTCTAAACTCCTAATCTCGTATGCAAACTTAAAACCCCAAATATGGGCTCCTAATGCAAGAGGCCCGGTACACCAATAACCCAAAAAACGAAATGCTCAAGGCCCATATAACCCAACCATGGGCCAAGAAAAAGAATTATGAGGCCCGATTCGCCAGATGGGATTCCCGTAGCTGCATCACAAGGCCTCACCAAGGAAATATTCCTCCCAACAAGAAAATCATATCATTCTTTTGGCTGGTCAGGCAAATGCATGGACTCAATCAAGCGCATCAATACAAATTGATAAGAACTTAAAAGCTTCAGGATACTTTAACATTTAAAGCTTTGATTTTAATTATCTTCTCTATTTCTTTTTTTCTAGGGAGTAAGATATCTTAGAAATCCCTTCGAAACAGATATATATCCAAAAACAAAAGGTCATTTCATTTCTATATCTTTCATGACCTACACAGATTCATATCCAAAAAAATAAGTATCATTTAATTTCTAGGGTAAATTACAGCTGAGATGCCCAAAGTTCTAGAAAACTAGGTTTAGGGTATTTCATGTTTCAAATTTTACGTTTGGGGTTCCAAAACAAGGATAAGCTTAAAATCGGATTTATTAATGTACAGTTACTTTACGAGAATATCCTCAACAGGAGTTTCAGGAAACAACAAGGATAACGGTTGCAAAGAAGCCTCTCAAGCAAAGGGCTAGGGTTTCAAACCATGAATTCTCCCGAAGGCAATCAGATCCTCTCTACTTCTTCAACGTTTACTCTTGTTGAATCAAATTTCTGGGAAGAGTCGGGGAAGCTGAGACACAGCGACAGGATCGTCAAAGTGGTCTTCGCCAATGAAGAGAAAGAACGGGTCCGTAGACAATTGCTGGAGATCGGAACTCACGCAATAGAGAGAGAAGGTTGGTTCTCGTCGTCGTCTTCTTCTTCTGACTTATTTTCCTTTTACTTTTGGTTTCTTTCCCTGAAGTTCTCGTTTCTTCCATGACGCGGAAATCCTAACTGAACAACAAGAAGAATCTTTCTCTCTCCCATTTTCATCCCCTCAGCCCTATTTATGTTTCTTTAAATGTCCCTCGGTCCTATCTATGTTTCTTTCTTTCTTTGAGATTGTTTTTGGCACAGTTCAGACAAATCTCTCAAGAGGCGAATTTCCACGCCATTGAATGAATTGATCCCAGTGGGATTCCAGATATTAGGTACCAAGAAACAACGGGTCCCTGACCTCTGAAGAGAAAACAAATTTATCATCCAATTATCAAAAATTGGGAATCCCAATTCGTTATTTGGGGCAAGGATAAGAAGGCAGTTTGAAGAAAAGGAGGCGGCCGAAAGCCAACCCATCTTCTCTTTTTCTAATGAAGGCTGCCAGCAACTGATTACAGGCAATGGGAGCTTCTCTGCTCAACGTCTCTAACAAACACAGTTTGATAAATATCAATTTCAAAACTCAAGAAGGATTATGGATTAAAACAAAACAAGGAAAATAAACATTGATGATGAAAAATCAAAATAGAAGGTCAGATTCCGGAAAATCCATAGGCCGGATTCCAGCAGATTCACCGGTCAAGTTCCGGTGGGTTTGCCAGTCATGATGAGGATGCTAACCATATTGTAACTTGAATGAATTGCACAGGCAAAATTGAATATATGAATTAAAAGAAACCCATGTGATTAGAATAGGTGGAGTTTATCCTTGTTTTGGAACCCCAAACGTAACATTTTAAACATGAGGTACCTCAAAACATAGTTTTTACAAACATTGGGTAACTCTCAACTGTATTTTACCCTAATTTTTATATCTTTTAGAACCTCCGAAGACAAAAATCCTATTAAAAGATACAGTGATAGGATTATAGCCATCAAGTTAGTGATGGAAAAAGAGATGGTTAATATAATTAGCACTCATGCACTCCAAGTAGGAATGGATGCAAATAGTAAGTCACAATTTTGGGAACTCATGGATGGACTAGTGCAAGGCTTTAGACAAGGAGAAAAGGAGAAAAGATTATAATAGGGAGCGATCTGAATGGACATGTAGGGGGAGATCGTAGAGGTTATGAAGGTGTACATAGAGGATATGATTTTGGAGTGAGGAATGAGGGGACTTCAATTTTAGATTTCGCTACGGCTTATGATCTATCCATCGTAAACACATATTTTGAAAAGAGAGAGGAGCATCTAGTCACCTTCAAAAGTGGGCATCATAAAAGCCAAATAGATTTCTTTTTGACTAGAAGATCCAATAAGTTGTTATGTAAGGATTGTCAAGTTATACCGGGGGAGAGCCTAACCACTCAACATAGATTATTGGTCACAAATATGTGTCTCACTACGCCGAATCGTAAGGTCAGATTTTTTGCCCTAGGATAAAGTGGTGGGGCTTAAAAAGAATTACCTTGAAAGCTTTTACTAATAATGTGGTCAAACAAGGAATGTGGGACATTAAGGGAGACTATAATCCAATGTGGAACGAAATGACTGCTTGAATTACCTTGAAAGTTTTTACTGATAATGTGGCACACTGAGGGAGACTCTAATACAATATGGAACGAGATGACTGCTTGTATTAAGAAAGTTGTTAAAGATGTCATTGTATCGAAAGGAAAACGTCATTCTCCTAAAGAGTCTTGGTGATGGGATGATGAGGTTCAAACAGCCATTAAAACTAAGACAGATAGTTTTAAGACATGGCAAAAGACTATGTATATAGAGTATCTAAAAAGGTATAGATTTGCTAGGAACGAAACCAAAAAGATTGTGGAAAAAGTAAAAGTGAAGAAATATGAAGATCTTTATATCAATCTTAACACAAAAGGAGAAAAAGCAATCTATAAATAGCTAAGATGAGGGAAAGGAATAATAGACATTTAGACCATTTTAGATGTATTAAAAGTGTAAATGGCAGAGATAAGGGATGAAAACATTAAAGAGACGGAACGATTATTTCTACAACCTACTAAATGGAGACATTTCGAGTAATAGTATCCCAAATTGCTACCTTACCCACATGTTACCACAGGTCGTAGAGATATATACAATATTACAGTGATAGAAGTGAAAGAAACTTTAAGGAGGATGAATGTAGGGAAAACACCAGGCCCAAATGAGGTCCCAATAGAAGTTTGGAAGAGCCTAGGAATGTGTAGAGTATCTTGACTATCTAAGTTATTCAATAAAATTACAAGCTCAACAAAAATGCCAGATGAATGGAGAAGCGTTGTGGTTCTAATTTACAAAAACAAATGTGATATTCAGAGCTGCAATAACTATAGAGGCATAAAATAATGAGTCATACTACGAAATTATGGGAGAGAGTTATCGAAACTCGCATTAGAAAAAAAACTGCTATTACAGAGAACCAGATTGGTCTTATGCCAAGTAGATCCACGACAGAAGCTATATACTTGCTTAGGAGACTCATGGAAAGATGTAGAGAAGGCAAGAAGGACCTCTATATGATCTTTATTGATCTAGAAAAAACTTATGACAGAGTTCCGAGAGTTAATCTGGCATGTACTAGAGAAGAGAAGTGTTTCAAGCAAATATATGAACATAGTTAAGGATATGTATTATAGTTTAGTGACTAGTGTGAAAACCGTTGGGGTCAAGGTAGTGAATTCCCAATTACAATGGGTTTACATCAAGGATCAGCTTTAAGCCCTTATCTGTTTGCCCTCATTATGGATGATTTAACCAGAGGCATTTAAGATGAAGTTTCTTGATGCATGTTTTTTGCCGATGATATTGTTTTGGTGGATGAGAGAAAAGCAGGGATTAACGCCAAGTTGTAGTTATGGAGATCAACATTGGAATCAAAGGGTTTTAAGATAAGTAGAACAAAAACGGAATATATGGTGTCACTTTAGTCACACAAGGACGGACAATGAGGTAGTGAATATTCTTGAGAGAGAGATACAGAAAAGTGAGCATTTTAGGTATCTAGATTCAATCATAGATATTAAAAATAAAAAAAAAATAAAAAAAAGGGAGATAAAAAGGATGATGTTTCACAAAGGATTAAAATAGGATCGATGAAGTGGAGAGGTGCGTCTGGAGTGTTGTGTGATCCGCGTATTCCTTTAAAACTTAAAGTAAAATTTTATAGGATAGTTATTCAACCGGCTATAAAGTGTAGTTGAAATAAGGATGTTGAGATGAATGTGTGGTAAAACTAAGAAGGATAAGGTAAGGAATAATCATATTAGAGCTGATTTGGGAGTAGCACCGATACATGATAAACTACGAGAAAGCCGTTTGAGATGGTATGACCATGTTCGACAAAGGCCATTAGATGCTCCTATATGGAGGAGTGATTTGATTCAGATTGAAGGATCTAATAGAACTAAGAGCAGACCTAAAATGACCCTAGGGGAGGTGGTGAAGAAAGACATATATAGCTTAGGCCTTGTTTCAAGTATGACATCGAACAGAGCTGATTGGAAAACAATAATCCATGTAGCCGACCCCATTTAGTTGGGATAAGGCTTTGTTGTTGTTGTTGCCGTCTAGCACTCTGACGGCAATTTTTAAGAGTAGCTTTGTCTTTTTACAAATTTCAACTAATACTTTTAGAGGAGATTATGTGATAGGTTTTTACTTTTATCAGTTCCTGCGCTGGGTTTACATGTGGAATAAGATTTCAAGGGTTTAAGGATTTGTGGCCCATCTAAACCAGATGGCCTACGATAATTATGATGTATTGGGCTCTTTCCCTCACATTTTCACCAGTCAAAATTAAATAAAAATAGTACTATTATAACTTTCAAACTATGAAACCAGTGGTTCTTCTACATACAGAGAACTTTGTTAGGGATTAATCTTGATACATGAGGAGAGGTGGTGTGGACAATAGAAGCACAGAGAGACACAGCTACTAATACAAATACAGCAAACAGAATTAAATGATAGGATATTGCCTTACGTATGAGTAACCACTAGAGGATCAATATCAAGGAAGCTCAACATCCAGATATTTACTATATCTGGCTTCCATCACAATGAGACATTCTAGGATGCTTGGGACATCTGGCTCGATTAGGATACCATACATTGGAGAAGTTTCAGTATTTGAGATCATCCACTTGATGACTAGAGAATATAATTTCCTTCAACTTCCAAGAAGAGTTTTGTCATAAATGTCTCTCTTTCAGCTCACAGCTGTATTTGAACCCGTAATGCCTGTGAGAATATAAAAAATAAAAAAAATAAAAAAAATAAAATAAAAAACTCTAATTTGAGGTCCCTAAAGTTACCTCAAATGCAAGCTCAGCCTTGATTGCCCACGAGCTTCCATCAAAATTCAGCTTAATGGAAAGGCTATAAGAGGGCATGATGGTAGGGGGCAAGGAGACCTGATCACCAACCCCTGTCGCTTCAGAATAAATTGAAATGGCAATCCCACAAGGCAACCACAATAGGAACTCCAAGCAACATGATGGCTACCAGCCTACCACATCCTCCATGAATCTAGAAGCCCACCATGCTGCCACTGCTGTTTGGGTCCCTCTTCCATCTTGCAGCAATCTTGATAATGTTCACATATCACAAGATCTTTGTGACTGTTGTATCAAATTCAAATATTACATGATTTCTTGCTTGCTGTTTATCAAATTCCAGGTCTTTGATTTACTCCCTGGATTAAAATCCATCTTGTTTATGCTCAGAAAATCATGTTCTTCATTTATTATGTCATTCATCTTTCTTGACCTGATATAGTTCTTTATCCTTTCTTTCTGTCCAACATGTTGGTATAGAACTCTTATTAAAAGAAAATGCCAATAAAGATACTTCCAAACCTGCCCAGCCACTCCACCATATAAAACAAGAAATTGACCCTCTCTTGTCTCCTCATCATATTATCCTCCCACGTACCCTTGTTTCAAGTACTATCAAGAACCAAGCCCACCCCAAGGGGATAGCTCAGTTGGTAAAGACCAACACCTCAGAATTAAGAGTTCATGAGTTCAAATCTCCTTGGGCCTACCTATAAAAAAAAGAACAAAGCACCCCAACATATTTCATTCCACTTCACCTCTATAATCTAATTTGTGAGACCCTAAAGTCTTACTAATATCCAACTTTTCACTCACCCCAGTGCATTCCCTAATAATCCTAGTAGTAAAGCAACAGCCAGTCCCTCCTCCAACACCCTAACAGCTAGAAAGCAAGCAACCCCAGCCTCTCTCTACTCCCCACCCCTTAAAAAAGAACAAGGGACATAAGGCCATGAAATGAATGGACTCAGATAACAGACTCTAACATCTCGAGTAGTCCTTCAAGCCGAAAATGGACAGTAACCTGTTCCTTCAACTGCATTGCTGAGATGATAAACAATAATAGGCCAGCTTCACACCTGAGCTTTGAAGATAGTCCTACATCAATTATTTGTTGAGAACAAGGATCCAAACTCCAAACCAATGGTTCAATTCACAAAGGTACCAATTTTCACCACATCTTATTAATAGAAGTGGCAACTGGCAACATTCCCAAATCCGAAAACCGTCAATGACAAAAAGAGTTCATCAAAAAAGCCCCAAGAAAGAACAACTAAATGGATGGGCCCAAAGTGACTACGTTATCCATACATTGTAAACGAAAAATATGCCAAATATTTGTTCATTTCTTCTATTAATAATATAATTAAGAAATAGCAGTGCAAACAAAGAATTCTCCTCTGCAATTGTGCTGGCAGAATTTATATTCTCCTTTTCTTTTTCCTTAAGAAAAAACATGGACTGATGTTTCCAAGGTACATAAATATCAAAAGGTCTCACATACCTTCCTGAGCAAAAGGTGGCCCTGAATTTGAAGCCCTCCCTCCACCCACCCACATGCCATGATGATGATCTGGGTTGAAATCGTTCGAAGGCATTCTCCATTGTTCATCCGGAACATATTGCCTCCAACCATTGGAAAGGGATGGTGTGGAGTAGGATTGAGAGTATGCTTGCTGCATGCGTTGATGAACAGGCTTTGTGTAATGTAGGTGGTTGGATGAGGTTTGTGCAGGGGGAACAGGATGGTAAGGCCTCTGGGCAAAAGTTCCATTAGCTGGTTGAAACTCCAGGGTGGATTGAGCTTGGGGGTTAAACTGCATGTCAATATGTCCAAATTCAAATGGTCTTGAGGAATTAAATCCAGATGGTTCGCGCATATTGCAAACACCTGTCGGCATAATACAAGGTAACTGCTGAGACATTTCATTCCTTATAGCAGCATTAACATGGGTAGGATGAGGAGCACTTCCCGCAATTTGTAGAAGTTGGCTTCCCTGCAATCAAAAACTAGATGTCAAAACCTCTAGATCCCTCAAAACGGAAGTACCATTGGTAATCAAGGTAAGAAAAATAAGGAACATAAAATATCAACCATAGAGACTTACATTCTGGGTCCTACAATAATCTTGAGGTACAGGTTGCTGATATACCAATTTTGGTGAAGAAGAAGGAAGTGATGGCTGGGATGGTGGTAACGATGGTTGAGGGGGCACCGATTGTGGTGGCAAGGATTGTTGAGGTAGCATTGGTGGTTGAGGCGGCAATGAAGGTGGCAGTGACAGTGGCGGTAAGGATGGTGGACGACCTGGAGGAGGCAGAGATGGTAGAGGTGGTTGTGATGGTGGAGGTGGTTGTGATGGTGGAGGTGGCTGTGATGGAGGCGGAGGTTGCAATGGCAATGGAGGTGGTAGTGGAGGTGGTGATGGAGACAAAGGCGGGGGAGGAGGAGGAGGAGAAGGAGGAGATGAAGGAGGTAAGGGTGGAGGCAAAGGTGGAGATTCTAAAGGCAGTGGTGGAGAACCCGGAGGCAAAGGGGGCAACTCAGGGACATTATGAGAAGCTGATTCGGAAATCCTATCGGAACTGTGCTGCTGTGAATCCAATTCAAAGGAATCATAGCCATTCATGAGTTTCCCATTCTTGGGAGATCCAGAAACATCTTCCATTTCAAGCTCACCATCCACTTCCTCTAAAATGTGATGACGCCTGTCACTAGGAGTAACTGCACATGTTTCCAGATCTTCTACAGAATGAATGGTTTCTACTGGTGATTCCCCACCAGCATCCTTGCATAAATTGTTGGGAATATCATCTTCATCCTCAAATACATTAGAAGATAAAAAGCCAGGCAACTGAAATGTTGCATTGCTGAAACAAAAAAATGTGTGAAAACAACAATAAGGCATCAGATGGGCAGGCTACAACCCTCAAGAAGCAAGAGGTAATAAAAACTGCAAAACACAAACACACGGTCATACAGATTTAGAAATGCAGACAGAAGTAGAATATTTGACTTGAAGGGATAAAACCAAGAAAGATCACAAGAGAGTGCGCTCTCTCTCTCTCTCCCCCCATGAGTCATTTTCAACTTTCCTCGAATATTAGATATCATGTTCCTCCTCTCTAATTATTCAATGTTCTGACATTAATCACCCAAGTCAGTAGCATCTGGTGTGGTTACTTTAGTGCTTTCTGTTATTAGTAGACCTTTGAGCTAAAAAAAAATTCTTATTAGCACACTAGTAATCAGAACTTCCATTATTGAATACAGCAAAATTGTTTCCCGTCCTTTTTTTTTTTTTTTTTTTCTCTTCTCTAGGTTTTCAGTTTAGAAACCCTAGTTCTCTATTCTTCCCTGCATTACACATACAACTACTTCATAGAAATTTCTGCAAATTGAAGATAATTAATTACATAAATGATAATCTCAAAACGAAGTTCCACTCTTTCAGAAGAAAATTGTCTTAACACAAAAAATAGAAGAAAATTTTCTTCAGACAAAAATTTGTGAGATAAAGCCAATAGCTAACTAGAAGCCCAGGACATGTCTAGCATGAAGTGACGGGAGAAACCATCCATAAAGGTATAATTTTCCATCCAATTCAAGAATTGTTTGCACTTCTTGCAAATTGAAGAAGTCAATAGTCACAGAACAATTTTGGTGGCATCCACTGGTTTAAGTGGAAACAGCAAGAACATGTTCTTTGGAAATTTTTCCTATATAGGGCTTCAAAAGCAATCCCAAAGGGTGAGGAGGGGAAGAGACAAAATTGATCACTT
>CM053273.1:36915491-36953922 GCA_028583415.1 Protea cynaroides
TAAAACCTTCCTATGTTATAAGGAGGTTTAGTTTTAGTAGTTTTATCTCTTTCCTATTTTAATTGTAAGGATTCTCATTATAAATAAGAGGAGTAGAAGCTGGCCGGGTGGTTAGATTTTAGACCAAAAAAAAAAGAGAGTTTAGCTCTCGATTTTCTCGGTTGAGTCTCTAGGTTGTGTGAGACTCAACCGAAATATTCTGTTTTATGGTTTTCTTGTCCTTCCTGTTAATTCCTTCAAGTTCTTATTATTGCATATTGAATTGCGATACCATTAAGTGCTGATTTGATCAACTGAAAGCTCGTGGGATTAAAGATTAAAATCATATCGACCAGCTCTAACTAAACCAGTCCCGTTTTCGGATGATAGGTAGTTTTCAAAAAAATCACATCTCTCTCATCTGTGATCGGATCATCTCCAACTTTGGATATGTCTTCAAGTACATCCTAAAGAGTATTTCCCATCAAGTTTCAAGTGATTTCAAGGGTTAGATTTCAAGATAAGTGGTTTTCTTCATTACTTTTCTCTCGTAGATTTTGTATTGACTGAATTAAGATCCCGTAGCAAAGAGGGCTTGTTAATTTGACTTGCTTTTAAACCCTCTTTGCCATCAATTGGTATCGTAGCATGGCCGAGGAGAGTTCTAACTCTCCTAATCAGTTCAATAATCTCAATGACCTTGTTAATTTGGTTCTCCAACGATTGACCAAATTGGATGCCAAATTAGACAAGATGGATGGAAGAATAAGTAATTTGGAGGAACTGAATAATCCTAGGCCGGCCGGACAGAGGCCCCTGGAAGAGAAATCCCATAGCCAACCTAATGCCAAGGCGTGCTCCTAGGGCTCCCCCAAAGAGTCCCTAGAGAAGAATACCAAGACCCACCCTATGAAGACTATGATGGCAATCAACCTATTCGGTATCAAACCCATAAGGTGCGAATGGATCTTAAGGAGTTCCATGGAAGACAAGACCCCCAAGCTTTTCATGATTGGGTGAATGCCCTAGATGACTACTTTGATTGGTTTAGTCTACCCGAACCTAGAAAGCCGCAATTGGCCCGCCTAAACTAGTGGGGTGCTCAAGCGATTGGTGGCGTAACTATGAATATAGTCTCATGAGGAGTCGTAGAGAACCCACTACTTGGGAGGAGATGAAGGAAGAATTGAAAGAAAAGTATTTGCCTCGGTCCTTCCAAAGAAGGTTGCATGACCAACTAAACAATCTTCGCCAAGGTAATATGAGTATGGAAGACTATGTATACCAATTTGATCAATTATGTGCACGGGTCAGTTCACGAGACAATGATGATCAAATGATATCTCGATTCCGCTTGGGACTACGACCGAAATAAGAGAAAAAATGGGTGTGGTTGATATTGTAAGTCTTAATGATCAGGTTGATAAAGCTTTTCAAGTCCAAGAACTCCTAAAGACCTCTAGAAGGTATACCCCAAATTTTAATGAAGGCAAGAAACCCATGCCAACTCCCAAGAGCACCGAAGTGTTAATGTTGTGTCACAAGCTTTTGTAATAGATGCTAAACTAGAGGCTGAAACTCATCCTCAACCGTACAAGGTCTCACTTCTCAACGGTAATACATTGGAAGTAAGTCAAAGGTGCTTGATTCCGTTACAAGCGTGGGTCTACAATGATACGGTATGGTGTGACGTTATCCCCATGATATTGACCGATGTACTATTGGGAAGGCCATGGTTATATGATCATGATGTGTTGGTTGGAGGTACCAAGAACCAATGTTACTCGATGTTGATGGAAAGCCCATGATATTGAAACCCATTAATGTACCAGCCGAGAAAAACAAGGTTACGAGCTGCACAACCGAAGCGTAAACAAATCCTTCAAGCTCTAAAGAAGGACCAGCCAACCACTACTAGCAAAAACAAGGGAAAAGGACCATCCTCAAAGGCTGGACAGCAAATTGATCACCCATTATTGATACTCAATCAACAAGACTTTGAAGAAACAAGTAAAGAAAGAGGTGTAATGATAGCCCCTCATGGCTAGGGAAGTTGTACCCCGAAAAAAATTAACCTTCCCCACCCTATACAATCTATCTTGTCCGATTTTGCAGATCTTGTTGCGTAAGAATTACCTAATGAGTTGCCACCAATGAGGGACATACAACATGCAATTGATTTAGTCCCCGGCGGTCAGTGTTACCAAACCTGCCCACATACCGTCTAAGTCCTACAGAGCATGCGTAACTCAAAAGAAGTGGATGAACTATTACAAAAAGGGCTTCATTGTAGAAAGCATGAGTCCATGTGCCGCACCCGCACTCTTGACACCTAAGAAAGATGGAACATGGCGGATGTGCATCGACAAAGCAGAGCAATCAACAAAATCACTGTCAAATACCGATTCCCTATTCCACGGCTTGATGATATGTTGGACATGTTGACGGGTGCTACCGTCTTTACGAAGCTTGATTTACGGAGTGGTTACCATCAAATCCGTATTCGTCCCGGCGATGAATGGAAAACAGCCTTCAAAACGAAAGACGGATTATATGAATGGAAGGTTATGCCCTTCGGGTTAACTAATGCCCCTAGTACCTTCATGAGAGTAATGACTCAAACACGAGTAATGAGGGTCCTTCGAGATGAGAAGTTGTACTTGAATTTGAAGAAGTGTTCTTTTATGCTCCCCAAGGTAGTCTTCCTTGGTTTCATTATTACATCCAAAGGGGTAGAAGCTGATCCGTCCAAGATTGAAAGCATTACTAATTGGTCATTCCCAAAAACTCTCACCGTGGTTCGTAGTTTCCACTTGGTCTTGCTTCCTTTTATCGGAGGTTCATACGAGGGTTTAGCTCTATCATGGCACCCATCACAGAGTGCATGAAGACAAAGAAAGGTCCGTCCAATGGACCCCGGCAGCCACCAAAGCATTCCATCTTATAAAGAAAGCAGTAATCAAGCTCCCGTCCTACACCTACCTGATTTTGACCGTGTGTTCGAGGTGGCTACCGATGCCTCACACTCGGAATGGAGGGGTACTTATGCAAGAAAAGCATCCGGTGGCGTTCTCGTGGGAAGCTCAATGATGCCAAGAAGAGGTATTCCACCTATGATTTAGAACTTTATGTCTGTAGTACGGTGGTCAAACATTGGAGACACTACCTCATTGGGAAAGAGTTCGTTCTCTACTCTGACCATGAAGCACTCAAGTTTCTTAACTCCCAACGGACCATTAGTCAGAAACATGCTAAGTGGATCTCATATTTACAAGAGTTTACTTTTGCCCTCAACTATAAAGCTGGAAAAGAGAACCAAGTAGCGGATGCATTGAGCCGCAAAGTGAATACGATGAGTACCTTTTCAGCCCAAAGTACAGGAATTGAGCATATCAAAGGGGGAGTACATAGCGAGATGAAGATTTTGGTACTATATACCAAAAATTACAGCAAGGTGAAACCGATCCAAAGTTCTCGATTCAAGACGGCTACTTGTTTATGGGAACACGGTTATGCATCCCAAAGACGTCCCTACGCCAATACCTAATTCGGGAGTTACATGGAGGTGGTTTAGGGTGGACACTTTGGTCGTGATAAGACAATAGCACAAGTTATAGATCTTTACTATTGGCCTCACTTACCCCATGATGTGCAAAATGTGGTCCAACGGTGTCGTGCATGTCAACTAGCTAAAAGCACCAAACAAAATTCTGGTTTGTACACACCATTACCGGTGCCTCAATCACCATGGCTGCACATTAGTATGGATTTTGTCCTTGGCTTGCCATCCACAAGGGAGCGTTATGACTCTATATTTGTAGTAGTGGACAGATTCTCAAAAATGGCACACTTCCTCCCTTGTCGGAAGACTTTTGATGCAAGGCATGTTGCTGTCCTATTCTTTAAGGAAGTGGTACGTCTCCATGGGCTACCCAAGACTATTGTGTCAGATCGGGATGTGAAATTTATGAGCTATTTTTGGAAGACATTATGGTTGAAGACAAATACTAAATTGCTTTACTCAACTGCCTTCCATCCTCAAACAGATGGGCAAAATGAAGTAGTGAATTGGAGCTTGGGTAATCTTCTCCGATGCCTTGTTCGTGATTATGAGAAGACGTGGCCTTCCATTCTTGACATAGCAGAGTTTGCTTATAATAGCTCCGTCAATCGGACCACGGGCCGTACACCATTTGAGATAGTGCTTGGTATCCAACTCAAGAGACCTATCGATCTTGTATCACTCCCACCTCAAGTGCGTGTGAGTATTGAAGCCGATGAATTTATCCGTCATATCACGAAAGTACATGCAGATGTTCGACGGCGAATAGCACTTAGCAATGAAGCATACAAAGCTAATGCAGACCGTCATCGCCGTTATGTGGAGTTTAAGCCCGGTGACATGGTGATGGTGAGAATAACTCCTGAGAGATTCACTCCTGGTAAAGCTACCAAGTTACATCCACGGAAGATGGGTCCCTATAAGGTGCTGAAGAAAATAGAAACTAATGCATACGTCCTTGAGCTCCCACCGTTTGCCGTTCCTTCCGCTGAACAAATTGAAGATGTTCTTGACTCCAAGTATACTATGACTTGCAATGGTGGAGGTTACCAGTCGTTCTTAATCAAGTGGAAAGGGCACCCACGTAGTGACAGCACGTGGATACATGAAGATGACTTCAAGCGCATCGACCCTGATTTTTATAATCGCTATATGTCTTTCCTCCATTCGCCAGAGACGAATGTTTCTAAGCCGGGGGAGCTGATGCAGCCCAAGTCTACTCCGTAAGGGGCCGAAAGTCCAAAATTGGGCCAGGCCCAATTGGCTGACCAACCCACACTGTTCACGTGAAAAGTGTTCACGGTACTGTTCACGTGAACAGTACCAACAACAGATTTTTCACTCTTTTTTATTTCTTTCCTAAAATATAGGGTTAGTTATTTGGAATTTTAATTGTTTGGAAACTAAAAACTTTCTTAAATTTAGTTTCCTAAAAGTGTTTAGAAACTTTCCTATTTTCAGATTTAGAAAGTTTTCTTTCCATTGTATTAAAACCTTCCTATGTTATAAGGAGGTTTAGTTTTAGTAGTTTTATCTCTTTCCTATTTTAATTGTAAGGATTCTCATTATAAATAAGAGGAGTAGAAGCTGGCTGGTGGTTAGATTTTAGACCAGAAAAAAGAAGAGAGTTTAGCTCCTGATTTTCTGGTTGAGTCTCATAGGTTGTGAGACTCAACCGAAATATTCTGTTTTATGGTTTTCTTGTCCTTCTGTTAATTCCTTCAAGTTCTTATTATTGCATACTGAATTGCGATACCATTAAGTGCTGATTTGATCAACGAAAGCTCGTGGGATTAAAGATTAAAAATCATATCGACCAGCTCTAACTAAACCAGTCCCGTTTTCAGATGATAGGTAGTTTTCAAAAAATCACATCTCTCTCATCTGTGATCGGATCATCTCCAACTTTGGATATGTCTTCAAGTACATCCTAAAGAGTATTTCCCATCAAGTTTCAAGTGATTTCAAGGGTTAGATTTCAAGATAAGTGGTTTTCTTCATTACTTTTCTCTGTAGATTTTGTATTGGACTGAATTAAGATCCTGTAGCAAAGAGGGCTTGTTAATTTGACTTGCTTTAAACCCTCTTTGCCATCACTATAGTTGACAAATTACTCTAAATTGAAAGGCGAAACTTTTTATTAAAAAAAAAAACTGAAGTTCTTATTTCACAAAAATTGTAGAATAATATAATGGAATTTAAAATTGAGAATTGAAGGAGAATCAATAATTCCAAGGATAGAACTTTTATATGGTCACAAAAGTACCATAAAACTTTTCATTAGAGAAAATTTGGGACCACCACTGATCCTTCCACCAAAGGAACTTTTTTACATGCTACTCTCTCTAGTCAAGGTCTTTGCAGAAAATCACTAATTTAAGCCAGTGTTTTTATGGATCATAGAACCGGATGGTCATGGCTAGGTCAGACCATCTTGACGCCAACGGTCGATCTTTTCGCTAGGACAGTTAGGTCCTATGTGCTAATGAGCCCCAAGAGCTATTATGTCATCAGCTCGTGTGACTTTTACGATCAAACTGCTCAGCCCGAAATATAACCTGTGAACTGCTGTCCTGTATTATATTATGTCTTACAAAATATGACCGAAATTTTTCGGTCAAAATTTTGGCAAACTAACCGAAATGCTGAAACGTTAAAGAAATTACTTTTACAGAATTTTGACAAAATTTTGTTCCATTTCAACAAAATTTCAACAGAAATGACACAACTTAGTCTTCAATAAACCAACTGTGTTGGCACTTACTCTCTCACAAGCCTTCTCATAGCCTAAGACAGCCTTACTCATTAAAGACCAAGAAGAAAGCACAAAGGAACACTCGAGTATGGGAGAATGTAACAGAGCTTTATTGCACTAGTGCTTGTTTACAACTTGGTTGCTTCGTGTCTTGGCCAAATGAAGCCAGCTTTATTTATAGGCACCCAAGAATGGAATGGAATGAATTGCTATGATTTACACATGTTTCCTCCATCCAACAGTTAGGAACATTCTAGCCTTAGAGTCTACAACCTTCCCTCCTCCTCACATACAGAACTCTAGAATTATGTGTACAAGTACTCACATGAGTATTCTAGAACACTCTAGCAACCCTTCCATACAAGTGTAGAGAATTCAAAGGAAGGGGGCTTGCTTAGCCCAATAAGCTAATTTGCGGACTTCGGTAACAGGTCGTGATACTTTGCTCCCCCAAAATTGGCGAAGCCCTCATCGCATCTTCCTATGGGGAGTTGTGGATCGCTCCTTGGAAATGCCACAGTGCATCAGCTAGCTCCTAGCTTGGCTCACTCTCTGTTAATCCCTTCCACTTGACTAAGTACTCCATACAAGGGGAAACCCTCATCTCTGAATCATGCGGTCCGCCTTCATGTACTCAACCTCCCTGTCATGGGAAGGAGCCACTCACACTGAGGGCTATTTCCGAAGTACCACAACTTGGATATTCCATGTCTTCATGATAAGGTTTGAGTAGGCTTGTAGGGATGATTGGATGGATCTTGAGCTTAGATGGTAGGCTCACCTCATAGGACACCTCGCCACCTTCTTCACAATCTCAAAGGGACCCTCATACTAGCGAAGCAACCCATGTACACATTCTTTAGACATTTGAACAGCTACAGTAGGAGCTTCACGAGCACCAACTCCCCAACCATGATGTTTGAAGGTCACCTCCCTTGTTAGCCTACTTCTTCATCTTCCTTGTGGCTTTGTCTAGGTAAGACTTGGCCATGTCCACCTTCTCTTGCCACTCCTTCGCAACTCTCAACGTCAAAGGGTCCTAACTGCATAGCCTATCATCACCATATACAGTATTGTTACGGTTGGAAATCGTCAGTCGATCCACGCTCTGAATGACCTGCAATCACAGAGATGAGACAAAGGAGTTGGGCGCCTAAGCCCCGGGTACACTCCGATGCCTAAGTTAGATTCCCAAGGTAAACAATCAAGAGATAGCAGAAAGCTATCTCCAATTTAAAGAGCGGGACGATGAGAGAGTTTGAGCGTGTGAGAGGGATGAATAATAACAGCTTATAACTTAGGGCTTACCTTGAAGGATGGCCTCTACTTATAGATTGTGAAGAAGCATGGAGTTACCAGGACTCAGGGGAGTAGACTGCCAATAGGATTGCCACGTGTCGCTCTGTGGGACACTCATGTGGTAGACTCCGAGTAGGAGTCGGAGACCTTAGCCAAGGAAGCTAGGTCGGTCAGCTCTGGGACTGACACGTGTCAACGTGTGAGTAATGGCCGACCGGAATAGTCGGTGTCGTATCAGACTGAGAGAAGGACTCCCCGGAGGTAGCATAATCACAATGGGACTGGCTTCCGACTGAGAGCCGTAGCCGAGTAGGACTATAACTCCGAGCGCTACCCGAGAGGCCGGGCGCACGAGAGGCCGCATGCATGATAGGCTGAATACACAATACCAAGCGCGAGATACTCCGAGGGCTCAAGCTCCGAAGGCGCAACTTGACACGTGTAAGATTTTAAATGGAGGGGATTTTTCCCTCTTAACAGATGCCCCTTGCACTGTCAGATGCAACGAATTTGATAGTGCAATAAGTTGAAACCGTTGAGAAAACCTGTGCCGTATGAGGCCGATTGCCAGATTGATGGCTGCATTGAATGACTCTGAGTGCTCCTTGCACCAACCGTCTGGACGATTGATTGAGGCGCGGGGCTCGAGGCGTTAAACTTTAGTTCCGCAAACATGTTCGACCGTCGATCTTTTGATTTGACGCGGATCGACCCTTGATCCGACGGCCACCAGGAGGCGGTGTGCCTCGAGAAGGAGCGCCATTAACTGCCGCTCGTCTTCGAATCGGTTGAATGCATCGAATGGCTGAGACTGAAACGACACGGATCGACATATTGATCCGACGGCTACCAGGAGACGGAGTGCCTCGAGAAGGAGCGCCATCATTGCGCATCACGTCAGGTTGTCACGTCGTGTCCGGCGCGGCAGACAACGACCAATGGTGTTGAAGCACGTGTCCGGAACCGAAGAGACGGTTCACGGTCACAGGACCTATAAATACTCTACTATTACGTTCATTCAACCATTTGCTTCAGTTGTATCTGGAGTTCCATCAGAGCACTCGGAGTCTAAACGAGCATCCCTGTTTTCGAGCTTTGCTTCTGCAGTCGGAGTTCAATTTCTTTTAACCAGTAAGTCTCCTTACATTTCCTTTCTTGTTCTTTCATGCTTAGTAGCTTTTCCTCCAATAGTATTACCTCTTCCGTTAGAGTGAGGGTGAGTGAGAAAATGGCCCTTTCCCGAACTTCTTCTTCTGAGGAATCATCCTCCTCCAGGGAAGGATGGTCCGCTGCCTCCAAGGCTTCCAATACGGTTTCAGAGGAGGAACTTGAGAAGAGTTACTCTGAGGCCGAAGAGCGTGGTCGCCCCGTGGGCCCCACAGCTCTACGGGCTTCTCGTCAGAGAGGCAGCCGACCGTCAGTAACTGCATTCGGCATCGTCCCAGCATGGAAGGTGCCGAGTAAGATCAAAACCAAAGCGGCTTTGTTATCGGTCTGCCAGGCATACCAGCTCGTAGAGCCAATGACGAATGTCCGCGTTCGGCTCCCAACCTCCGATGAGCGGGCCTGTACCGTGAACACGTCGGAGATTTGTGTGTATGAACACACCCTGAAGTCTGGGCTCCGGTTTCCCCTTCACCCATTAATTGTAGAAATTTTTCAAGCCTATCGCATCGCCCCCTCCCAGCTTGCTCCGAACGGGTGGCGATGCATATTTGCCTTTATCCTGTTCGTCCGCCGACTGGGTGAAACTCCGACCTTGAACTTGTTTCGGTCGGTCTTCCAGTTGGCGAGTCTGACCGAGGCCCGGGCTATGACCGGGTGGTACTTTTTCAGCCAGAGGGGCGGAAAGAAGCTCCCGGCTAACACCCAAAAGTCTTCCTCCATCCACAGATGGAAGGACAAATTTTTCTTCGTGGGCCCTCCCGCGGACGGCCCGGCCCTCCCTCTGTCGAATGTTTGGCTGGTGGTCGACGCCACAGGGTTCAACAAAGTCCCCTTCCTGATGACGAAGGAGAGAAAGGCTCAACGCAAGATGATGGCCGGGAAGACTGTGCGCCCCTCCAACCTTGCGGATCCCGTGCAGTTGGCCGAGCACGGTCTCCTTGGTAAGTTTAATAACTTTAGGACTCAGACTATGTATTACTGCTATCTTGATGTTGTCGCTAACCATTTTCTCATTGCAGTGAACTTCAAAGACGATAAGATCGTTGCCCGGATCCTGGCCAAGCGGACGGCCGAGGCCGCGAAGGGGGTTCAGTCGGCTGGCGGCAGGAAGGCACACCTCCACGGAAAGAACCGAGGGCCACGGCCGAGGCAAAGGGCAAGGGGCCCATGCCCAAGGAGCCACCGAAGAAGAAGATAAAGTCGGCCGCGGAGCTTCCAGCCGATATATATAAGACAAGGCCGGCCCCTAGGCTCGGCCGTCAAGAGGAGGCAACAGCAGGGAATACGACGAAGGAAGTCCAGCCCCTTCAGATGGTCACCGCGAAGGAAACCAAGGCCGATTAGGGCGCGGTGACGCCTGCGGCGAAGAGGGCTACCGAGAGCCCGAAGGCGGTTGATCTGACCGGGGCCTCTGGGGCCTCCAAGGAGGAAGCCAAGCACACGTCCTGTCAGAGGGGCGAAAAACAGGAGGTTCCGAAGGTACCTTTCTCTCCTGCGCTCGGACTGAAGTCGACGGACTCGGTCTTCAAGAGCATAAAGGCGGCTAGAATCATAGTCACCGAGGGACGCCTCCCAGCGGACATAGCCTTCACCTCCGACTTGTCAAACGAGGACGTCTACAGACGAGCATTCACAGCGTGCAGTCAGGTAATATTCGGAGTCTTCATTTCTTTCTTCTTTTTTTTTTTTATTCATGTTCATTTTTTGTGCAGATGAACAATCTTCTGGCTGAGGTCAGCGAGCGGGCTGCTCGGGCCTTCTTCGACCTGGACGAGAAAGAGGTCTTGGAGATCTCCCTGCGCGAGGCTCTGAAGGCTACCGAGGAGAATCTAACCAACAAATCCTCGGAGTTTAAGGACCTCGTTGCAGAAAAAGTCGCCCTCCGGGTGTCGCTGGACAAAGCCGAGGCCGCCCTTGACGAAGAGCATAAGGGAGTGCATTCGTCCGAGGAAAAGCTTCAGTCATCCGAGGACAAGCGGCGGAAGACCGAGGAAGATCTGCAGGCTGAGCAGCGGGCGAAGCTAGCGCTGGAGGAGAAGCTTAAGAAGTCCGAGGACGAAGCCAGGACTGCCAAGGAAGCGTTGAACAAGGCCGAGGAGGCTCACAGGGAGGCCTTGTCTCGAGCTGTCGCCGAGTACAAGTCTTCGGCTCAGTACGAAGAGGACGTCGACGAGGCCGCCTGCGTGTACTTTGAGAGGGGGGTCAGGTATTTAAGGGAACAATTAACGGATAAGGGCGCCCTCAAGATAAACTGGTCCGAGATCCCAATTGTCGCCCAGATTGATGGGTTGGAGACCTCGGATCCCCCCGGAGACCCCGCTCGACGCTGAGGAGGTCCTGGCGGAGCCGAACACCGACCGAATGCTAGAGGACGATCTTCCCCCCTACGAAGTGCCGCAGACGCCGCTCGTGGAGCTCCCGGACCTTGCGCCGCCAGCCTTGGATCAAGCAAACCCGGCCGCTGAGGAGAACCAGCCTTGAAGAGACCACTTTATTTTTTTTTTTATCATTATAACTGTATATTTGTACCCCTGCCCTTCTAGGGCCTTGATCAATAAACATCCTTTTTTTTTTATATCTGTTGTCTGCCAATGCCGCTTTCGGCCCTCGGTAGGCCAAGAACACTTTAAATAATTAAAGTAGCTAGGGCTGGTAGCTTGTAGTAGAGTCCGAAAACGAACGATGTCGAATCCGGCCACGGACATTCCTTAAAAAAATGGCTAAGGCATTGTTACATTTGTTGTCTTGACTGCCTCTTACCCCGGAAGTGTTGTCGGCTTGGCGCTTAGGCTGGCCGAGGGCACTTAGGTATATCCGTGCAGCGCGATGTTTGGGAGACGAGTATGGTTTGCCCTGGGCCGGGCTACCGATGTCCGATCGCGTAGTTAGGTAGATGTTGCGTGCTGCCGAGTCGGCGGCAGACCGTGGTGGGCAGACACGAGCATGGTCTGCATGCTACCATGGTCTACTTGCGGACCATGGTAGGCAGATACGAATGCGGCCTTCATGCCACCGTGGTTGGAAGGTACGAGTATGGTCTTCATGCTACCTTGGTCTTCTTGTAGACCGTGGTAGGAAGATACGAGTGTGGCCTTCATGCTACCAAGGTCTGCTTGTGGACCATGGTCGGAAGATACGAGTATGGTCTTCATGCTACCTTGGTCTGCTTGTGGACCGTGGTAGGAAGATGTGTGTGACCTTCATACCACCATGGTCTGCTTGTGGATCATGGTTGAAAGGTACGAGTATGGTTTTCATGCTACCTTGGTCTGCTTGTGGACCGTGGTAGGAAGATGAGTGTGACCTTCATGCCACCATGGTCTGCTTGTGGACATGGTCGGAAGGTACAAGTCTGGTCTTCATGCTACCTTGGTCTGCTTGTGGACCGTGGTAGGAAGATGAGTGACCTTCATGCCACCATGGTCTGCTTGTGGACCATGGTCGGAAGGTACGAGTATGGTCTTCATGCTACCTTGGTCTGCTTGTGGACCGTGGTAGGAAGATACAAGTATGGTCAAAGTTTGACCTATATCTGTGTGTGATCAGCTTGGCCGGAAGGAATGGCTAAGGAACAATTGCTGAGATGACTGAACCATATGTGCCGTTCTATATTAAAATGGAAATAAGTGGATGTCCTTTTGGGGTCCGGTATACAACTGATATTAAAAAAAAATGACAAATCTGTAAAAAATTGCTGATTAATGATAATATTTCCGAAGGTTGGTGGCATGCCACGTCCTCGAAATTTCTTCACCGTCCATGGTGATCAGCTTGTACGAGCCCGGGCGTCCTGTTCTGAGTACGCGATACGGTCCTTCCCGGTCTTGGCCATCTTCCCTTGATTTGTGGGATCGGAGATCGCCGTTTTTCTAAGGACAAGATCTCCGACCTTAAATCGTTTTGGCCGGACCGCCTTGTCGTGAGCGACGGCCCGTCGCCCGCCGGGTAACTTGCCATTCGAATGCCGCCGATTCCCTTACATCTTCGAGGTTGTCGAGGTTCGCCCGTAGATCTTCGTAGTTGGTGTGCTCGTCGAAGTTCAAAGATCCGGAACGTGGGATGGAAGACTTCAACGGGACGACCGCCCCCGCGCCAAGGCGAGCATGAAGGGTGTGTCTCTCCCGTGGGTGTTCGGCTGGTCGCCCCATACGACCGCATCGATACTTGATAACATATCCACCCGCTTTTCTTTCCGGGTCTTCTACCATCTTTTTCGAGCCGCACAATATTGTTTTATTGGTGGCCTCGGTCCCGCCGCTTGTCCGCGGATGTCCGACCGACCCAAATCTATGGTCTATTCAAATTCTTCGCAAAAATTTGCGAAAAGATGCGCCGTGAACTGGAGTGCCATTGTCGGGCCACAAGGACTCTCGACACGCCGAACCCGTGACACAACCGAGCGCTCAAGAACTGCTCCACTTCGGAGGTGTCGCCTTGGCTACGCTTCGACTTCAATCCATTTGGGCGGTAATCGATGGCCACGATGGCGACATATTTCCGTTGATAAGTGGCTTGGGGGGAAGGGCCCCATAATGCCCATACCCCATATGGCAAAGGGGAGGGGACTCGCGATCGGCCGCAGCCGGAGCGGCCGGAGCATGTTGCACGGGTGCATAGAACTGGCACTTGTCGCACCTACGGACAAGCTTGATTCAGTCCTCGTGCATTCTCGGCCAATGGTAGCCTTGGCGGAGGATCTTTTGGAAAAACGATCGTCCACCCTGGTGTCGGCCGCAGATACCCTCATGTACTTCTTTCATAACGCTCTCGACCTCGTCCCGATCGCGGGCACCTTAGCGGCGGGTAGGGTATAGGATCTCCTGTATAGTACATCATTGTGTATGGTGTATTGCCGGGACTTGGCTTGGATGCGGCGAGCATCTTTCCCGTCGCCGAAGGGCGCCCGTCCGGGAGGTATTGGTATATGTCATCGCACTGGCTAGATACGACCCGACGGGGCTACGACTGAACAGAGGTGCCGGGCGTGGTCCAAGAATTCCACGTACACGGCAGAGTCCATCGCATGGATGTCTTCCAGGGATAATCTTGATAGCTCATCCGCTTCGGTGTTCTCTTCGCGACCGACGTATTGCAGCTCAACGCTTTGGAAGGTCGCGATGGCCGAATTCACCTTCTCGAGGTACTCCTGCATCTCGGGCTGTCTGGCCTCGTAGTTCCCCTGTACTTGGCGAATGACCAACTGCGAGTCGCCTTGTATTAACAGCCGACAGACGGCTAGACTTTTGGCCAATCTGAGTCCTGCTAGTAAAGCTTCATACTCGGCCTCATTGTTGGTTGCTCTGAATCCGAACCTGATAGCGGACCGTATTTTAAATCCATCTGGACTTTTCAGAATCACCCCCGCCCCCGCTTGGTCGCCCATGGAGGAGCCGCCCACGCTCGTGGTCCACGCGTCCTCGGCTGGCTCTGGGGCCTACACAACCTGAGGTTCTGCAAAGTCTTCGTCTGGTAAGGTGCTTTCGACGATAAAGTCCGCCAAGGCTTATGCTTTGATGGCCGTTCTGGGGACGTACTTTATGTCGAACTCGCCAAGCTCTACCGACCAATTGATGAGTCGCCCAGATACATCGGGCTTTGAAAGCACTTTCTTCAGCGGTGTGTTGGTCAGCACCGATATGGGATATGCCTGGAAGAATGGTCAGAGCTTCCGCGCGGCCGTGACTAAGGCGAGCGCTAGTTTTTCAATCGGTTTGTACCTGGTCTCGACGTCAAGCAATACTTTGCTGACGTAGTAGATTGGTCGCTGGACCTTGTCTTCGTCCTTCAAGACAGGACACCGACACCGCGGTCTGAGACTAAGAGGTATAGTTGCAATTGGTCCCCCGGGCTTGGCTTCACCAAAGAAGGGAGGTGATGATAAGTATGTCTTGAGGTCTTCGAAAGCCCTCTGGCATTCTCCAGTCCATTCAAACTTCCCGGCACCCTTCAATGTTTTGAAGAAGGGGAAGCAACGCTCGGCAGACTTAGACATGAAACGGCCGAGCACGGCTATTCGGCCATTCAGCTCTTGCACTTGTTTCCCTTTGGTTGGCGCAGCCATGTCCATGATGGCCATGATCTTTGAAGGGTTTGCCTCAATGCCCCTCTGCGAGACCATGAATCCCAAGAATTTTCTTGATCCGACTCCAAAGGCACACTTTGTAGGATTGAGCTTCATGCTGTGTCTTCGGAGGACCTGGAATGTTTCACCGAGGTCGGCCATGTGGTGGTCGGCCTGCTGACTCTTAACAAGGAAGTCATCGACATACACTTCCATGTTTCTGCCAACTGTCGCCTCGAAGACTTTGTTGACTAGTCTCTCGATAGTGGCTCCCGCATTTTTAGGCCAAAAGGCATGACCGTGATAGCGTAAGAGCCCTCGATTGGTGACGAAGGAAGTACATTCCTCGTCGACTTTTTGCATCTTTATTTAATTGTAGCCCGAGTACGCGGCCGAAGAAACCGAGTAACTCGTGGTCCGGCCGTAGCATCAATTAGCCGGTCAATGCGCCGGCGCCGGATAGCTGTCCTTTGGACAGGCTTTGTTGAGGTCGGTGAAGTCTATGCAAATCCGCCACTTGCCGTTAGACTTTGGCACCATGACAACATTGGCGAGCCAGTCCGGGTAGTCGACCTCCCGTATAAAGCCGGCTGTCAGTAGCTCTGCACCTCCTCGTCTATGACAAACTGCCGGGCGGGTGCAAAACTTCTCTTCTTTGCCGCATGTGCCGATGCCGAGGGTCGACATAGTGGTGGTGTTCGATGACGTCTCGGGAATCCCCGCATCTCAGAGGCCGACCATGCAAAAACATCAAGATTCTGCCTCGGAAATTCGATCAACTGTTCCCTTTGTTCCTCGGGCAACAAGGAGCCGACCTGGAATGTCTTCTCGGGCTGATCGTCCGCAATCGGAATTTGTAGAAGTTCCTCCGCGGGTTCTCCTCTGTTGGGAAAAAGGTTTTTGGGAACATCCACCATGTTCACATGTGCGGCCTTCAAGGCCTACTGACTATTATTCAGCTCGGTGGCGTACCACCTCCGGCGGCGTCCCGGGCCCGTTCGGCACTCTCCGACTCCATCCTCGGCCGGGAATTTCATCACCGTGTAGGAGGTGAACATGCACGCCTTCAACTTGTTGAGCAATGCACTGGTCGAGGATGACGCCGCGCGCGGATGGCCGATCGACCACCATGAATTCGAACATTACCCGCCGCTCGGGTTCCGCCAAGATGACGGGCAATCGGATGCCCCCTTTCACCGCGACCGGGTCTCCCGAGAAGCCGATGAGGTCGAAAGTGACGGGTTGTAGCCGGGTCGTCCGTCGCACAAGATTCTCTCGATAAGCATGGTAAAATATGATGTCCACCGAGCTCCGTGTCTACCAAGCACTTCGCGACATCACGTAGTCCGATCCCGGCCGCCAAGACAATGGCATCCTCATAGGGATCGCGACGCCGACAAGATCTTCGTCGCCGAAAGTGATGACTTCTCCGGGTTCGAGCTTCCGATGGCCATTCCGCCTTGGCTACTGGGGACGCAGAAGGCTTTGGCCGACCTGCTGGAGGTGTTCCTATCGCGGGTCCTCCTAGGATTGTGAGGACTGATTTGCCTTCGGCTTAGGGGCCCTTGGCGATGGTATAGACCCGCGGTCGGTCTTCGGGCTGCGGGCTACGGACTGCCGACAAACCTTCGCTCGGCCTTTCTTCTCTTTGAAGCCAGGTGAGACTTCCTTCTTCTTCTTCCCCGACCTTCTGTTTCCGACCAAGATGGGATGGACCCGGACTGAGTATCCCCGCCGGCCTCCAAGTTTTTCTTTTACCGACACTCTTTCTTTTTGTGCTCCAGATGAGCTTTCTATCGTCCCAAACTGGATGGCGCCGACCCACTGTCTGGGGGGAGCCGACCCACCATCAGAGTCTTTGTCGTCCCTCCGAGCGGCCGGTCCTCGGTCTGCATTCCGAACGAAGTTACCATAGTATCCTCGTCTTATGAGGTCCTCAATTTCTCCTTTGAGGTACTTACATTCTTCTGTTTCATGGCCATAGTCGCGATGGAAGCAAACGTAAACGGAGCGATCCTTATTCCTCCCGCCGCCGAGTGCTTTTGGCGGTGGTCGAAGGTTCCGATCGTTCTTGATCACTTCGAGGATCTCCGTCATCGAGGTGTTCGCCAGGAGCGTAGTACTCGAACGCCTTGTATGGGTGCCGGTAGGTCCGATCTTTACCGGACTTCGCTTCTTTGGGTCTCCCGAGCTCGGCGCCGGTCGGCCGCCTTGGACCTTTTCTTATCCGGCAAGCTTTGGATCGGCCTTCGATTATTCACCGTGTTATTTTTCTCGGGCCCTTGTCGTATCGCCCGCGGAGGCGCATTTCTCACATCCGGGCGAGCAGGTCGCCCAAGTTCTTCGGTGGCTTTTTGGCAAGGGACCAACAAAGCCGACGGCCGGTAACGCCGCCCGCAGACCGACATATGTACCGCGGGCTCGACGCCCTTGATTTCAAGCACCTCGGTATCAAGCGCTTGATGAAGTCCCGTAGGGATTCGCCCTTCGCCGCTTGACCGCTGACGGATGGTACGACGCCTTCTTGCGCATCCGCTTGCTTGGAAGTGAGTCAAGAATTTGTCTCGATAACTCGCTCGAACGATGTAATGCTCTTCGAGAGAGATTGCCGAACCAAGCACGAGCGGCTCCCCGAAGCGCTGAGGGAAACGCCCCGCGGATGAGGCCGCCGCTTAGAGGGTAGAATAATGTTGTAGAGACGAATGCATCCAAATGCCGCTCTGGGTCGATAATCCCGTCGTATGAATCCAAGACCGGCATCTTGAAGTCGTCGGAGGGGGTACCCTCATGATCTCGCCCGAGAGCGCCGTAATTGCCGGGATAAGGCCGCTTCGGAGGGGCTACGCTGTTTTGCTCCACCCGCTAGGCCGAGTGGTTATCTCTCAATGGCCGCCGCCGATCTCGGACTGGGGCGTGTCCGAAGGTTGAGCGCCAGTTCCTGGTGTTACTTCATTGACTCTCTCTTGGCGGAGGGCGTTGAGGAGCGACCTCGCACCTCTCACCGGGGGCGGCACAGCTGGCGCCTGGTCTTGATGTGGCGGGGGATGCCGAGCTACGGACCCGGCCACACTCCGCCCCGAGCTCGATCTCCCCGCCGGAAATTATTTGGCAAGGCGTTTGCGGGATCCGCCCTCGCCCTGGCGGATGGACCGCCGTGGAGCTTCCCGGTGGCGGATTCGGCACCGGATCGGATTCTCCCCCCGCCGCCGAATCGCGGCCGCGCCTCCTTCAAGACTCTCGCAAGCGCTGCCGATCGTTGTTTCGCTCATCAAACCGCCGACGAGTGACGTATTGGGGAGGAGGTGGTGGTGGTGTTACCGTCGACGTATGGCTCGGAGCTGGCGCTGGCGCCGGCGGTGGTACTGGTGCAGGTTTCGGTACTGGTGCGGGTTCCGGTACTGGTGCGGGTTCCAATACGGGTGCAGGCTCACGGTCTGCCCTCGTCGTGCTTTCGCTACTACCTACTTGCACAGATGACTCAGAACGGGCGTGCAACACCCGTGCTCGGGTTCTTCTGTGAGCCATCGAAATCGAGAGTTCTCACGTGCTAATCTTCAAACTTAGTCAAAAGAGGCCCCACGGTGGGCGCCAAACCGTTACGTTGGAAATCGCCCGTCGATCCCGCGCCCGAATGGCCCGCAATCACGGAGATGAGACAAAGGAGTTGGACGCCCAAGCCCTCGGGTACACTCCGATGCCTAAGTTAGATTCCTAAGGTAACAAACAAGAGATAGCGTAAAAGCTACCTCCGCTTTAAAGAGCGGGATGATGAGAGAGTTTGAGCGTGTGAGAGGGATGAATAATAACAACTTGTAACTTAGGGTTTACCTCGAGGGATGGCCTCTACTTACCGGTGTGAAGAAGCATGGAGTTACCGGGACTCGTGGAGAGTAACCGCCAATAGGATTACCACGCGTCGCTCCGTGGGACACTCATGTGGTAGACTCGAGTAGAGCTCGGAGACCTTAGCCAAGGAAGCCAGGTCGGTCGGCTCCGGACCGACACGTGTCAACGGCGAGTAATGGCCGACCGGAATAGTTGGTGTAGAGAAGGACTCCCCGGAGGTAGCATAATCACAATGGGACTGGCTTCCGACTGAGAGTCGTAGCCGAGTAAGACTATAACTCCGAGCGCTACCCGAGAGGCCGGCCGCACGAGAGGCCGCATGCATGATAGGCCGAATACACAATACCGAGCGCGAGTTACTCCGAGGGCTCAAGCTCCGAAGGCGCAACTTGACACGTGTAAGATTTTAAATGGAGGGGATTTTTCCCTCCTAACAAGTATCAAAGGTTGATGTCTCAATGGAGGGGATTTTTCCCTCCTAACAAGTATCAAAGGTTGATGTTTCGTGGCTACCTTGAATAGACTTTGGTTGGTCGCCTCGTTCCTTTGGATATTGTATGAGAATGGAGCTATATCGAGCAACTTTGCCCAATTCCACCAGCTAGCACTCACAAAGAGCCTCAGGTACAACTCCACCAAGTTGTGGACACGCTTGGTCTACCTATCAGCCTATGGGTGGAAGCTTGTAGAGAAGTAAAAAGCTAACACCAACAACTTAAACAACTCCGTCCAAAACCTCCCTGCGAAGCAAGGATCCCGATCACTAATGATGGTCCGTGGCACACCTCAATAATTAACGACATGCTTTAAGAATAGCCTTGTCGTCTTTTCCGACAAACAATCTCTAAGGTTTGCCACAAAATAATTAGGAAACCACAACCACCATAATAGAGCCACCTCTTTAGACTTGGGTAGTGCCTTAATGAAGTTTATAGAGACACTATTCCAAGGTCTCTAGCGTGAGCTATAGTTTCAATAGCCCCCTAGGGGGTTGTTGCTTCACCTAGTCTTGTAAACACACAAAACAAGTCTTCACATAGGGCTCTATATGTCTTCCCGCATCTGAAGCCATTAAAGTCGCTTCCAACAACATTGATGTGAGCTACTGCCCTAAGTGACCAGCCCACTTCATTTTGTGTCACACGGATGAGATTGTGTCATAGGTTATTCTTTTTAGGCATGTAGAGTCTTCTCTTCTTGGCATAGAGTAAGCCATTCTTCTCCCAAAAATCAATGCATCTTGCCCTCTCATGCAAGGGCGATCATGCTCTTAACCATAGGACCATGCTCAAGACCTTCTCGATCAAGTTCAAGAGCCAATGTTTAAAGTATTCGTATCGCGTATCGTATCGATAGCTACCGATACGATACCTACAGATACAATACGACCGATACTTAAAATTCGAAGACTGTTTTTTCACTTTCCCTTACATTTGATACTGATATAATACAATATGGTATTTATGTGTATTGTATTGGTAGCATTCGGCTGATACCTAATGACATGATACAGTACTTGAAACCATGCCAAAAGCAACTCTTCGACCGGCTAAGAAATGCCAACTCTGCCTTCGGACTCAAAGCATCACTAACCCGTTGGCTTTGTTGATCTTGTACTCGAAGGCAAAGTCATACTCCGCCGAAAGTCTTGCCATCTAGCTTGCTTGGGACTTAGCTTTATCTATGTCTGGAAGTAGCTAAAGGTGATATTGTTCGTCTTCACAGCAAACCGAGAGCCAAAAAGGGATTGATGCCATGTCTGTAGGAAGTGCATCATCATGGTCATCTCCTTCTCATGGACCATAAAACGTCATTCCATGTCATTTAGCTTGTGACTCTCATATGCAATAGGGTGTCCATCCTATATCAACACCCCTCCAATGGCAAAGTCAGAGGCATCCGTGTGTACCTTGAATGGCTTTCCGTATTCAGTCAAGGCCATCACCAGTTCTTCCACCACCACCTTCTTCAATTCCTTAAAGGCACGTTGGCATGTGTTCAACCAAAACCCATGCCTAGTTCTTTTTTATTAAAATCTATCATGGGCTTGACTATGTTGACTATCCCTTAACATCACTATCCTTTAACATCAACGACAATAATTTACTAAGCCAAGGAAAGATCTTAGCTCAGTGACCTTAGTACATGCCTCCCATTATTGGATAGCACACACCTTGCTCTCATCCACTGCCAATTTTTCAACCCCAATCGTGTGCACAAAGAACATCACTTCCTTTTGAGCAAACAAGCATCTCTCTTTCTTGATGTAGAGTTGGTTGTCCCTTAGCACCTAAAAAACAGTCCCCAAGCGCTGCACATGTTCCACCAAAGAGTTACTTGATATGACAACATCATCCAAATAAACGACTACAAACCTATCAAGGTATGGATGGAAGAGCGTGATCACGAGTGTTCAAAAGGTAGCTAGCATGTCAGTGAAAACGAAGGGCATGACCAAGAACACGCATAATGCGTCACACATGTTTACATGCGTTCATCTCCTTCCACAATGCGACCTTAGTAGTACCGGACTGCACGCTCAACTTAGAGAATTACCTTATCCCACCAAGTTGGTTGAATAAATCGGCTATCAAAGGGATGAGATATTTGTTCTTGTGACAAGCGTCCGGTCGTCGACGCACAATCGAAGCGAGCCATCATGCTTCCTTTGGAAGAGAACAGGGGGGCCATATAGAGCCTTAGATGGGAAGACGAAGCCAGCATTAAGTAAATCCTTAAGTTGCCTCCTTAGCTCCTCTAACTCTAGTGATGACATGTAATAAGGTGTCACGGCTGGTGGTTTTGCACTAGAGTCCAACTCTATTGCATGATCCACCTCTCTCCTAGGTGGCAATCTGTTTGGCAGCTCGAGCAGCATCACATCCTTGAACCCATCAAGGACCTCCTTGTTAGGCCTAGGTAACACATCAATAGGATCTTCTTCCTTCTCCTTGAGCAATACATCAAGATATTTAGTTTCTCCCTCTTTTACCGCTCTTCTCTAACGACATAGCTGATAACAATTGGGGCCTTCCTTGGTCCCCTACACCATTGGGATCATGCAAAGCATTGGTATAGTCTTCACCATCCTTAGGAACTCCATGCCAAGTACCACTTGAAAATCATTCACAGGCACCACGACAAGTCTATGGTGTCCCTCCATGTCCCCATGAGCATCTCGACCCTTCGAGCCACACCATGTGTGGGACGAGCTTAGGAGTTGACAACCTTCAGCCATCCTGACTCCTCTGAGACCTCAAGTCCAAGTTTATTTGCTTCCTTTGCCAAATCTAAGTTGTGAGTAACACCCATGTCAACCATGGTACGTGTAGGTCTGCCATGGACGTGCACCTCCACATGCATAAGACCCTTCTGATAGGTAGTGGCCTTGACCTCCATCTTGGCCTTAATGGAGGCTAGTTATTGTTGGGGACCCATATGATATTCCTCGTCTCACTCCTCTCCCCACGTAGAGCCATGAAGGCCTTCCTTTTTGGCCTATCGCAAAGGAATAAATTAGTCTTAGGCTTGATCCTATCCCTCTTATCATCCTTTGGCTTGACCTGCTTATGTGAAAATGAGAGTTTGTTATAGTTCCTTCTGATGGGGGTCCTTATTCCCCCTGTACACTCTCTTTGGCTTGGAGTGCTCCTCCCTCTTGTACTCCACCAATAACTCCGCCGCCGTAATAGCCAAAGCAAGATCTTTCACCCCCTCCGCATTGTAGCTCTTGCATGGCCCAGCTTTTGAGGCTATCCATGAAGTTAAACAACAACTCTGCCTCAATCATACTCGGGATATCAAGCATAAGAGTAGAGAACTCCTTCACATAGTCTCAAGTAGATCCTATGTGCTTAAATCTTTTGAGGCTTCTCATTGCCAATAACTATGCATCTCAAGATAAAATTGCCTATTTAACTCTTTCTTACAGCTATCCTAAGTATCGATGGTTCACGTACCTCTTTCGACGTCGGCATGCCTCCTACGCCACCATAGAATAGTCGTCTCAGGGAGGTAAGGTGCGGCAGTCAGTACCTTGGCTTGCTCGTCCTCAAGTGCCATCACCCAAGCTTGTCAAGGCGTTGCCTAGGCGTCCAGGCGCTTTTTGAGGGCCTGGGCGCTTGGGCGCCTTGCTAAAGTGAGAAAGGCGCTCGCCCAAGTCCTCTGGGAGTCGCCTAGGCCTCTCCCAGGGCGCCTTGGACACCCAGAGTGCCTGGGCGACCGCCTATTTTCTTATGCCTTTTTTTTTTTTTTTTTTTGGTAAATGTTTATGTTTATGAGGATAAATTTTAAAACATTAATAAATGGTTATGAGGACAAGGCTGTCTCCTTAATATTTTTGTTTACTTGCAATTCAATTTCAAGTTTTTAACCATCCACTTTTATCGGCGACACGATATTAAGTTCCTTAATAAAACATATTTCGTTACTTAATTTGCATCGCGTTAGATTCAAGCTTGTGGGGTTGGCATGACCTTAAATAGTTGTACTCATATATATATGAGTATATAACATATATATTTGCCTCGTTGGTTTTCCCATATTAATGAAGTTATGTTTTAAATGTTGATTATTTATGTAGAATACTGCATACATACATATATATATATATATATATATATATATATATATATATATATATATATATATATATATATATATATATATAAACATTAATATATATTAATATTTTATAATAAAAAAATACACTGGGAACGCCTTGGTCGCCTAGATGGCGCTTAGGATGGCTTCGATCGCCTCGTATCACCTTGTTGCCCTGACAACTATGTCATCGCCTCAAAATACCTCTCCATGTGCCACAATAAATTGTCAATCTCATGTGTATCTCTCCTCCCATCATAGGGCTTAGGCTTGAGCACCTCCACCTTGGGGTTCTCTCTTGAGGTAGTATCTCCCCTAACTACTGCCCCCTCTTGTACAATGCCCAAACAAATAACATCTCCTCCATATGAGCCTCAAAGCTAGCCAACATATCCACTTAGCCTTGAAAGCGTCAAACTCTTATTGATGCTCATGTGCTACAGTGTTGATGGCACCATGCAAGGACTCCTTGAACTCCTCCAATTGGTCCGCAAGCTCTTCCTTGAGCTCTCCCACAAGGCCTTCAAGCTCTTCCCAGCTTTACTCCATCACGTTGAGCCTTTCTTTGGTTTTGGCCATCACTAAATCCACCCAAGTAAGTCATGCCTGCATAGCACCCACTGCCTCAGGAGACCTGTCCTTACTCGTCCTTTTTTTTGGGTGAATAAATAAATGTATTAACAATACCCTGTGAAAGGGAAAACAAACATGGGTAACCAACAAATAGAGTCTGACTCCTTACAAAGCAAGGGCATTAGCCCCAACAAAAAAGGGTAGGAACCAAAACAAAAGACCCCAGATCAGGGATTAGCCATATTCCAAGAAGATGATGAATCAATTTTTGGCTGTATCCAGAGGGGTGGAGCCAAAAGGCAAAATTACTCATCCTTAGTCCTTACTCCTTTGCTTCCTTATGTTGGGGTTGGCCTCCCTTCCTCGTTGCTTGCTAGGTACCACATCATGCACATCTGGGCTAGAAATGATGCCTTCACTTGTACGAGTGTCTCTCCTCGTAATCGTGCTTTGATACCACATTGTCACGGCCTTAGTACCATAAACCAGCCGTGTCAACACTTAGGCTATGTTTGGTATCATTTTTGTTTTTGTTTTTTATCTATTTAACAAAAATTATTTTGAAAATGATTTTTGTTCAAAAATAAAATGTTGTTTGGTAGCTATAATAAAAATAGATGATAGAATGAAAAACAAATTTGGTATACTATGTCTAAAAATGATTTTGAAAGTCTTCCTCTTCCACTGTCATGGAGCGTCTATTCCACTTCCTCTTTCAAGGGATTATGGAAAGAAATCAAACCAGAACTGTCTTTGGAGAAACGATGTCGCCTCCGTTGGAACGACTATCGTCGTCGTCGTCGTCGTCGTCGTCGTCGTCATAGAGCCATCTCTAGGACGAAGTTGTAGGTCTGGGTCTCTATGCTTTACTTTCGTTCGTCAACGAGAAGAGTGCTTGAGGGTTTGATTTGGGGTGGTTTTATAAAAGGAAACTAAATTATTTTTTTAACCCTTTATTTTAACACATGTTGTAAGTGTTTTGCGCAAAACACAACAAAAATAATTTTTGACCAAAAATCAAAAAGAGGTTGTGACCTCTTTTTGAATTTTGACTTGTTTTTATTTTTATTTTTCATAAATAGCACTCATAAATTATGCCAAACCCCTTCAAAACTATAAATTTGAACAAAAATCAAAAACAAAAATAATACCAAACACAGCCTTGGTCCCCACAAGCCTTCTTGTAGCGCTAAGTCAGCCTTATTCCTTAAAAGACTAAAAGTGAGCACAAAGGATACTTCAGTTTGGAAGAATGTAAGAAAGCATTATTGCACTAGAGCTTGTTTACAAATTGGTTGCTTGATGCCTTGGCCAAATGAAACCATCCTTATTATAAGCACCCAAGAATGGACTAAATGGCTAGGATTTATACATGTATCCTCCAACCAATGGTTAGAAATATTTTAGCCTTAACAAGGTTTTAAAAATCTCAGATCTCAACTCCGTCTCAGTGAGTTCAAGATTTCCGAAATTTTCAGAAAATCTCACAGGGACACTGCATTTTTTTACCATATTAAGGTCGAGATTTTCGAGATTTTGAGATCTCAAGATGGTTGAGATTTCTGAAATTTCCAAGATTTCGCCAAGATCTCACCGAGATTAAAAACTATGAACCTTAGAACCCAGAACTTTCCCTACTCCACACATGGAGAACTCCACAATCATCTATACATGTATTGTATGTACAAGTACTCCCTTGTGTTTTCTAAAATACTCTAGCAATCCAACCATAGGGTCGAGAATTCTAGAGATTGGGTCTTGCTTAACCCAATGGGGCAAAATGAGGCTAGCCCGTGGGCTTCGGTGGCTAGTAGTTAACTAGTGACAAAAAGTTGGACCTGATATATTTTTTTTTTTTTTTTTTTTGCTAAAGTCCCTCAATTTTTGCTGGATTAAGGCTTTGTGGAGTATTTTGGAGCATTTGCTTCAATCTCTTGCTAGGTTTGGGAAAGTTTCGAATTTATTGTAAACCTTCATTTCTTGAAATTTTTTTGCAGAAAATAAGATAAAGATACACTTTTTCTGTTCCATTTTTTATATTTTAGTCCCTTTAGACTGATCTACAACTTCACTGACCGGGATTAAATTTTTTTTTTCTAAATTACCCTTTTAAATTTTTTACTGCAAAACTGAGTTTATTTAACTTAATAATTAAAAATAGTAGGGTCGATATCGATTGTTGGAGCTTAATCTAATATATGTTAAACACTGTTGGCCAATCTATGGCTTCAAGTAGTCAGCTTGAACTTTCAGCCTAAATTTTCAAATTTTTTAATTTCAGACTTTAAAAATAATTAAAAATTTTTGTTTTGGTTTGAAAATCATGAAGAGTTGTAAAATCATTGTTGTTGTGTTTCCAATTGAAAGTGATCATTAATGTGTTGTTTGATACTTATTTTTGTTAGTTAGGTATTTATTATTATTTTTTAAATTGTTAAAAAATACATTAAATAAGGAATAATATATATGTATGTAAATTGTACTTATGTATGATGACATTTTTCTTTTACACTGTAGTAATGTTAAATGGCTTCACACTTTGTTAACTATAAAATATTTTTCAAATTTATGGTTTTTCGTTTTTAATACATATTTCAATTGTTTTTATTGAATATTATATGTTCTAGGACTAAATTATGTGTAAAATAGACTATATAAGGTTAAGGATACAATAGTGATGCAGCTCAATCCTGGAGTAGCCCCAGGACTAATGGGCCACATTGCCTTGCAGCCCAGTTCTGGCCTAGCTGCAAGCCCAATCTAATTGGTAGATTGACTGATGAGCTAGTCCAGTCCAGCTCTTGAATGTTTGATTGATTGATTGATTGGTTGATTGATTGACAGCCAGTCCAGTACAGTTCTTGATTATTGATTGATGTGCAAGAGTTAGTAGTTTCTATTTTTACAGTTTCAATCTTGTAACAGCTGCTTAATTATTTAAGAAAGAGAAAAAGAGGGGGGAGGGGGGGAAGATGATTCGAGTTACTGAAAGAAAGGGTGTCATCTCCATGTCTGGGCTGTGAGAGACGGTTTTGCTGTGAGAGACAGCTTAGGTGAGAGACCTAAGGTTAAGGGAGTCAACCAAATCCTAGGTGGGAAGCTAGTTTCTGTTTTTAAAGTTTCCAATCTTGTAACAGTTGCTTAAATACTTACGAAAGAGAAAGTACGCTGGAATTGGAGACAAATTTATTTGATGAAAAAAGGGTGACATGTCCATGTGTTAGCTGTGAGAGACAGTTTTGTTGTGTGAGAAAGCTTAGGTGAGAAACCTACAGTTGAGGAAGTTAACCAAATCCTAGGTGGGAAGCCTACGATTCTATCCCTTCTTATTCTTCTATATTTCGGGTTGTCATTAGGTTTTGGCTCCTGTTTCAGACACTATCAGATTTTGTCTAGGGCTCTGATCAATCTCGGTTTTAAGATCTATCAATGGGTTACAATTACTGTTTGAGCAGAACTTAATGCAATTACTGTTTCTTTTGTAACTGATTGCTGAGTCTGCTGGTTCCTTGTGTGATGCATATCAGTCCCAAATTAAGTCAATAATAGTTCTTGGTTCTGCAACAAGAAAAGCTCTTGGTTTCTGCTTCTTTATTGGTTTGATCTCACTCCACATCAGTACCTTAATCCATTATATGCTTTCTGATCTGATGTCATTCTATAAATTGAATCTCTTCTCTATTTGAGTCCGATTGTAAACGAGGTCTAAGATCCTAGTTTAGGGAAGCCACTTGGATTGTTCTAAACCCTAGAGTCCATCCCCATCAAATGGACCACGGCATACACTTTGGACTTCTTCTTCTTCTTCTTCTTTTGGCAATCTAATTGTTCAAAAATACCACTTTCGACATTTTGTTTTTCCAATCTAATGATTCAAAATATGTTAACATGATTAAACAGGCAATCCTTAAGTTTCAAGGCAAAATTCCAAGTTTTGGCCACCAAAATGGACCAGATTTTGATGAAATTTGAGCCATTTCAGTGGTACATTTCAGTTTGGGGCCAAGCCAAAATGGCCAACAAAATCAAAATCTTGAACCTTGCTTAGAACTTCCCCAAGGCATTTTTGAAATAACAGAACATACAAGCGAAGAAAAAATGCATCAAACTCCTAGAATGCATACAGATATTTGAAACATCATTCAGGTTGGGTGCTAATTTCAAAAGAGTTGAAAGAACCAGTCAAATTTGGGAAGAACTGATATTCCAGTGCAAAAATGACTACAAATATTTCTTTCTTCTTTTCTTTTTCCTTTTGGGAGGGTTGTGGAGAAAGTCCCTGCACTCTGCACTTGCAAATTTTGACTTCACTTTTTAAATATATATCTATTGTCATCATGGAAAAAAATTAAAAATAAAAAAAAATCATAATTATATGATCACAAAGAAACACAGCTCCAACCTCATCAAATGGGTCTCTACGGTGAGAACAAATACAATCGAAAACCCGGCTTCCTGAGCCAGCAAAATCACTTTTGTGGACTCATCCAAAAAAAACAAATCACTATTTGGGTTCAAAGATTCAACTGAAGCATGGGGAAAGACCATCCTCCGAATGGAAGATATTTAGCATGTCCATTAGAGATTCTTTATTTATGGATGTGAATAGAACAATAAAAACAATGGGATTCAGATAGAGAGAAGGGTTCATGGAGATTATAACATATAAAACATAAAGAACACTAGAAAGAGCCTCAACATCGAGTACTCATTCAGAGTGAAATAGGGCAACCAGACATTACCCTATGAAGGCATATTTTATCCTTTTTCATGAATCATATTCTTCCTTCCCGTGATAGAGATTTAAAAACAAAATTTTGAAATTCAGGAAAAAAAAAAAGAGGCATAAAGAACGAACAGTATCACATACCTCCCATACTCATCAACAAGCATTCCTTCCATTTCTCTAATTGGATCATCAATAGCACGTTCAGACCGAGATGGGCGTCTAAGAAAAAATCCAGCAGTCATATCATCTTTAGAAACTCCGATGTCATCCATGTACCGCCGAAGAAGTGATTCAGGTAAAATTTTCCTTTCAAGCCATAACCGCAAAACCTGAGGGAATTTCCATCCAGGTGATTCCTCATAGTTACAAGTACAATTACCTAAAATTCTTCTTTTTTTTATCAGCAGCAGAACTAAAAAAGAATTCTTTCATATCAAAGGAATGTCATGAATACCTTAAGACATTGACGACGATTTTCACGAGCGGCAACTCCAGGTGGTGCAGCAGCACCTAAAAGACGAGGCAGCGCTGCTTGTACTGTGGGAATGTATGACGCTCCCGCAATTCCTGAATAAATATCAAAGCAAATACTGAAACTACTCACATAGTTGTTTACATAAGTATGTATCACAAGGACATCGAGTTACTGCCCAATCTGTACTCTCTGCTGTATCAATCGTATAAAATCCTCAATACAGAAAGTATATTAAGGTTATGTCTTGCTTCCTTCAAGAAGTTTATATAAATCAAAAAAAGTATGGGAAATACAGCAGCAAAAGGACCAAAACAAAGAGTCAAAAGCAACATTAGCATTTGCTAATTTATCTTAAGAGATACTTTCTACAGGTATATAAAAAAAATAAAAATAAAAAAAGAAACCTGATTAATTCAGTCAGAATGTATTCTTAAAAAGGAAAAAATTAATTTGAATTTAATATGCTTGGGGTAAAGAAAATTATTTTGAACTAATCAATCATAAGTTTACCAAAGAACAATTTAGAACATTATTTTATCAAATAGAAATTTTCTTCCAAAAATAACACAACAAATGTATCGTTGTACTTGTTATAATACCAAATAGAGAATTGCATTAAACAACATTTCTGGATCATACACTAATTCCCAGCTACTACCTTTCTGACTATGAGAACATTGTGTGATAGAGTCCACAAGAAAGAACAGGTCCACTTTGCGATGGTAACTTGGCTCACTCTCCAACTTTTGGATAAGAAGTTCCACAACCTGCATGCAATGAAGAATTTAAGAATAACCACCAAACAAGTGTACTTCACTTATTCAGAACAACTTCAGCATATTGATTTTCCTTATTCAGAACAACTTCAGCATATTAATTTTCCTAATGATGCTTTCATCGCTAATCTTTCAGAATTATAACCATACCAAGTAACTTTGGCAATTAGGAAAGGAGACACTTACTCTCGAGAGAATGGTAATTCTCTCCACAGAATGCTAATTTCAACAATATATGAGGTAAATGTTACTTCGTGGGATAGGATGATTCAGAAGTTAGGAATCCTTACAGAAGAGGTGTAGAAAAAACATGTAATTGGCACGAACACACTTTGCGGTGGAGAATAGTAGTAGTTTCAAAGTAAGGGTGGGTCTCGTCGTGTGGGATAAGTGAGAAGTCAGGACTCTTTATGGGACAGGTTTATGGAAGAATATACAAACAACTAGGGGAAGTTTTATGGGAAGGGTGATATTTTCTGAAGGAAATAGAAAATAAGACTTCGAGAATAGATGGTTAAAGTAATTCCTAGGGAAAAGTGCATGATTATATAAGAAGAAAAGGTTACAATTGAAGTGTTTTTGTTGTGGAAATGTTTTCCCTTCATAACCCAAAGGTCTCTAGCTTCAGTTGAGGGGTTAATTTGATGGCAAAGAGGATTAAAACAACATAATTTATCAATCCCTCTTTGCTACAAGATCTCTAATCAGTTCAAACATAAAATCTGCAGGAAAAAGTAATAGAAAAAATTACTTATCTTGATATCTGACCGTCAAATTTATGAAATTTGGTTTGAAAGTCCTTGATAACACTTATGAACACTCCTCCGAAGTTAAAGAAGATCTGAGAAAAATTGAAGAAGTTGTGGGGCCCGAAAATTGACTGAACCTGTTAGCGCCCCAGATCTGGAAGATGATTGATTGCTTCTAGTTTGGTAGTAATTTATCAAGGGAACTCAATGGATCTACAGGTAGGTTATGTCGTCAGTCAATGTAGTATGTTTGTATCTCAAAACAAGAGCCAAAATATCAAGGAAGAAAGAAGAACAAGAGGTTGAGTCTCACAACCTGGTGAGGCCCAACCAGAAATTAATTACTTTTGATTTTCTGAAAAAACTCTATTGCAGCCAGTCTGCTTTCTCTTTATTTATAGCTTTGAAACATTACAAATAAAATAAGAAAGAACTAAACTTGGAAAAGTTAAACCTCATTTATAACTTAGGAAGTTTTTAAAACATAGAAATAGGAAAGTTTCTAAAAACTGGAATTAGGAAACTAGATTTTAGGCAAGTCTTAGTCTCCAAGCAACTAAGACTTCTAAACTAACTAGCCTAACTTTTAGGAAACTAAACAATGGAAATAAGAAAACTAAAAATTAGGAAACTAATCAAAAGAGTCCTAACTACTGCTGTTGGTATTGTTCACGTGAACAGTACCGCGAGAACAGTGTTCACGTGAACATTGTGGGCTGGGCCCCGGCCCATGTTGACTGTACCTTGGACTGGTCCACTACTGGCTGGTCCTTGGACTGCATCATACTTACTTCGGTTTTCTTCTGTTATGGTTTTGTGGTCATCCATTGCTATCAACTCTTTTCTTGTACTCTTTCTCTCTCTATAGAAAAATTGTGACTGAACGAAAAAAATTAATAATAATTTTTAGTTTACCCAGTGTTTCCTTATTGGAATTTGGTTTGGTATCTGGAACCCACTTTCACAACAAAAATTTACTTTCAAAAAATATTAATAAGGAAATTATACACCAGCAACTTACCCCAAAAAAAATTATACACCAACAGGTTTTAAACCAATCTAAAATTGAACAAACCAATGCGCAAGTGTGCAACAATTTCTTTAATATTTTTTGTTTTAACTTCTATTGAATCCCCCCGAGAAACACCCGAACACGGATTAATATGTTTGCACTGTTCATAGCAAATGGAACCAGAAAGAATACTGAGTAGTGATTTTTTATTCTTCTAACTTTGAGCTGTTTCTTCAGCACTCAATTGTCATACAAGCAACAACTTATTCTTAAATGAGTGTCCATGTATGACAGGAACCTGAATGGAGATGCAGATTCTCATTTCTAGATTCTGTGTAGTGGTTTTGCTAAATCTGACAAACCATGTTCGTCATAAAACATGAAACTTGCTTCTCAAACAACAGCTAGTTGTCCAAAAGTAACCCATAGAAGCCTCTTCATGGCAAAAAGGGTTCAAAGCAAATCAAATTAACAAGCCCTCTTTGCTACTGGATCTTAATTCAGTCCAATACAAAATCTGCAGAGAAAAGTAATGAAGAAAATCACTTATCTTGAAATCTAACCCTTGAAATCTCTTGAAACTTGATGGGAAATACTCTTTGGAATAATTATGAACACTTGCCAAAGTCTAGGTTCAATCAGAGATAAACCGTAGGAGATGCAAGCCCCAAAACCTGTTGTAGCCTGTACCGCCAGTGATTGGAAGCTAATCTGGCTGCACAGGTTGTAGTCCTCTATTCCTCAAGTTAATAGATCTTTAAATGTAGAGCCGTAAATCAGCGTGCACAGGAATAGCTTAAAGAAATTAAGAAGGAATTGAGAAAACAGAGGAGAATGGATTACGGTTGAGTCTCACAACCTAGGAGACTCAACCAGAAAAAAAAATTGCAATCTATTTTCTTTTCTGGAAATCTAAAAACCACCACCAGCTTCTACTCCTCTTATTTATAATGAGAATCCTTACAATTAAAATAGGAAAGAGATAAAACTACTAAAACTAAACCTCCTTATAACATAGGAAGGTTTTAATACAATGGAAAGAAAACTTTCTAAATCTGAAAATAGGAAAGTTTCTAAACACTTTTAGGAAACTAAATTAAGAAAGTTCTTAGTTTCCAAACAATTAAAATTCTAAATAACTAACACTATATTTTAAGAAAGAAATAAAAGAGACTGAAAAATCTGTTGTTGGTACTGTTCACGTGAACAGTACCGTGAACACTGTTCACGTGAACCGTGTGGTTGGTCTGGGCCTGGCCCAATTTTGGAAGGTTCTTCTTCGGCCCCTTCTCGAGTAGACTTGGGCTGCATCACCTGCCCCGGCTTAGGAAACATTCGCCTCAACGAATGGAGGAAAGACATATAGCGATCATAAAAATCAGGGTCGATGCGCTTGAAGTCAGTCTCTTCATGTATCCACGTGCGGCCACTACGTGGGTGCCCTTTCCACTTGATTAAGAAACGACCGGTAACCTCCACCATTGCGTAGTCATAGTATACTTTGGAGTCAAGAACATCTTCAATTTGTTCGCGAGGGAGATAAGGCAAGTGGGAGAAGACGAAATTATGTTCCGTATCTCCTTCGCTCGAATGATGACCCGCGGTAGAGAGTCAAATCAGCAAACGTTGAAAATGTTACCGATAGCCATGCCGTGGGAACTCAAGGACGATGCATTAGTTCCTATTTTCTTCAGCAAGACTCCAGGACCCATCTACGTGGATGTAACTTGGTAGCTTCACCAGAGTGAATCTCTCAGAGTTATTCTCACCATCACCATGTCACCGGCTTAAACTCACATAACGGCAATGACGGCCCTAGCAATTAGCTTTGTATGCTTCATTGCTAAGTGCTATAAGTCGTCGAACATCTACATGTACTTTTGTGATATGACGGATAAATTCATCAGCTTCAATACTCACACGCATTTGAGGTGAGAATGATACAAGATCGATAGGTCTCTTGGGTTGGATACCAAACACTATCTCAAATGGTGTACAGCCCGCGGGTCCGATCGACTGAGCTATTATAAGCAAACTCGCTATGTCAAGAATGGAAGGCCAAGTCTTTCATAATCACGAACAAGGCATCGGAGAAGATTACTCCAACCTCCGATTCACTACTCGCTTGCCTATCCGCTTGAGGATGGAAGGCAGCGGAGTAAAGCAATTTAGTATTTGTCTTCAACCATAATGTCTTCCAAAAATAGCTCATAAATTTCACATCCCGATCGGACACAATAGTCTCTGTAGCCCATGGAGACGCACTCCACCCCTTAAAGAATAGGACAACAACATGTCTTGCATCAAAAAGCCTCTCCGACAAGGGAGAAAGTGTGCCATTTTTGAGAATCTGTCCACTACTACAAATATAGAGTCATATCGCTCCCTTGTGGATGGCAAGCCAAGGACAAAATCCATACCAATGTGCAGCCATGGGGAATGAGGCACCGCAATGGTGTGTACAAACCAGAATTTTGTTTCGTGCCTTTAGCTAGTTGACATGCACGACAACCGTTGGACCACATTTTGCACATCATGGGGTAAGTGAGGCCAATAGTAAAGATCTGTAACTTGTGCTATTGTCTTATCACGACCAAAGTGTCCACCTAAACCACCTCCATGTAACTCCGAATTAGGTATTGACGTAGGGACGCTCTTTGGGATGCATAACCGTGTTCTATAAACAAGTAGCCGTCTTGAATCGAGAACCTTGGATCGGTTTCACCTTTGCTGTACTTTTTGGTATATAGTACCAAAATCTTCATCCGCTATGTACTCCCTTGATATGCTCAATTCCCGTACTTTTAGCTAAAAAGGTACTTCATCGTATTCACTTTTCGCTCAATGCATCTGCTTACTCGGGTTCTCTTCCAAATTTTTATAGTTGAGGGCAAAAAGTAAACTCTTGTAAATATGAGATCCACTTAGCATGTTTGAGACTAATGATCCGTTGGGAGTTAAGAAACTTGAGTGTTTCATGGCTCGAGTAGAATCCAACCTTTTTCCAATGAGGTAGTGTCTCCAATGTTTGATCACCCGTACTCACAAAGATAAAGTTCTAAATCATAGGTGGAATACCTCTTCTCCGGCATCATTGAGCTTTCACCGTAGAACGCCACCGGATGCCTTTCTTCTTGCAAGTATTCTCCACTCCCGAGTATGTGAGGCATCGTAGAGCCACCTCGAACACACCGTTAAAATCAGGTAGGTGTAGGACAGAGCTTCGCCTACCTTTCTTTATAAGATGGAATGCTTTGGTGGCTTTCAGGTCCATTGAACGGACCTTTCTTTGTCTTCATGCACCTGCGATGGGTGCCAAGGATAGAGCTAAACCCTCGTATGAACCTCCTCCGAGCAAAAGGAAGCAAGACCGTGGAAACTACGAACCTCGGTGAGAGTTTTTTGGGAATGGCCAATTAGTAATGCTTTCAATCTTGGATGGATCAGCTTCTACCCCTTTGGATGTAATAATGAAACCAAGGAAGACTACCTTGGGGAGCATAAAAGAACACTTCTTCAAGTTCAAATACAACTTCTTATCTCGAAGGACCCTCATTACTCGCCATATATGATCTAGGTGGTCTCCGTGGCCTTTGTTGTATATTAGTATGTCATCAAAGTAAACAACAAGAAACTTACCATGAACGGCCTACAGTGTTTAAGCTCATTACTTCCTCATGAAGGTACTAGGGCATTGGTTAACCCAAGGGCATAACCTTCCATTCATATAATTCGCCTTTCGCTTTGAAGGCTGTTTTCCATTCATCGCTGACTAACACGGATTTTGATGGTAACCACTCCGCAAATCAAGTTTGGTAAAGATAGTAGCACCTCGCCAACATGTCCAACATATCATCAAGCCGTGGAATAGAGAATCGGTATTTGAAAGCTGATTTTGTTGATTGCTCGCTGTCGATGCACATCCGCCATGTTCCATCTTTCTTAGGTGTCAAGAGTGCGGGTACGGCACATGGACTCATGCTTTCTACAATGAAGCCCTTTTGTAATAGTTCATCCACCTGTCCTTTGAGTTCTCGCATGCTCCGTCTGGACTTAGACTGTAGGTGGGCAGGTTTGGTAACACCGACCCGGGACCAAATCAATTGCATGTTGTATGTCCCTCATTGGTGGCAACTCATTAGGTAATTCTTTCTCGCTACAAGATCTTGCAAAATCAGACATGATATATTGTATAGGGTGGGGAAGGTTAATTTTTTCCTGGGGGTACAATTTCCTAGCCATGAGGGCTATCATTACACCTCCTTTCTTTACTTGTTTCTTCAAAGTCTTGTTGATTGAGTATCAATAATGGGTGATCAATTTGCTGTCCAGCCCTTTGAGGATGGTCCTTTTCCCTTGTTTTTGCTAGTAGTGGTTGGCTGGTCCTTCTTAGAGCTTGAAGGATTTGTTTACGCTTCGGCCAGTAGCTCGTAATCTGTTTTCTCAGCTGGTACATTAATGGGTTTCAATATCATGGGTTTTCCATCAACATCGAGTAACATTGGTTCTTGGTACCTCCAACCAACACATCATGATCATATAACCATGGCCTTCCCAATAGTACATCGCCAATATCATGGGGATAACGCCACACCATACCGTACATAGTAGACCGCTTGTAACTTAATCAAGCACCTTTGACTTACTTTCAATGAATTACCATTGAGAAGTGAGACCTTGTACCGATTGAGGATGAGTTTCAACCCTCTAGCTTAGCATCTATTACAAAAAGCTTGTGACACAACATTAACATCGCTACCGCTGTCCACAATAATTTGAGCAAGCTTAGGTCCACTAGACATGCGGGTGGTAAAAATACAATGACCGACGCCCAACCTTCCCTTTTGATTCAGCCACTAATATTCGACTCACAACATGTATTCCAAGGGATTCTTCATCTTCTTCAAAGTTATACCCCGATCATTAGCTAGGGCAGCATTATCATAAGAATCATCTTCTTGTGGTTCCCACACTTGGGAATCAGCATTGGCTTCCACAGTCACTAACGAATTGCCTTCACTTTTCTTGACAATCCCTTGCATAATGGCCATAGGCATTACAATGACAGCATTTAACACCGTTATTAGAGTCATTGGTCACTTTCCCTTTCCATCGTGGAGTAGGACCAGGTGCAGCCACAATGTTGCTCATGGGAGTTAGCATGGGTTTCTTGCTTTCATTAAAATCTGGGGTATAACCTCTAGAGGTCTTTAGAGTTCTTCAAATTTCGAAAAGCTTTATCACGAGAGTCATTAAGACTTACAATATCAACCACACCCATTTTTCTCTTATTTCAGTCATGAGTCCCAAACGGAACCGAGATATCATTTGATCATCATTGTCTTGTGAACCTGACTGCACATAATTGATCAAATTGGTATACATAGTCTTCATACTCATAATACCTTGACGAAGATTGTTCACTGGTCATGCAACCTTCTTCGGAAGGACCCAGGCAAATACTTTTCTCACATCCTTCCTTCATCTCCTCCCAAGTAGTGGGCCCCCTATGACTCCTCATGAGACTATATTCATAGTTACGCCACCAATCGCGAGCACCCCACTAGTTTAGAGCGGGCCAATTGCAGCTTTCTAGGTTCGGGTAGGCTAAAACCAATCAAAGTAGTCATCTAGGCATTCACCCAATCATGAAAGCTTCGGGGGTCTTGTCTTCCATGGAACTCCCTTAAGATCCATTCGCACCTTATGGGGTTTGATACGAATAGGTTGATTGCCATCATAGTCTTCATAGGGTGGGTCTTGGTATTCTTTCTAGGGACTCTTGGGGAGCTCCTAGGAACATGCCTAGCACTGGTTCTCATGGGAATTTCTCTAGGGGCTTCTAGTCCGCCGGCCTAGGATTATCCCGTCCCTCCAAATTACTATTCTTTCCATCCATACCGCTTCCATTTGGCATCCAATTTGGTCAATCATTGGAGAACCAAATTAACAAGGTCATTGAGATTATTGGATTGATTAGAGAGTTCTAACCTCCTCGCCCATGCCCGATACCACCCGATGGCGAAAGGGTTCAAAGCAAATCAAATTAACAAGCCTCTTGCTACCGGATTCCAATTCAGTCCAATACAAATCTGGCAGAAAAGTAATGAAGAAAATCACTTATCTTGAAATTAACCCTTGAAATCTCTTGAAACTTGATGGGAAATACTTTGGAATAATTATGAACACTTGCCAAGTCTAGGTTCAATCGTAGATAAACCGTAGGGAGATGCAAGCCCCAAAACCTGTTGTAGCCTCGTACCGCCGATTGGAAGCTAACTGGCTGCATGTGCTGTAGTCCCTCATTCCTCGTTAATTGATCTTTAAATGTAGAGTCGTAAATCAGCGTACATGTGAATAGCTTAAAAGAAATTAAGAAGGAATTGAGAAAACAGAGGAGAATGTGTTACTATTGAGTCTCACAACCTAGAGATCCAACAAAACAAAAAAAAATTGCAATCTATTTTCTTTTCTGAAATCTAAAAACCACCACCAGTTTCTACTCCTCTTATTTATAATTAGAATCCTTACAATTAAAATAGGAAAGAGATAAAACTACTAAAACTAAACCTCCTTATAACATAGGAAGGTTTTAATACAATGGAAAGAAAACTTTCTAAATATGAAAATAGGAAAGTTTCTAAACACTTTTAGGAAACGAAATTAAGAAAGTTCTTAGTTTCCAAACAATTAAAATTCTAAATAACTAACACTATATTTTAGGAAAGAAATAAAAGAGACTGAAAAATCTGTTGTTGGTACTGTTCACGTGAACAGTACCGTGAACACTGTTCACGTGAACAGTACCGTGAACACTGTTCACGTGAACAGTGTGGGTTGGTCAGC
>CM053273.1:36954422-37145169 GCA_028583415.1 Protea cynaroides
AGGTTCTTCTTTCGGCCCCTTCTGGAGTAGAGTTGGGCTGCATCACCTCTTCTTACTTTATTTAAAATGACTGTTCAAGAGACTATGAGATTAGGAATCCACAACAAATCAGTGCCCACATTGGTTTGCCTCTTGGACATAGTTGTCAATGCGTCGCCTAGGCGTCCAAGAGGTTTTTCAACCCCTATGCGGTTGATCGCCTTATTGTATCACGTCTTGTTTTATTTGTTTATTTATTCTTTTAATTAATGACATTTATAGCATTTTATTGGATGTATAAAGTACATACATACACCATAATACATGGAATCATACATATGTATTAAAAACAAGAAAAATTGATGCGCTAACCCCCTCCTTTTTGTATAAATCCTCTTATTACGACGTACCCTTACAATGCCTTGGGTACGCCTTGGGTACATCTAGGCGCCCAGGCACCTCTCCAGAGCCTTGGATTGCCTTGGCACTTTGACAACCATGCTCTTGGATGGACATGTCAAAATGACCAGGTCAAGCCATTAGTTTTCTCGATGCAAGGGAAACAAAAAAATTGTGATATTTCACTACTAATACAAACATGTCATGAGTAGAAATAAGAAGGGAGAAAGAAGAAATCAGAGTACTGCACACACATAACCAAACTGCTCGGAAGGCAAATGGACAAAGTTGGACTACGTAAAGGGTTTTTTTTTTTTTTTTTAAAGAAGTTATAGAAATGAAATTCAATAACTTCAAAGCATACAAGATAGGCAAGAAGGGCCCATAGCTCCAAAAGAAGTACATAAGATAGGCTCTTCTGATCTTTTCTTTCTTCAATCATGCATAAAGCCTGAAAGATACATGTCTAAATAGTAAATACATCGAGTAGAACGACAAAGTAAAAGAATCAATGTCCAAACTTTATATCGCATGAAGGTGTAGAGCATACTGAATGGAACAATTAAGACAATGAACAGCCCAAAAAGAGCCAAGGGTAGGCGCTTAAACATAGTTCTAAATTTCGGCGAAATTTTGCCAAAATTAGCGAAATATTCTTGTTTCACAAAGAAGCAAAAACGAAATGACTGTCAAAATTTAAGTGCAAAATCTACCAAAATTCCACCAAAACATGTCTGTTTCGGGAGAAAACAAAAAGGGTGCATCAGTGCATGCAGCTCTGGCTAGTGTGGGGTCTAGGGAGCATAGTTATCACAGCGACAAGGGACCCAAGGCGTTGCAGGTCGCCGAATGTGCCTTGGGCAGATCTACGCAGAAGGTGAAATAGGAGCGAAATCCGAATTTCAAACCTTAGGCCTAAAATGATGACCCTAGAAGAAGTGGTGAGGAAAGACATGCATAGCTTAGGAATAGAAAAAAGTAAGAATTTGAATAGAGCCCATTGGAGAAAAATGATCCATGTAGCCAACCCCATTTGGTTGGGATAAGGTTGAGTTGATATGAGTCGAGTTGAGCCGCCACACTTTGCTAACACTTGTTCACCATTCTTCGATCGCCCCATTGTTGGATCTCTGTGGAAAATCATTATCCATAATGTTGAGGGGGAATGGATATGGGTCAACAACGCCTTAAATGGTAACACGTGTTGTGAGGGGAAATTCAAATTCAACACAGCTATTTACCTCAGAAGATGGTCAGTAAGATCAAGAACACTCCAACAGATTTTGAATAGCATAATCTTCGAAATTCGAGCAAAGTTATCTCCAATTGAGAGATCTTGCCCGGATTCTTTTAGAAATAGACATACTGTCAAAGCTTGGGATTTACTTATCCAGTTCCTTGTGGATAAGAATCCCTGTTGAGTTTCTCTTTTTCCTTTAGGGTTTTCTGGTTTCCCTTATTGGGTTCCATCCTTGTATTTGTTGCACTTGTTGAATATATTCTTGATTGACCCCCAAAAGAATAAATATATAAATAAATACATAACCCCACATCTTCCATCAGTTATAATGGGTTGAGAGAAAATCCAACCAACGCCACATTTAAACCAAGATAGAAACCATAAAAGTATTTAACACTAAATTCCCGACTTCTAAAAAATTATTGAGATTTCACTGAAACTGTCCAAAGGGGAAGGCATTCATCAAAACAAAATATGAAACAAACCATCCCCAAGAAAAAAAAATCCATATGCAATCTCTCCACAATATAAGGGTAATCAGCATACACCAAAAATTATTCTATTGAGTTCATCAAAGTCCTTCAAGATGAAAACTCAATCAAACATAAAGAAGCCATTGCCCATTCACAGAAAAAGTGGACTTCAATATGCTAAAGTACATTATATCAGATGCTTTAACCTGCTACGATTGTAAGTCTGATGATAATATGGGAAGAATTTTTAATCATGTTAGTGGACACTTCCAAATGGATCTAATAAAACCCCAACAGAGTATGACAACTTTCAAATATCTCTAACATAATTACCATATAGAGACACAGTTTACATAAAAAGAGAAATAAACGTAGGAGTAGGTAAAAAATAATATGAAAAATATACTACTCAGCACCACCAACCTCATTGGCGATTCCATACTTTGAGCAATCAATAGCTAGGCGGGTTGCACGTCCAATACTTTCCTTTGTCCTCGACAATGTCTCTATCATTCCTTCAAAAGCATCTCGTGCAACAGCTGCCTCTGTACCACCACTTAGTGACCCTCCAGGTGCCCTCTGTCCTGGACTAACCCTTCCCTCTTCATGATCTTCAGGAAATAGTTGATTTTGCAACACAACTTGACGAGCATGAGCAGAGGGAGACACCAGGAGTGAGTGAGCATAAAATCCCTTCGCATCCTGCTGCAAGGCATGGCTAATGCCAGACAGGAAGGGCTGAACTGCTGAAGCAGGACTGGGGCTTCTCCCCTGAACCACATTAGTGGTGGAAATAAATGTTGGGATAGGATTATCATGAGAAAGAGATTGCAAATGAGCAAGTTTCCTTTTTGCTTGCGCAGCAGCAATAAGATGCTTCATAGACATGGTAGAATCTGTCAATGAACTGACAGCTCTATCATCACCAATGACATTGAACCTGCAAATAAGTAAAAAATCAATAAAAAGGCATGAGAAATATATAGTGACAAGAAGTATCATGGGTATAGCCGGTATAGGTGATGCCTACCGTTCCCCAAGCTGAGAATCATTCAAGGTAGAGCACTCCAGAATAGCAGAATCGTTCATCTGTGAATTGATCTTTAGATTCATCTTTGCCTTTTCTGCAGATAAGGCTGGCCTGCTTTTCTGAATTGTTCCTTGTTCAGAAGAATAGTTTAAGCCATCAGAACCCATACCTGAACCTTTAGCAGACCCAACCTGAGGCTTTCTCAAAGTGGTACTGGATGCTTTAATCTGGGGCTTGATAGCTTTATGCTCCACTTGCTTCACAGCAGTGACCAACCCATTCTTAGGAGAGACCATGATTGGCTTACCCTCCTTGGCAGATGATTTCTGTGATTCCAATTTACCAGGGCTATGAGAAACCTGTGCTGCCATTGGTTTTCTAGGCCTTTTCTCTTCATTCTGCTTTAATTTAGGTGATAGAGGCTCATCAAGAAGTCTGAGAGAGGACATTCCATCCTTTGAAGGGCTCTGGTCTGATCCAGTAGGATATAAATGTTCATCCATGACATCTCTAACATTCGTCCAAGCATGATTGAGATTTTCATGATGTGTATCAGTGTTCTGAGAAGAACCTGATAATTGTGAAGGCACGCCCTTCAACAAGCTGGTTATTTCTCCATGTACAGGAGTTCTGAGTTCTTCTTTGTCATTATGATCATCAAATCGACAAACTGCTCTCCGTTTTGAGTGAAATTGGATAGCTGGAGACGAGTCACAACCTGAGCTTGAGACATTACTCTTATGAATGTCAGAACTCTTTTGTGTTTTACCCCCAGTAGTATCTATGGCACAGTCAGACATAGCCTCCAATGCCCGACGACGGCGCTTTGTCAGGGGCAAAACAGCTTCATCGCTTGGTAAGTTGATTCCAACACTAAATGTTTCAGTTCTAGATGCTGCACAGCTTTCAGCCTTAACATGTGAAGATGAGTTTTTACTCTCCATAGGTTTATTACCTTTATTGTCAACACCATCCGGACTTGAAGAAACATTCCTTATGCTTTTACACACAGATTTCTTGGTGATATCTTCACAAACACCTACTCGTTTTGATCGTCTAGTGGAGCGTGAATCTTCATTTGTTGCCAACTTATGCATTTTGTGTCCAAGTTGGGAACTCTTCGTTCTCTGGTCCCCAGAAAATAACTGTTCATCGTTGCCCCGCTCCTTGGTATTGTCTAAAGGATCATTCCCAACATCACATGGTTCAAGCGGGTCAGCTCTCATTTGCATTTTAACTTTTATCATGCTTTTGACCTTCTTTTCATTGTTGACATCAAAATCTGATCTCAACTCATCTTCAAGCACATCCTTAATTTTGTTGCATTGTGTAACTTCAATTTGTCCTCCAACTAGTAAATTTGCTCTAGAGTCACGATGACCATCATTGCCTTCTGAATCAGAGTCATCATGCTTAGGAAGCCTTGAAGTTGTCTTTTTTCCTACTTCTACTGCATCCTCCTGCTTCCTCTTTGATGTTACAACCATCTTTTTTGCCTTTTGTCCACCAGAGTGCTTCCTAGTGACAGACACGGCTAAAGGTGGGGACCCATCACTTTCACCATCTACAGGACCACAAGGAGAACTTCCTTCAGCATCAGGATGAAAATCCTCACCATCACTATCCTTATCACCAGAGATTTCTGGACCATTCAATTTAGATACAGATGGTACATCTTTCTTAGGCAAATGTGTGCCATTATTGGATGATTTTTTCCTCTTCCTTACAGATAAAACTGGAGATGATCTATGCTCTGTTTTACATGACACTCTAGTCTTAGTATCCATCTTGTCAACCTCACGCTGTCTATTTGAACAACATCCCAACCCATAACCTGCATCACCTGAGACCTCATTACTTGTAATTTCCTTCTGTTCAAGTGTCTCGGTCTGACTCTGACCTTTCACTTCGGCATCTCCATCATCCATTGGAGGTGAGGAACAAAGGGATGCCTTATCAGTATCATCTTTACAAGCACCAAAGTTCTTCTGCTGTAATTCTTCAAAGGCCTCACATATCTCCTTCACTGCAAGAGCAAAATCTCTGACAGTCTTACCTTGACACCTAGCAGATAATTTATTCTTTGCTTCACTTGTAAATACCTGAATATCAGCAGGGGCAACAAAAGCACTGCACAGAAATAAGAAAGGTCCCGATTAGGAAGCTAGAAGTAGTAAAATATTCTTCCAAGAAGATGAAAAAAATTAGCAAGCCTAACAAATAAGTAAATGACATTATGGCATTGCTCCCACATATGCATTAGGAACATGAGAAAAAAACTATCTTTCAAATATCTCAAACATAAACATAAATTTTTCAGAATCCATGAGACCTTGCATCACTAAAGAAAGGGTGAATTGAAAATTCAACAAAAAGCAAACTAATGACGACAATACCAGTCCAAGACAGCACATCAACCACAAATTGGGTAAGAAATTCTCCATTATGCTCATTCAATGAGCAAAAGACTAGGATTCCATTATGCAGAGGAAACCTACTATTTTTACCTAAAGCCATCCAGATTCTAGTCAAATGCCAAATGGAATGGGGTGTGAACAATAACCTGCGACGAGCATTTAGTATTGCTGTACAGTGCTAACGTGAGGGGGACCGGATCTAGGAAAAACGCGGCTATAAACAAAGCTGAAAGGTAAAATAGGATCTACCTAGCCAAACCATTTAGTTGGGAAATGCTTAATTGTATTGGATCATTTAGACATTTAGTTTTGGTAATGGTAGGTAACACTGGGCGGGCAATAGATAAGGGAAGCACCTAAATGCGCAACAAAGTTTTCATTTTGGCTATGTGGCTAAAAAACTCTCTTTTTTTTCTCTTTTTTTTTTAAGGGGGGGATTGTTTACAGACATTTAGAAGGAACAGCTGTAAGAGTAGTCCTCGCTGGTATTTTAAAACCCAGGGGGTAAACTATTATTTTATTTCACTTATCAAGCGTTTGGAAAAACAATTTTTAATTACATCTGATAACTCTGTAACAAGCTCATGTCTGCATAATGGACACAAGATTATCTGCTTGTTTTCATATCAATTGAAATCATATATGTTCTGCCACAAGATTCTAGCAACCAGAAGATGCTCATTTGGTAATTGGGAGCACAAACTGTCTTGGGTAAATCTAAAATTGTAGGAGTATAGGTCCTTATATTGGCTTATATCAGCTAGGGAGACCACCAAACTGGGAGAGTAATTGAGGCAGATTGAGCACGATTTGTTGAGACAAAAGCACAAACAAGCAGACTAAGTGTTGAGATTTGGGGATTGAAATCAAGAGAAGCCTAATGCAGAATAAGTTACCTTCTAACATTTGGTCCCAAATAGTTCAGCTCAAACACATTTTATATGTTGGATTATTCAGGGAAGTAGGGGATCTGTTAAAAGTGAGAAAGAGTTCATCATAACTTCTTCTTTTTTTTTTAATTATTGGAGGTCTTATAATGTATTGTATAAAATGGACATATTAAGTTTGTTTTGGAGAGAAAAGGACAAGTTTCAGTGGTATAGGTAAGCTGTTTGGTATCCATAGCTATTAGTAATTCATTGAGTCAAAGTAGGAACCTTTGTTTCTAGATGCAACTGTGGTGCAGATTATATATATTGAATTAGAATTGAATATATTCAAGCAGGGTACCTTCTTGTGCTGACAAGGTTGCCATAATTAGCTGCTACTAAAGTTATTCTTACTACTAATCATAGTTGTCAAGGCGACAAGGCGATCCAAGGCGTTTGGGGCCATCCTGGGCGCCTAGGCGCCCTCCTAGGTGTTGCCTAGGCGACTAAGGCGTTCCCAGTGCATTTTTTTTTATTTCTAAAATATTAATGTTTATATATATGCAACATTCTACATAAATAATCAACATTTAAGACATAACTTAATTAATATGTGGTGTGGACCCAAGTTTACTAATGTACACTAACACCTGGGATTGTGTCTAGAGTTAAGTAAACAATTATTTATGAAGGAGTTACACTCCGGTCAAACCTTGTTCGGAATACGAGAATGCTGTTTAAAGTCGTCTGAATGTAAATTATTTTTTGGGCATCAAAGCAAAAGATTATTTTGGCGCACTCTTGGATTTTAGTGATGATTTATTATAAAAATATTAATAGAATTTTTATATTTAGAAAAAAAGTCTGGCATTTAAAAATTGAAAATCGCCCTCGCACCCAAAAATATGGTTTTTGTTCTTGAACTGGGGGGTTGACTTTTTATCCTTCTGGAATTTGAATTTTAAACTATTTTTATCGGATTCAAATAGGGGGGTATTTGCTTATTTATGAATAATATCTTAAGTAAATTATATTTCATTTACTTAAATGATATTAGTCATAAATAAGTACTGCCTGATAAATGTTGTTCTTGTCTGGCCTAATAAATCTCCTAAATAAAATTCAAAGATCAAGGAAAAATATGAGAAAAAGACGGCCGCCCAGGCATTCTGGGCGTCCAAGGCGACCTAGGCGTCGACGACCAGGCACCCTGGGCGACCGCCTTTCTCATGTACACAAGGCGCCTTGGAGCCCAGGCCTGTATAAACTACCCGGACGCCTAGGCGTCGTCTAGGCGACGCCTTGACAACTATGCTGCTAATATTGCTTTCTTTTCTGCTTTCTTGATCTGCTAATGTTGTTAAGTTCTTAACTACTGTTTTGCACAGAAAATAAATCATGCTTTGAATCTCTTCCTGTCTTAGGATCATCTTTATACTATTAAGAAATCTTTCAAGTCATAGGTCTACTCCAGTCTAAAAATCTTCTTCAGAAGACCCATTTCTGTCCAGGAATCTGCCAACTCGGGAAGTAAACCAATCTAATAATCATTTTTTGTGTGAAATGATAGAGAATCCCAAAGGACATCAATCACAAAAGGGCACTCTCATCTTCCTTCTGGACTTCGTCCTAACAACTTCAACATTCTTCCTAAAATTTATTAATCAAATCTCTTTCTTAAACACAGGGAATTCAGCTCTCTACGAGGCCCATGGTGCACAAAGAATGCTATTTTCTTCTTCCGAAAGATCTAACCTTAATAAAGAAAAGATGATGTCCCATTAATCGTCTAATTGTAACTAATGTTTCTCATAACAATCAACTTGAGTTCTTAATAACTAAAAACTCAAAACCATGTCAAATATACAGTGAAAATTTAATGTTCGAAATCATACAGCCAGCCATTTAATACATTTGCAGCATACACAAGCACATAAAAAGAGTCCAACCAGATACTTACATTTCTTCAGTTCCAAAAAACTGGACAAAGTACTTCCTAGGATCAGGAGTTCGTTCCCAATCCTCGGGGCGGCTAATCTGCAAACCCACCAAACAAACAAAACAAAAATATTATAAACAAATAAACCGCATTTGAACCAACCAATGCCACTATTAACCAAACAAAGAAAGGTTTCAGGACTTTTTAGTGAATCCGATCTATAAACAAAATCATAATCACTTAACTGATCCAAGGCCCACTTCCCTTATCATAATTAGTCGCATTCCCCATTCAACCGCTAAGAAACCCTAATGTTCTCAACAAAAATGTTTGAGAAAGAATTTTTTTTCTTTTGGTAACAAAAATAAATCAAACAACACACCTTCGCAGGCCAGGCAGGGAAGCCTTTAACCTTGGCGAGAACAAGATCACCTAAGCTCAACTGACTCTTCGCCTTGGCTTTGTTCGCTCCACGTTTACGCCCAGGAGCCATTGCGGCGGAGGTAACCCTATATCCAACGTCGTCGTCTTGAATGCGATGATGAACCAAACAGGAAAACCCTAATAAACCCCAAAAGAATCATCCAAGCCTTCGCATCCGTGAAGAGATTCTTCCCGGCACAAAGCCGGACAAGAGTCCCGGCGAGCGAAGTCGGGTTATAGCGGCAGTAGCGAAGTGCCTATGAAGGTCGAAGAAGAAGATGAAAGGTATGGCATTTGAAAGGTTGAGAGAGAGAAAGAGAGAGAGAGGTGTCTGTGAAGAGACGAGCGAGAAGCAGATAAATAATAGAAACAAAGCTGAGACTGAGAGAGGATGATTTATGTAAATAAGGGAAATTTGGTTTGCCGTGTGTGTGTCTTGGAGAGAGAGAGAGAGAGAGATAGGGGGGGGGGGGTTGTTTTGGCAAAATGTATCCGCCTCCGAGCTTCAAGGGTATTTATCTTCAGCCACTGTGATTAAGTCCGTCAAATGGGGTTTAAGGGTTGGGTTGGGGGGAGAGGGGGGGGTGTGGAGATCAGTGTCGACTCGAACGGAGGGGTCGGATTCATCCGACCTTCACATGGCGACCATCCAGTGGGGTCGCCGCCACGCCTCCCGAATCTCAGGGATGAGACGATTTGGATCCAAAGATCAGTTATGTCCGTCAAATAGGGATTTGATATTATGTTACAAATGCAAAAAATACAATACAAATTGTTTTATTTTGTACTTTAGAAGACTATTATAGATACTATTTGCATGATTTTTATTTTTGAGTGTGATTTGTATGTTTGGTTTTTCTTTGGTAGAAGATTTGTATGATTGTTAGAACCATATGAATGTAAAACCTTAATATGAATGTAAAATAATCTCCCCCAATAGTTTGTATTGAAATGGAAAAAATGTTGTCCGAGAAGAAACAATTATTGTACTTTCCCCCTCTCCCTCTCTCCCTCTCTCCCTCTAGCCCTCTCTCATGTTGTGTATCCATTTAATTATTTGTATGTAAAATGCAAAGTCATTTTTGTGTAGTTGACTTTGGCATGGATTCATTCAAGGAGGTAGTACAAGAAGTGTGGAGTGTTTTAGTTTATGGTAATCCTTATTATGTGTTAACTACCATACTAAAATCTCTGAAGCAAAGGCTAAGGTCTTGGTGTGGAGAGGTTTTTCCAAACATTGAGAAAGTGATGAGAAATACTAGATTACATTTGGAGGATTTTAATGAAACTATTTAGTCTGTTGATAGTAATGATATGCTGAAAAAATGACGAAATATTGGTAGAAAGGAGGCACGATGATGCTTGTGCCTTTCAAGAGACTCTTTGGTCAGGGAGGGATAGGGTTAAATGACTAAAATGTGGGGACCATAATACAAAGTTTTTCCATACACAAGCAAAAGTAAGGAGAAGTAGGAACCTAATTCGAGTTCTACAAAAGGAAGATGGGATTGTTTTGGACAGTCAGTGTCACACCCCAATTCTGACCAAACCAGAAATGTGATTGAACCTCTATCAAACCAACAGTTCATACCAAGATCTCAAAAGACCATGTCAACACACAAATTACGCATACCAACCATACATTAAATATATAAATATGGTAGAAGATTTTATTAGACGAACCGAGTTCTAAATGATAAATAATAATTTAATCCAATTATTCAACTGTCACCAAAACATAATTTGAATAATCCCATACAAGTCATATCATCCATACATAGGAAATAACAATAATTTTAAAGGTACACGCAGAAGTGGCACTCGCATGACGAGTCATGCTTGTTTCCTTCTGCTTGCACATCCAAAGCAGCAACACTTCCATAAGCTGCAGCAGCGATGAAGTCCTCTACAATGTAACCTGCATCAACATCTAAAAAGAATATATATTCGAAGGGTGAGCTCACAACTTAGCATCAAGGTGAAAATTCTCACCATCTCTATCCTTATCACCAGAGATTTTTGGACCATTCAATTTAGATACTGATGGTACATCTTTCTTAGGCAAATGTATGCCATTATTGGATAATTTTTTCCTCTTCCTTACGGATAAAACTGGAGATGATCTATGCTCTGTTTTACATGACACTCTAGTCTTAGTATCCATCTTGTCAATCTAACGCTGTCTATTCAAACAACATCCCAACCCATAACCTGCATCACCTGAGACCTCATTACTTGTACTTTCCTTCTGTTCAAGTGTCTCAGTCTGACTCTGACCTTTCACTTCGGCATCTCCATCATCCATTGGAGGTGAGGAACAAAGGGATGCCTTATCAGTATCATCTTTACAAGCACCAAAGTTCTTCTGCTGTAATTCTTCAAAGGCCTCACATATCTCCTTCACTGCAAGAGCAAAAGCTCTGACAGTCTAACCTTGACACCTAGCAGATAATTTATTCTTTGCTTCACTTGTAAATACCTGAATATCAGCAGCCGGAACAAAAGCACTCCACAGAAATAAGAAAGGTCCCAATTAGGAAGCTAGAAGTAGTAAATTATTCTTCCAAGAAGATGAAAAAAATTAGCAAGCCTAACAAATAAGTAAATGATATGGCATTGCTCCCACATATGCATTAGGAACATGAGAAAAAACTATCTTTCAAATATCTGAAACATAAACATAAATTTGTCAAGAATCCATGAGACCTTGCATTACCAAAGAAAGGGTGAATTGAAAATTCAACAAAAAGCAAACTAATGACGACAAAACGAGTCCATGACAGCACATCAACCACAAATTGGGTAATAAATTCTCCATTATACTCATTCAATGAACAAAAAACTATGTGATTCAGTCCAAGGACCAATCGTGAACTAGTCCAAGAACCAACATAAGGACCAACCGACATTGGTCCATGGAACCAGCCAAAATCCAAGCCAAAACACTGTTCATGGTACTGTTAACGTGAACAATACCAGCAGATTTTTTTTTGGAATATTTTGTTTCCTAATTGATTAGTGATGCTATTTAGTTTCCTAAAGTATAAGTAAGTTAGTTTAGGAAGTCTCAATTATTTAGAGATTAAGATTTTCCTTAAATCTAGTTTCCTAGATGTTTTGGAAACTTTCCTATTTTCTAGTTTTAGGAATTTTCCTATTATTTTGTTAGAAACTTCCTACTCTATAAAGGGAGTTTAGTTTCCTATTTTTTAGTTAATTGTCTTTCCAAATTGATGTAATTTTTCAAACTATAAATAAAAGGAAGAAGGCCGGCGGCAGTAAAGAGAGAGTTGGCCAAAGTTTAATATTAAATTCTAGAGTTTAATATTAAATTCTGGTTGAGTCTCACAACCTGTGAGACTCAACCGAAACTCATATTTTATTCATTCCCATTTTCAGATAATAATGGTTTTTCAAAAATTCATAACTTCATCATCTATGATTGGATCACCTTCAAATTTGGGTATGTTATCAAGCACATCCTAGAGTACTTCCCCTCCAAGTTTGAAGACCTTCCAATAGCTAAATCTCAAGATAAGTGAGTTTTTCCATAGTTTTATAATTCTGATTTGCTAAAATACTTGTTTGAAACCTATAGGCAAGATTAGTTTTGATCTCACCCGTTGGATCAAGCTCATCTTCTTGGATATTGTTCCTCATATCCTAAGGATCAAGGATCCCAATTTTTGAAGCATTCTTACAGACAAATTTGAAATTGTGGAATTATTTGTTCAATTTCAATTACTCTTGTTTGTTAAATTTGGGTTTGGACTGATTAGAAGATCCTGTAGCAAAGAAAGATCTATAAATTGGATGTGTTGAAACCCTCTTTGCCATCAAATTGATATAAGAGCCAATGGAGGATAATTCTAATTCCCCTCCTCTTAACATGAACCTTTATCGACATGTTCTTGAGAAGATACACAAAATAAGTAATCGTCTTACTCGGATGCAACGACGTTTGGGTAGCTTAGAATCGTTCATAGTAAAGGAACCTCAGGTTGCACCAATGGAGGACTCAATGCCACCATTCGATATGGAAGCATTAATGAAGGAAGTCGATGTGAATGATGAAGCGTTGCCAACAACTTTGGATGACAAGGTAGAGTCCACCCTTGAGGTTCTTACAGCAAAGAGTTACATTGAAGAGGATAAAGATGAAGCCCAATTGATTGATAGTGAGAGTCACAGTGACGGTGAGGCCATAAAAGTTGTGGAGATGACTATGCAAGACAATGAGCCAGATTTGGTAATCCCCATGGACACCCTCTTCACCGTTGAATCCTTTCAAGAAGTTGCAAATATTGACCTTGTGTTTCCTCTACAATATTTTGAAGAGAGTGGGTCCAAGGTGACATTTTCTTCCGAATTTTCAAGCACAACTAGACTTATAACATCCAAGAAAGATATATGCCGACCCCACAAAATTGATTCTTCACCATTACAAAACTCGTGGATGAGTTTATTTTAAGTGGGGGGGAGTTGATGTAGTCCAAGGACCAGCCGTGAACCAGCCGTGAACCAGTCTAAGAACCAACATAAGGACCAACAAACATTGGTCCATGGAACTAGCCAAAACACTGTTCAAGGTACTGTTCACATGAACAGTACCAGCAGATTTTGTTTTGGAATATTTTGTTTCTTAATTGATTAGTGATGTGGAATTAGTTTCCTAAAGTATACGTTAGTTAGTTTAGGAAGTCTCAATTACTTAGAGACTAAGATTTTCCTTAAATCTAGTTTCCTAGAAGTTTTGGAAACTTTCCTATTTTCTAATTTTAGGAATTTTCCTATTATTTTGTTAAAAACTTCATACTCTATAAAGGGAGTTTAGTTTCCTATTTTTCAATTAATTGTCTTTCTAAATTGATATAATTTTTCAAACTATAAATAAAAGAAAAAAGGGCTGGCGGCAGTAGAGCGAGAGTTGGCCGGAGTTTAATATTAAATTCTGGTTGAATCTCACTGGTTGTGAGACTCAACCGAAATTCCTATTTTGTTCATTCCCGTTTTCAGATAATAGTGGTTTTTTGAAAATTCATAACTTCTTCATCCATGGTTGGATCATCTTCAAATTTGGGTATGTTATCAAGCACATCCTAGAGTACTTCCCCTCCAAGTTTGAAGACCTTCCAATAGCTAAATCTCAAGATAAGTGAGTTTTTCCATAGTTTTATAATTCTGATTTGCTAAAATACTTGTTTGAAACCTATAGGCAAGATTAGTTTTGATCTCACCCGTTGGATCAAGCTCATCTTCTTAGATATTGTTCCTCATATCCTAAGGATCAAGGATCCCAATTTTTGAAGCATTCTTACAGACAAATTTGAAATTGTGGAATTATTTGTTCAATTTCAATTACTCTTGTTTGTTAAATTTGGGTTTGGACTGATTAGAAGATCCTGTAGCAAAGAAAGATCTATAAATTGGATGTGTTGAAACCCTCTTTGCCATCAAATTGATATAAGAGCCAATGGAGGATAATTCTAATTCCCCTCCTCTTAACATGAACCTTTATCGACATGTTCTTGAGAAGATACACAAAATAAGTAATCGTCTTACTCGGATGCAACGACGTTTGGGTAGCTTAGAATCGTTCATAGTAAAGGAACCTCAGGTTGCACCAATGGAGGACTCAATGCCACCATTCGATATGGAAGCATTAATGAAGGAAGTCGATGTGAATGATGAAGCGTTGCCAACAACTTTGGATGACAAGGTAGAGTCCACCCTTGAGGTTCTTACAGCAAAGAGTTACATTGAAGAGGATAAAGATGAAGCCCAATTGATTGATAGTGAGAGTCACAGTGACGGTGAGGCCATAAAAGTTGTGGAGATGACTATGCAAGACAATGAGCCAGATTTGGTAATCCCCATGGACACCCTCTTCACCGTTGAATCCTTTCAAGAAGTTGCAAATATTGACCTTGTGTTTCCTCTACAATATTTTGAAGAGAGTGGGTCCAAGGTGACATTTTCTTCCGAATTTTCAAGCACAACTAGACTTATAACATCCAAGAAAGATATATGCCGACCCCACAAAATTGATTCTTCACCATTACAAAACTCGTGGATGAGTTTATTTTAAGTGGGGGGGAGTTGATGTAGTCCAAGGACCAGCCGTGAACCAGCCGTGAACCAGTCTAAGAACCAACATAAGGACCAACAAACATTGGTCCATGGAACTAGCCAAAACACTGTTCAAGGTACTGTTCACGTGAACAGTACCAGCAGATTTTGTTTTGGAATATTTTGTTTCTTAATTGATTAGTGATGTGGAATTAGTTTCCTAAAGTATACGTTAGTTAGTTTAGGAAGTCTCAATTACTTAGAGACTAAGATTTTCCTTAAATCTAGTTTCCTAGAAGTTTTGGAAACTTTCCTATTTTCTAATTTTAGGAATTTTCCTATTATTTTGTTAAAAACTTCATACTCTATAAAGGGAGTTTAGTTTCCTATTTTTCAATTAATTGTCTTTCTAAATTGATATAATTTTTCAAACTATAAATAAAAGAAAAAAGGGCTGGCGGCAGTAGAGCGAGAGTTGGCCGGAGTTTAATATTAAATTCTGGTTGAATCTCACTGGTTGTGAGACTCAACCGAAATTTCTATTTTGTTCATTCCCGTTTTCAGATAATAGTGGTTTTTTGAAAATTCATAACTTCTTCATCCATGGTTGGATCATCTTCAAATTTGGGTATGTTATCAAGCACATCCTAGAGTACTTCCCCTCCAAATTTGAGTACTTCCCCTCCAAATTTGAAGAACTTCCAATGACTGAATCTCAAGATAAGTGAATTTTTCCATAATTTTATAATTCTGGTTTGCTAAAATACCTGTTTGAGATCTACGTGCAAGATTGGTTTCGATCTCACCTGTTGGATCAAGCTCATCTTCTGGGATATTGTTCCTCGTATCCTAAAGATCAAGGATCCTAATTTTTGAAGCATTCTTAAAAAAGATTTGAAGTTGTGGAATTATTTGTTTAATTTCAATTACTCTTGTTTGTTAAATTTGGGTTTGGACGGAATAGAAATCTTGTAGCAAAGAGGGATCTATGAATTTGATATGTTGAAACTCTCTTTGCCATCACTAGGATTCCATTACGCAGAGGAAACCTACTATTTTTACCTAAAGCCATCCAGATTCTAGTCAAATGCCAAATGGAATGGGGTGTGAACAATAACCTGCGACGAGCATTTAGTATTGATGTACAGTGCTAACTTGAGAGAGAGACAGGATCTAGGAAAAACGTGGGTATAAACAAAGCTGAAAGGCAAAATAGGATCTACCTAGCCAAACCATTTAGTTGGGAAATGCTTAATTGTATTGGATCATTCAAATGTTAGGTAACATTGGGTGGGCAATAGCTAATAAGGGAAGCACCTAAATGCGCAACAAAGTTTTCATTTTGGCTATGTGGCTAAATGACTCTTTTTTTAAGGGGGGTGTTTACAGACATTTAGAAGGAACAGCTATAAGAGTAGTCCTTGCCGGTTTTTTAAAACCCAAGGGGTAAACTATTATTTTATTTCACTTATCAAGCGTTTGGAAAAAAAAAAATTAAAATTACATCTGATAACTCTGTAACAAGCTCATGTTTGCATAATGGACACAAGATTATCTACTTGTTTTCATATCAATTGAAATCCTATATGTTCTGCCACAAGATTCTAGCAACCAGAAGATGCTCATTTGGTAATTGGGAGCACAAACTGTCTTGGGTAAATCTAAAATTGTAGGAGTATAGGTCCTTATATTGGCTTATATCAGCTAGGGAGACCACCAAACTGGGAGAGTAATTGAGGCAGATCGAGCACGATTTGTTGAGACAAAAGCACAAACAAGCAGATTAAGTGTTGAGATTTGGGGATTGAAATCAAGAGAAGCCTAATGCAGAATAAGTTACCATCTAACATTTGGTCCCAAATAGTTCAGCTCAAACACATTTTATATGTTGAATCCAGGGAAGTATGGGATCTGTTAAAAGTGAGAAAGAGTTCATCATTACTTCTTTTTTTTTTTTTAATTATTGGAGGTCTTATAATGTATTGTATAAAATGGACATATTGAGTTTGTTTTGGAAAGAAAAGGGCAAGTTTCAGTGGTATAGGTAAGCTGTTTGGTATCCATAGCTATTAGTAATTCATTGAGTCAAAGTAGGAACCTTTGTTTCTAGATGCAACTGTGGTGCAGATTATATATATTGAATTAGAATTGAATATATTCATGCAGGTTACCTTCTTGTGCTGACAAGGTTGCCATAATTAGCTGCTACTAAGGTTATTCTTACTGCTAATATTGCTTTCTTTTCTGCTTTTCTTGATCTGCTAATGTTGTTAAGTTCTTAACTACTGTTTTGCACAGAAAATAAATCATGCTTCGAATCTCTTCCTGTCTTAGGATCATCTTTATACTATTAAGAAATCTTTCAAGTCATAGGTCTATTCCAATCTAAAAATCTTCTTCAGAAGACCCATTTCTGTCCAGGAATCTACCAACTCGGGAAGTAAACCAATCTAATAATCATTTTTTGTGTGAAATGATGGAGAAACCCAAAGGACATCAATCACAAAAGGGCAGTCTCATCTTCCATCTGGACTTCATCCTAACAACTTCAACATTCTTCCTAAAATTTATTAATCAAATCTCTTGCTTAAACACAGGGAATTCAGCTCTCTACGAGGTCCATGGTGCACAAAGAATGCTATTTTCTTCTTCCGAAAGAACTAAGCTTAATAAAGAAAAGATGATGTCCCATTAATCGTCTAATTGTAACTAATGTTTCTCATAACAATCAACTTGAGTTCTTAATAACTAAAAACTCAAAACCATGTCAAATATACAGTGAAAATTTAATGTTCGAAATCATACAGCCAGCCATTTAATACATTTGCAGCATACACAAGCACATAAAAAAAGTCCAACCAGATACTTACATTTTTTCAGTTCCAAAAAACTGGACAAAGTACTTCCTAGGATCAGGAGTTCGTTCCCAATCCTCGGGGCGGCTAATCTGCAAACCCACCAAACAAACAAAACAAAAATATTATAAACAAATAAACCGCATTTGAACCATCCAATGCCACTATTAACCAAACAAAGAAAGGTTTCAGGACTTTTTAGTAAATCCGATCTATAAACAAAATCATAATCACTTAACTGATCCAAGGCCCACTTCCCTTATCATAATTAGTCGCATTCCCCATTCAACCGCTAAGAAACCCTAATGTTCTCAACAAAAATGTTTGAGAAAGAATTTTTTTCTTTTGGTAACAAAAATAAATCAAACAACACACCTTCGCAGGCCAGGCAGGGAAGCCTATAACCTTGGCGAGAACAAGATCACCTAAGCTCAACTGACTCTTCGCCTTGGCTTTGTTCGCTCCACGTTTACGCCCAGGAGCCATTGCGGCGGAGGTAACCCTATATCCAACGTCGTCGTCTTGAATGCGATGATGAACTAAACAGGAAAACCCTAATAAACCCCAAAATAATCATCCAAGCCTTCGCATCCGTGAAGAGATTCTTCACGTCACAAAGCCCGACAAGGGTCCCGGCGAGCAAAGTCGGGTTATAGCGGTAGTAGCGGAGTGCCTATGAAGGTCGAAGAAGAAGATGAAAGGTATGGCATTTGAAAGTTTAAGATTAGGATGGCGGGAGAGAGAGAGAAGTGAAGAGACGAGCGAGAAGCAGAGAAATAATAGAAACGAAAGCAGGTATTATTTTTGTTTTTGAATTTTATTATTTTATTAAAATGTATTTTTTTTTAGTGCAATAAAAAATAGATTATAGAATGAAAAATAGATTCGATATACCAATGTTCAAAAATAAATTTTATAACTATTTCAAAGATGAAGAGATACAGGGAGAACAATCTTCTCTTTGCTTTCAAACTCCGGGATGCATGAAGTATCTGTAGTTTTCTCAGAATATCTACTCAAGTAACAGAATAATCTTCATATAGAGAGAATCAAAATATTGATGCCAAATGTGGGCCCAGCTAGCTGTTGCGGAGAGAGAGTGTTCATTTGAGTTCCTCTTTCTCTGCTCTATAACAGTGAACTTACTTTTGCATCCATCAAATTATAACCAACACCGTTGGTTTGGAGATCGATCCAAAATTAGAATTCTTCCTAATCGATTGATTGATCCATTTGAATATTGAAGATAAACTTGAATCTTGATTTTGAAGTTACCGTGGAGGTCTCAAAATGAACCTATGTGCAAACTTATTTCCACATGAGTCTGTATGTTATTACTAGAGCTAACCCATAAGCTTATGTCTAGAGTGGATCTGCCACTTTCTGGGAGACTTGGAAAAACTACATTTTGATGCTAGTACTGTGGAAAACCAAGAGCTAGCAGGAGTTGGAGGCGCATTTAGTATTGTGAAATCTGATTTACTGTTCTACCAGCAAGAACGTGGGTTGTAGGTTGATAAGAGATACAACTATTACTATGAGCAGATGCAAATGGTAGTGAATTCATTCGACTCAGTAATGAGTTTCGGAGCAGCAACTCCTTATACTTTGCTAGCTCAGAAGACAATGTCATGCCATTTCAGATGCCTAAAGGACTCCATTGCAGCACAATTAAAGCACACATGTGAGCTTCTAGGAGAGAAAGATGGAACAAGAGATTCCGGAGTGACTAAAGGAGAGACACCAAGGCTTAAGTTGTTAAAACAAAGCCTCAGGCAACAACGAGCCTTCCACCAGATGGGTATGATGGATCAAAAAGCTTGGAGACCTCAGAGAGGCTTGCCTGAACATTCTGTTAACATTCTAAGGGCCTGGCTGTTCGAGCATTGGCTTCACCCGTACGTACTCTCTCTCCTCTCTCTCTCTCTCTCTCTCTCTCTCTCTCTCTCTCTCTCTCTCTCTCGCTCGCTCTTGATTCAGGACAGATATGGAGAGAAAAAATAACTAGATTATGACCTCACCAAATTCTTCTAACGTAACTTTAATCAATAGATAGTATGGATGAGTGTGGGTGCAGCAGTCTTTCTTTGGTTCTTTTGAATCTATTTTCTGGTCTCTTAGATATTCACGCTTAGATTTGCACAAAGATATGAAACAGAAAACGTAAGGAAAAGGAAGAAGACGACCTGGATTTATAAAAAAACTGAAAATTACTTTTTTACCCCTTCATTTTGAAGGGTTATAGTGCATGTGCTTATCAATGACTTGCGCAAAAAGAGTTAAAAGGCATTTTTGGCCAAAAATCAGAAAGAGGTCAAGACCTCTTTATGTTTTTTGGCCTATTTTTATTTTTTCTGTTCATAAATAGTGTCCAAAAATGAAACCAAACACCTACAAAAAAAAAACACGTCAAAAAAATAAAAATAAAAATGATACCAAACACAGCTGAAGCTGTGAGACTGAGAAAGGATGATTTATGTAATTAAGGGAATTTTGGTTTGCTCTGCGTGTGTGTCAGAGAGAGAGGGAGGGGGCTGTTTTGGCAAAAAGTAACTACCATACTAAAATATCTGAAGCAAAGGTTGAGGTCTTGGTCTGGTGTGGAATGTTTTAGTTTATGGTAAACCTTATTATGTGTTAACTACCATACTAAAATCTTTGAAGCAAAGGTTGAGGTCTTGGTCTGGAGAGGTTTTCCCAAACATCGAGAAAGAGATGAGAGGTCCTAGATTACATTTGGAGGGTTTTAATGAAACTATTCAGTCTGTTGGTAGTAATGATATGCTGAAAAATGATGAAATATTGGCTAAAAGGAGGCACAATGATGCTTGTGCCTTTCAGGAAACTCTTTGGTCAGAGAAAGGTAGGGCTAAATGGCTGAAATGTGGGGACCACAATACAAAGTTTTTTTAACATAAGCAAAAGTAAGGAGAAGTAGAAACCTAATCGAGTTCTACAAAAGGAAGATGGGACTGTTTTGGACAGTCAGGAGGATATCAAAGCTCGTGTCATCAGTTACTTTGAGGAGTTTCATCAAAGTACATGATAAACTCCATAATTACAGTGTCTTGAGGTACTTCCCCGTTGGCGTCTCTGGAGGACAATATGGTTTTGGGTAGGACCCCATCGAATGATAAGATTAAAGCTGCAGTTGTTGGCATGAATCAAGAGAGCTCATCAAGCCCGAACGGTTTCTTAGGTAAGTTTTTTTTGCTTGTGTTGAGATATCGTAGGAAGAGAAGTGTGCTTTGTAGTCGAGATCTTTTTTTCATCTGGAGGTATGTCTAAGGGAATCAATAACAATTATATTTGTTTAATCCCAAAAAAGGAAGGAGCAGTCAAGCTTTCTGATTTTCGCCCCATCATTGTTGGAAATTTTATATATAAAATTGTCCCCAAAATTTTTGCTACTAGCTTGGGTGGCTTTTGTGGCAAATTTATATATGCTAGATTCATTCATGAAAGCATTGGACTGGCTTCAAAGCTTGTTTCTCTTATGCACAGGAAAAGAAGAAAGGTAATATTGCACTTAAACTAGATATACAAAAAGCTTATGACACTATTGAGTGGGAGTTCGTACGTGTTGTACTACGGAAGTTTGGCTTCTCTAATGTGCTTATCAGTGGAGTGATGACTCTTTGAAAATGCGGTAGATTGTCCATTATGGTGAATGGGGGACTTGTGGGATATTTTGGAGTTAGAAGAGGTCTACATCAGGGTGATCCTCTTTCTCCACTCTAGGTACTATGTAGAGGCTTAAAGGACATGACAGGGAAAAACTGATTGAACTTGTATTCTGGGGTCGAAGTATGGTGTCTCCCACTTATAGGATATTGTTGCATGTGGTGATGTGTGATTGTATTTACGGTATATGAAATGCATTGTCTGTAGGATGGGTGTACACACTGGGTAGGCCCAATCACAGGATATTGTTGCCTGTGGTGGTGTGGTAAAGTGTGTTACACGTTTGTGAATGTGTATGTGGTCTGAAAGGTTTAAAACAAACAATCTCAATCAGCTCAAGGCAGTAGATAAAATACTGATAGAAAGCTTCATAGATATTTTGGGAAGAATTTTTATGAGCCACTGATTAACCCCCCCGCCTCTCAGTGTCAACCTGAGAATCATAGAAAATACATCAAATTGAGCCATGCTGACTCAGATGTGGCTCCATTGACTCTTCGACATCATGAACGTATTAATGTGATTTGACAACCATCGACATGTACCCTTGTCCAGTGCCACGACATCATTTCCACGTATGCTCCATGGTCCCTTCCGCTGTCTCATGGCAAGGCCCATGGAGTGACAATTTATCCCCATAGTTCCGTGAATGCATCAATGTGATTTGACAACCATCAACACGTACCCCTGAGTGGTGCCACGACATTGCCGTGTGTGTACCATGAAGCTGTTGTAATCTCTCGTGGCACCGTAAGGGCAAACCAGATTCTCTATAAGTAGGCCATCTTTTTCATTTGGGCCACATAAAAAACTTTTGAGATTTTAAATGTCGGAGATCAGACCTAAACTTTAGGACCCTCACTCATCTGTTTTCCCTTTATCATTTGACACTCATCCCAAGAATTTCCTAGTGGTCAATCTTTCCCTATAAAGTGAGCTGGAGTAATAGCTTCCCCTAAGCTGAGGGGCCCACTCTACCAGAATTTGCGACTTAGAGTGGAAGAACTTTGAGAATTTTCTTTTCTCCATAAGTTATTACCTTTCTTAGTTTCTTTTTTTACAAATATTTGTTTTGATCATCCCGTGGTAAAATGTTTGGGCCGGAGGCTTAATCCCCAGGTCTGTGGTTTAGGGAAATATTTTTCCCAAGAACCTTGCAGCTCACTAATTAGTTGGCAGGATTGTCATTTTGGGGAGAGTGAATAGTATTCTCCTACTTTTTAAATATGCCTTAGCTTTTTTTTCTTTTTTCCTAAAGATCTGAATTTTAAAGAAAATAAAAGAAAATAAAGCCCTAATAGGGTGATAAACCCCCACCTTCGGCATTGCCTTCAGCAGAGGCCACCCCAGGCAACAAACACAAACGAACTAATTAAACTTGTACCTTGGTCTACGAGAGGCATCCCAAATTACCTCTATGGCAACCACATCTGGATAAATTGTCCATATACTAAAGTGTCTATCATGGGCAGCTTTCCTAGCAAGCCTATCAGCAACAACATTAGTTTCACGAAAGCAATGGGTATACTGCAGGCTACATTGCCTCAGATGAGCAGACAATGCCTGCCAATTTTGAAGCCAAAACCAAGGTAGAGACGAAGAGATACTATCACAGCCCATTATAGAGAATTGGGAGTGATATCCGAGTCAACCCATGTGGCTAATCCGAATGCTTCTAGGAATGCTAACCACAATATTATAATATAAATCTCACAGTCTACGCAAGCAATATCCAATAAAATCCATAAACAATAATACAATATCGGAAGCAATTACCAAATAATAGATGCCAAATCTAATGATACCATATCCCATACTATGTATCATTTTATCATTTATAAACCAGTGCTCTTCATCAAAATAATATACTATTAGTTATACAAATACCTAAATTTAAAAAGAGTAAATATGTTACATATATTCTGATAGACCTCTTCGTCAACCAGCAAAAAGAATTATAATGTATCAAAATATCAGGAGAAGGGAGAAAGTAAGGAGAGGGCTACATCATGCGTAGACGCAATCACTGCAGGTGCAGCCCTCGCCATGCTCTCCACTTACATCAGCATCTCCAACAATCATGCTCGCCAAAGAAGACTCCATAAAATCAGCAATAGATAGATCACCTGCAGGAGAATCTGAAAAGAAGTGTTGACATGTGGGTGAGCTCACATCCCAACTCAGTGAGAAATCTAGTATCACATGCTATGCACATACATCATCCAATGCAATGAGATATAATTTATTATTATATTAGGTCTTAAGTTTATGTTTCTACATCCTGGGCAAAGGTAGAAGCGGAATAAACAAAGAACCCTGACTAGCATGTTGACATAACCATCGTGCTATCCACCAACAAAGAACCCCGAATCCATCCCATGGATCACCGTGTCTACCACTAACGTGTTTACATTTCCAATGTAATCCATGTACCAGCACTCCCATGCGACACACGAACCACCATACATGATTGCAATCCAACATGACTCATGCACCCGCACTCCTATGCATCACAGAAGCCATCATATTTGGTCGCATCAATTCATAAATAAAACTATACTCTAATGGCGAACCCCGGCTTCATCCCATGTATCATCGTGCTCCCGCTAGAGCCTAGCATCAACAACGTGGCCCATGTATTGTACTTCCATATTCCACATGTCCACTATACCCAAAAAATCATACAACATTCATAGTTATTATAATGCAAATGCATGCTCATACATAGCAAACATAAAAAAGCATACAATTAAAATAGCAACTTAAGCATGTTACTAGGAATGTAGACATGTTATTAAAATGTCCTATGTCTAAGGACCAGACCCCTCACCTGATAGCACTAGGTAGTGCTGCAGTAATATCCGAAGCCCAAAATGAGACTTCACAACCGATCGAGATCAATACCTATTAAAACATATAATGGTTCATTAGTTGGTTATGTAGCTTTTAACTAAGCATAGACAAAACTTATTTGTCCATGCATGAGTCCCAAGACAAGCTAAGAACCCAAGGGTTGGTCTCCCTAGACATTTCTAAGCAAATTGACTAAAGCAGACTCAACCGATAGACTGTAGCCGGTTGAACGTTCTACTAGTTGACACTTAGTATAATTTCCTCACAATGTAATCGGTTGAACAATCGATGGACCAGGCAACCGGTTGGCCATCCGGTTTAATACCCTGTCATGGCAATGGGGTTCCAGAAGGTCTGTCGGTCCCATTGCTGGGTGGACGGTCATCCAGCAATGCCATTAATGGATTAAGCCTAAACGGTCAAACGATGTTCGAATGGATCTACCGCTAAACCGGTTGATCAATAATCGATAGTGGTCGACCGGTTTGGCTATGGTCTGACAGACCAAGGCCTTTGGCCTTGGTGGTAGAACTGTCGAGGCTACAAGTTTAGGGCCTCTGCTTAATTGGTTGACTGATTTGGCCCAGAATCCCCTTTTTGTGCTCAAAGCTTGGTTTCCAAGCTTGGAAATTTGGTTTTCACTTCAATACACACCAAAGAGTTGGTGGGAAGCTTTTTCCCACCATTTATGGTTACAATGGGAGCCATATATGGTCCTATAAGCTCCATTAATAGAGGTGGGTGTCAAAACCTAACTTTCTAAGCCATTAATGGTGAACCCCATTAATGGAGTTCAACCACCCAAGTTCCAACGTTAAAACCCAACTAAATGAAAGGGAGGAGATTCATTTGACTTACCTCCCAAGGAGGGAACTAGGGCTTGGAGCCTGAGCTTCAAGTCTTCCCTTCCTCTTCTTCCCTTCTCTTTCTTCTCCCACTCTCACTCCTCTTTCCCCACGGTTTCAAGAAATGGAAAAAGAGGGTTTACTTTCATTTATGTAGAACAAGAAAAGAAAGCGGGTCCATTGATCATAATCAATCGATTGGTGATGATCGGTTGAATGGTCATCCAGTTGGTCATCCGGATGGGCTTAAACCAGCCATTCAAGACAACTACATGGCCCACAAGCTTTGAGACACACATACACACCTCCTAGGGTCCACTAGGGTACCTTACCTTACCATTTAAGAGTAACAGAACATACCTAGGATTTAGATATCATCATCGGATCTGCATCAGGTACTCTGCCAGATGGCAAGTTGAGACCTAACACAGGAAGGAATCCGAGTCAGTAAGGGATTCTGGGTGTGGGTCTTATAGATACAACCATCTATCAACGCTGAAATCTAACTCCAGCCATATATGCCAAAACCCTAATCGATATGTAGCCTGTAACCCAAGAATAACATCCTTAATCTCTGTAAAATAGTTTGTAGCAACCCCAATCGAATCTGCAAACGCAAACATCACTTCCCCCCTATGATTGCAAATAACTCTCCTGCACCAACTTCAACTGGGTTGCCCAAACTACAACCATCAATGTTCACTTTACACTAACCCACCAGTAGAGGAGTCCAAAAAAGTTCAACAATCGGCCTTACTGCCTTTGAGTTAGACATTTAGTTCAGCACATGCACAACACGCAGGTCCTCTGTCAAATTTATCACACAAGGATGCCTAACCAATAAATCTTTGTAGCTTCTTCTAATCCAAACTTTAATGGTATCATGTCCTGTGGAAATATTCCTATGTATCGCATCATTTCTTACTCGCCATGGCAATGTATTATACATTTCATTTGCCAACTTAGACATATGTGGTTAAACAGTTTACATCTGGAGAATACTCTACGTCTACAAGCGTGTACTAGAAAGATCAACTTTTGTAGGTATACATTGAGTGCCTAACACCTTCCCATATCTGTAACCTGATCCTTACCCAAAACTTCTAGCAGACTAATTATGCTTATCCTTGTCTAACCTACGTTTGATCTAACTCCCAACAATATACAGGGGATTTGAGAATACAGTCTTGATATCGGTCATATATATATATTACATACACCAGGTCTTGGGCCCTTACACTAGGTGGTGGCTACCAATTCTGGTTTGTAATACAGACCAACCAAGTTGTAATAGACAATTTCACATAACGGGACCCATGACCATCGTGCGTATTGCATACAGGAGGGGCCATCCATCGACGACGTTCGCAACACCCACAGTGGCGACTCTATTGAGGATCACTAGTTGAACTTTCTTCTCTTAACATTACCATTCAACATAAGAATATTTTCCCTGCAAAACATGCTTGTCTACTGTTTCATATTATGTTTGTCTAGATAATGTTATAAACTATCGCATCACTTTTGCATGCTCGAAGTGAAAATTGTCTGACAAGGGTATCTTCCGAAATGCTTTTCATAGTTTTGATATTTTGTATCTATGCTATGAAGATTCCCTGAAGTCTTAGAGATTAATAGTACACTCTTCATGTTGTAGGCCATTTCATGTCCCATACACGGTCGGAAACCACGCCCATTTAATCTCGTATTTCTTAGCTTGAGAATTTAGGCTAATGGTATAAGGTGTTTCCAAACACACCGAGTTCTATCGGTCGGTCGATCCTCCTCTAAGATCATAATATACAGATAATACCACATACTAACCCATTCTCTCTGAGTAATTGAAGGGTATATCGGTTTGCAAAGTCTCTCTGGTGAGGGTATTCCTTGAGAATACTGTGAATTCAGTCTGTAGATTGGTTCCTAGTCAAAGGTACCCCTCGTGTTCTACAACTTACATGGCATGCATCATAAACTTAGAAATAGATCCATATGCCTATGACTCCATAATATAATTTGTTTGAGGTTCACTTAAGAACTATTTTGACCTTGGTTTTATCTAGCCCGATTAATTGTTTATTATAAAGTTATTATCAGATTTACGATATAATAACCAGAATGCTTGAAGCCCTCGGGGATATTTGAGATTGAGACCGATGTAGCCTTTTGATATTTAATGTAAAGGGCATGTCACAGCCCATTTTGGATATCGAGCGTGATACCGGGTCACTTACCAATGACCCAAACCACCCAAAATCACAAGCTTGCTGTGAACACTAAGCCACTATACAATACACACATATAATTGTAAGATATTTTTACAGGCTAAATTAATTATAAGGTTAGTTGGTTCAGTGGGAATCTAGTTACAGGGAGATCGATTTAAGTATGATTAGAGATGGACCAACTTGGTCCACTATGGGACTGGTCCAGGGTTGGGGGTGGTATTATAAATACCAAAGGATAGGGTCCCCACATCCATGGCGTTATTTTCTTCTCCTGTTCCCATACACAGAGAGAAGGTCAAGGGATCTCGACAGGCTGTGGAAGACTCTGATCCAAGAATTCTAAGCATTCAGAGAGAAGAAACGGTCGAAAATCAATCTACAGAAAAAGGTATGTGTCTTATCATCTCTTTTCAATATCCATTGTATTCTAGTAATATGTGTGGTGTGTTTGTTAGGGTTCATGGAAAATCCCATGGGAAAAAACCCAGGGAGATCTAAAAAAATCTTACAGCGATATTAGAGCCACCTACATAGACCTAGGATTGATAGGAAATCATTGTTAAGACTTTATGTTTGATTAGATTGGAAAAATGAGAGATTTTTCTCTCAAATTTTTAATACGAACCTGTCTAGAGTTTGGATCCTCGAATTTTTTTTTTGGACCTTTAAAAAGTAAAATAAATTTTATAGGATTGTAGGTCTTGGAGAGATGGAGCCGTCGACATAAGGTTAGTAGCCAGAAGTGGTCGAATGCTCCCTCACGCGTCTCCTGAAAAAGCGAATAAGATCCACGCTTTGGCGGCTATTTAAAAAAAAAAAAAAAAAAAAAAAAAAGAGGAAGGGCTGACGTCATCGAGTCAACCCACTAGGGTTAGCGGGTTGATTCAGTGTCAACCCGAAACTATGATCTGGGCCGATCTAGAACCGAGCCCAGATCCAAGACCTAGCTCGAACAGAGCCCGGCCCAAGACAGACCCAAGACCAGGATCAGGGCATCAATGTGGGACAGCATGTGTGACCCATCTACCCAGTCAAGCGATTTGGATTCTTGACCCAGCCAATGACCCGAAAACTCGATCCATTAACTCGATTATCTGACCCGAAAACCCGATACTTTGATTTGAGAATCCGGATGGTTGGCCTGGGTGGTTCAGTGATTGAACCGTTGGACCAGACCGTGGTTCGATTTAAGATCAGACCATTTGGTTCGGTCTAGACCAAAGCATTTAAAAAAAAGGTTTAAATAGTGGGTTCGGTCCGCCCATAACCGAACCCGGCTAGACTAAACTGAGCCAGGATGGACAGCCCGAACCGGTTCAGGTTATATAAAAGGTAAGTTGACTCTGATCGACGATTGTGGGCTCTAGGAGCGTCAGATTTTGACGCAGTTTTTTACGTTGTGTTCGTATTTTTGTGCTCTATAGTTTGGTAAATAGTTTGACACAGTTTGGTGATTTGAGGAATTTATTTTTGACTAAAAGGTGCCTCAAATTAGTCCGATTTGTAGTTTTCTGTTTGTTTATCAGTTATTTTTGTACTAGATGCTTGTAGAAGGTTATGTGTGCATGAGATTTTGTTTATTGACCCACATGGTGTTGCAAAGTAGATTTTGGGGGTATCATTATGGAATTGGGTGGAACCCACCAAATTGGTATGTCTAGTTTCATCATGATGTCTTCAAATTCAAAGTTCATATATTTATAAATGCTTGTGTAAGGGTGATGTACATCCAAAGGTGGCATTGTCAAATTTTATTCAAATTAAGGTTTATGGATGTCATGTGAAGATTGGGATGAATCCACCAAAATGGTACACTCAGTTCTAACATGGTGGTTCTCAAACCCTAAATTTGATCATTTACATATACAATAAATGATATATTTTTAATACACTATTCTCCATAGTGTGAAAAGTAGCTAAAAAAGACAGTATTAACCCAAAGATGGCATTATCAAAGTTAAAGGTATGTTCATGCACATGAGTTGAAAGAGTTTTGACTTTAGAGGTCTCATTAACCCAAAGGTTGTGGGATTTTCGAGAGTCATTATTCTTTTATAGTTACTGCACAGAAACTGAGAAGACCACTGCATGTTTATCCCAAAGGAGAATGTGTAGTTGGTTAACTCTTGGAAAAAAAGATATTTATTTACATGAATGGTTGATATGGTTAGTACAAGTAAATCATGTATATATGAAATTTCTATTGGTTGATATGTATTTGAACTCATGCATTGATGTTTTCATCTAAGTATGATTGTCCCAAAGAGGGTTTTGATGTCTATTTCTTTTTATTTGGGACAAAGTAGTAGTAAATATAATTGCATGTGTTTGTATGAGTTTCGCATGATTTTCTATTACTTGATATTTTTGCTTGAACTCATATCGTGATGATGGTTTGTATCTCCCAGGATGTCCATCCCTGTGGTTATGCCAGGTGGTTTGATAGTTACTATTCCTTCCCTGTCTGGGATGAGTTTTAAAAGGTGGTATGAACAGCTAGAAGTGAGTCTAGATTTAATTGACTTAGATGTGGTGCTTAAAGAGGATAAACCTGTTGCCATCACTGATACTAGTACCCTAGAAGAGAAGGAGGAAATGGCAAAGTGGTTGGCAGCAAATAAAAAGTCTATGTTGCTCATGAGGCAGACCATTCTTGAAACCATGCGTGATGGTGTTCAAGCCATGGAAACGGCCAAAAAATATTTAAAAGAGATCAAAGGGAAGTTTGAGCTTTCTCACAGAGGATAGAGAAACACCTTGATGAACAAGCTTACTAATGCAAAGTTTGACAGTAATGGAAGTGTCAGAGATCATTTCATGGAGCTTACTGCTACTGTTGAAAAGATTAAAGGCATAGGAATTAACGTTGATGATGAGTTCGTGATCCATTGTGCATTATCCTCATTACCTGAAGAGTATTACCAGATACAAGTGGCGTATAATACTCAGGAAGAAGAATGGGTATGAACAATTTAATCTCTGTTTGCACTAAAGAAGAAATGAGACTGAAGAAAAAATTTAAAAGTGTCAATGTCACTAGTCATCATTTCAGAGAAGATAAGGATAAAGGAAAGGTTAGGGTAGGACCTTATAGAAAAGATAGATACTCCTTTAAGAAAAGAAAACCTTATGATAGAGATATGAGTGATGTTCAATGTCTCTGGTGCCATAAGAAGGGGAGCATGAAGAGAGAGTGTAAGGCAAGAGAAGATTGGTTGGAGAAGAAGAAGAAGAAAAATGAGACACCAAAGAAAGAAGACGCTAAATGACGATGTCGTTTAATACAGTTGAAGTTATAGGTCTAGTTAGTTTTCTTTATTATTACCAGTTGTCTTTAGATTATTTTTGAATATTTGTTTATTGACTTACAATTCAGTTATTTATTTTGGAAGATTTTATTTGACATGTTTTGATAGAACTAAATTTCATATTAAATTTAAATGAAGGTATTTTATTAGTTTATATATTCTCTTGGAATTTGTAATATCTGTGAGAGTCTTTAGATTTCTTAGTCAGTGGGAGTGTTTAGATCTGCTTGATTAGTGGAGATTTGATAGTTGATGGTTTTTTAGTGATTGTTAATATTGTCTATGGTTTAATGAGTATGATTATTGGTAAGCATTCATTTCGTTATTGGTATGTATTTCTGATTATTTAAGACATGTCAAGTTACAAGGCGGTATTTAGCCAAAGAAGGCGATAAGCCAAAGTGTGATATTAGTCCAAGCTAGATGTGATTTACCTATAAGTTGGATAATATCAAAGTGCATTTACCTATAATGATTTTAAGGTAACGGGTTCGTGGTAATTCGATCATTGGACTCAAGTATTCATCTCAAGTGATTTATGTCATTAAGTAGACCTCTGTATATGGCTGACAGAAGGAGGTACACCGAATGTGTAGGAGTACTTTCCACTGTTGTTCAACATTGATAAGCTTGATTAATAGATCAAAGTAAAAGATGGTTTTGGTGTAATTAGATTCCATGGCCACACTGGGTTAGTGGTGACTTTATAATCAATATAGCCCAAGTGGGAGGTTGTAAGATATTTTTATAGGCTAAATTAATTATAAGGTTAGTTGATTAAGTGGGAGTCTAGTTACAGGTAGATCGATTTAAGTATGATTAGAGATGGACCAACCTGGTCCACTTTGGGACTAGTCCAGGATTGGGGGTGGTATTATAATACCAATGGTTAGGGTCCCTACAGTCACGGTGTTATTTTCTTCTCCTGTTCCCATACGCAAAGAGAAGGTCAAGGGATCTCGACAGGCTGTGGAAGACTCTGATCCAAGCATACCAAGCATTCCGAGAGAATAAATGATTGAAAATCAATTTACAGCAAAAGATATGTGTCTTATCATCTTTTTTCAATTCCCATTGTATTCTAGTAATCTGTGTGGTGTGTTCGTTAGGGTTCATGGAAAATCTCATGGGAAAAAAACCCAAGGGAGATCTAAAAAATCTTACAATAATAACATCCACAATAATCAAAGTGATAAGTGCATAATTTTACAATTTTTATTCCCTTTGCATTATGATTTTTAGGGTGTTTTATGCCTTCTTGAGTTGAATAGAATTTATTTTATAAGTATGGCATATTTTAGAGATTTTGTGAATTAATTGATAAAAGATGAGAAAATTCTAGCACTCTCAATATTAATGTTTTGAACTTCATGTAGGTCTCCGACATGAAAAGAGTTTCAAAAATTAAATGTGGTTTTAAAATTTGATTTAGAAAGCTGATCCGAATCCAAACCAGAGAAGGAAGGTTACCACACACGGATGGTCCACTTTTAGAAGGCCTTGATTGATTGTTAGAAATCTTGAGGAGAATATACACAACTATAGAATCTTATAAAATTTGGTAGGTCTGGGGGTGGCATTTGGTTAATAATGGAATGATTTTCATCTAATTTAAGAAAGAGGATTTTACTTAGTTTTTATTTCCATGTAATAAAGTGGTCAAATCTAGGTATACCAATTTTAGTCTTGTATTTTGGATATTTAAACAATATAAAGCTTATGTAAAGAGGCATCCAAGAGTTATTGATAAAGAAGGTGGTGGCTGGAGAACAACTTCCTTTTTTTATTCTTGTGTTCTTGAAGAAGTCATGTGTTGCCAACTTTCTTATCTTTGGTTAGACAGAACTGAAACCATCATTGTAAACTTATGAGATTTATTCTTATTTATTGATTTCTAATTGAATATCTGATTTTCTTCCAATTTATGTGTTGAATGATTGATGAATGGTTTGATTAGGAGTACTACTAATTGATTTATTTATCTAATTGATTGCTAAATTAGAATTGGGTTGCTATCAATTGATGATTATACGTCAGTAACAATGAGGATTGATGTTAAACAAGTTAATGTTATATTCCTAGGAGAAATTAGATTAAATTGTGTAAACCGCACTTGTGTGTGCTTAACGTTCAATTTCAATCGTCTTTCTAGTTGTCAATGCTATTTCTGAATCGAATCGAGAGCCTAGTCTTGAGATTGATTTTGGAGTAAGGGTACTATTAAGAAGCTATCTTTTAATAGTCCAATCTTAAGGAAAGACTAAGGATTTTAGGCCTAGTCCTAACTTTCTTGATTGATTTTTCAATTGGAATTGATTATCCTTTATGTCGATGAACAAGTTTACGAAGATGGTGTAAGTATCCTTTTGACCGAAACTTTCTCTTATTGGTTTAATCTTTGATCTTTGTGTCACCTCACTCCTTATTCTTGCATTTTAGATAATTAATTACTATTCTTAACTATTGCAAACATACACCTCCTCCCCCCCCCATACGTAGGATAGCCAGTGAAGTTGTGCTAATAAGATCAATCAGAATCTGCAAAATCTCTAGACTGACTACTTTGACTACTTTAGTACAACAACTATTTTCTGAGTCTTGTTTCATTTTCACTTGTTTTTCTCTCTTTAGGTTAATCAAACATTTTAATCTTAATCATACAGTGCTTGGGGGTTCTACCCTTACTTGCTACTATCTACATTTTCAAAGTAAGATAATTTAGTTTGAGCGCTCGACACGTATCAAATTTTGGCACCGTTATCGGGGATTGATTTTATTAAGTTGATTTGTTTGGTTATTTCATTGATTTTGTATGTTTGTTTATTTGCTTGTTCTCTTTAGTGAATGACCTGATCCTCGGGGGAATTATAATTTGATCCAGAAATAGAAAGAACTCTGCATAAGCTAAGGAGAGAAAGTAAAAAAACAGTTGAAAATTCTTCACTAAGCAATAACGTAGCCATTGATTTAGCTTCTAGCAGTACTAGTGATTCAGACTTTCAAGAAATGGTAGACAACAACAATCGCACTCTTAAGGAGTTGGCGGCTCCCAATATGAACCAACAACCACTCTGCATCGAATATCCTAATCTTGATGTTGCCTTTGAACTTAAATCTGGTCTAATCCATCTCCTTCCTACCTTTCATGGTCTTGCAAGTGATGACCCGCACAAGCATCTGAAAGAATTCCATGTAGTATGTTCGAGCATGAAACCAACCAGAATTTCTGAGGAGCAAATCAAGCTGAGGGCGTTTTAATTCTCATTAGCTAACAATGCAAAAGATGGGCTTTACTACTTTGCCTTCCAAATCCATGGCCACATGGAATGAGATGAGGTGGCTTTTCTTAGAGAAGTGTTTTCCAACTTCAAGGGCAGCCAATATTCAGAAGGAAATCTGCGGTATTCGGCAATATAATGGAGAAACGCTTTATGAATACTGGGAGCGATTTAAGAAGCTATGCGCTAGCTACCCTCACCACCAAATTAGCGAGCAATTACTCATTCAGTACATCTACGAAGGACTTTCTCCTGCTGATAGGGGTATGATCTACCTAGCGAGTGGAAGAGAATTGGTGGATAAAACTCCGAGGGCAGCCCACAATATGATTGCAAATACGGCTATTAATTCTCAACAATTCAGTGTAAGAAATGACCCTCCACCAAGAAGGTTAATGAGGTAAGCACTTCTTCTCTTGAATTAAAAATTGTTGAATTGTCTACACTTGTTTGTCAATTGACTATGGATAAGGTACAATAGGTTCAAACTTGTGGAATTTGCTATATTACGGGACATCCAACTGATATGTGTCCCACACTTCAAGAAGAATCCACGAGCAAGTGAATGCTGTGGGTAGATTTCCAGGACAACCTCAATGTAAGTATGATCCATACTTGAATACTTTCAATTTGGGATGGAGGAATCACCCAAATCTTAGTTATAATCAAGATGGCCCCAATCATCAATATGGGTATCAACAAGGCCAACAACCTTACCAACCTAGACAACAAGCACCTTCAAGTTCTAGTATGGCCTTAGAAGATATTGTTAAAACACTTGCCAATGATTCATTGTAATTTAAACTGGAAACAAAGGCAGGTGTAAAGAACTTGGAGACTCAAATAAGCCAATTGGTTGTTTTAATGAGTAGACTAGAGGCTCGAGGCTTGGGAAAGCTACCTTCGCAATCGATGGTGAATCTAAAGGAAAATGCAAATGCCATAGTCTTGAGAAGTAGCAAAGAAATGGAGGTACCATGTAAGACAACTCCAGTGGAGAACGTAGAAAAGGAAAAAAAGAAAAAGAGACCTCAAAACTAGCTCTGACATCTACTTCTTCATCTAGGGTAAACTCTAAACCTTATATTTCTTCTATTCCTATTCAGCCTCTTTTTCCTAGTAGGTTTGCTCAATCTAGAAAGGAAGAAAAAGAAAAGGAGATGTTGGAGATCTTTCGAAAGGTAGAGATAAATATACCTCTTGTTGAAGCTATTAAGCAAGTGTCACGGTATGCTAGATTTCTCAAGGAATTGTGCAAATCCAAGAGAAAATTGAAGGGAGATGAAAGGGTAAGTTTAGGTAAAAATGTCTCATCTATTATTCAACGAAAGCTTCCCCCTAAGTGTAAAGACCCCAGGTACATTCACTATCCAGTGCAAAATAGGTAACACCAAATTCAATAAAGCTATGTTAGATTTAGGAGCATCAATTAATCATGCCTTATTCAATATATGATTTATTGAATCTAAAACCTTTAAAATAAATTGATGTGACTATTCAATTAGCTGATGGGTCAAATGTATACCTGAAGGTGTGATTGAGGATGTGTTAGTTCAAGTTAATGAATTGATGTTCCCTACTGATTTTTATGTATTAAAAATGGAGGATGACTCATCTTATAATTCTACACCTCTTTTGTTAGGTAAACCATTTTTAAAGACTACTAGAACAAAAATAGATGTTCATGATGGTACCTTAACTATGGAATTTGATGGTGAGATAGTTCACTTCAATATTTTTAAGGCTATGAGGTTTCCTAGTGATATAAATTCTGTTTTTGCTATTGATGTAATTGATTCTATGGTTCAATAAGCTTTTGAATTAAATGGTAAAGATGAGTTGATGGTGGCCATTAGAAAACATTTGAGTAGCAGGGATTTCGATTCATAATTTATGTTAAATGTTGAATCAGAGAAGATGCTGATGGCATTATAGGCCTTACCTCCAATTCCGAAAAGGTGTGATGCTGCTTATATTGAGTTGTCGATATCTCATACAAAGTTACTACCTTCAATTGTGCAGGTGCCTATTGTTGAGTTGAAACCGCTACCAGGCCATCTCAAGTAGTCTACTTAGGAGACAAGGAAACTTTACCTGTGATAATAGCAATGAACTTGACTAAGAGTGTAGGAGGAGAAACTCATTCGAGTTTTGAGAGACCATAAGATAGTCGTTGGGTGGACAATAGCCGATATCAAGGGAATCAGCCAGGCCATGTGCATGCATCGCATACTTCTTGAAAAGGGAACCAAACCAATTAGAGAAGCATAGTGTAGACTTAACTACTAAAGCTCCTTGATGTTGGAGTTATCTATCTCATCTCTGATAGTAAGTGGGTAAGTCCGGTTCAGGTAGTACCTAAAAAGATTGACATTACTATTGTTAAGAATCAAAATAATGAGTTAATCCCTACTAGGATACAAAATGGGTGGCATGTTTGCATTGATTATAGGAAATTGAATGCTTCAACTCATAAAGACCACTTTTCTCTTCTATTTATTGATCAAATGTTGGAGAGGTTAGCAATTCATTCACACTATTTTTTTCTTGATGGTTATTCAGGTTACTATTAGATTGTGATTGCACCAGAAGATCAGGAGAAAATGATATTCACATGCCCATTTGGTACCTTTACTTACCGACGAATGCCGTTTGGTCTTTGCATCGCCCTAGCCACATTCCAGAGGTGTATGGTTAGCATTTTTTATGATTATGTAGAGAACACATAGAAGTTTTCATAGATGACTTTACTGTTTATGGAGACTCTTTTGATACATGTTTGGATAACCTTACACTTATTCTTAAGAGGTGCATACAAACTAACCTTGTTTTGAATTCTGAGAAGTGTCATTTTATGGTAAAACAGGGAGCAGTTTTAGGTCATGTGATATCTTTTAGAGGGATAAAAGTTGACAAAGCAAAGATAGATCTTGTTCAATCTTTACCTTACCCCACAACTGTGGGGGAAGTGCGTTCCTTTCTTGGACATGCAGGTTTTTATCGACTCTTCATCGAGGATTTCTCGAAGATTTCATGCCCTTATACAAGCTCTTACAAAAGGAAGTGATGTTTGACTTTAATGATGAGTGGAAAGGAGCTTTTGACAAGCTCAAGGATCTATTGACAATAGCCCTGGTTATTCAACCACTGAACTGGAAACCTTCATTTGGGATCATGTGTGATGCTAGCAATCATGCTATTGGGGCTATTTTGGGCCAACGTGTAGGGAAAGTTGTTCATGCTATCTATTATGCCTCACAGACACTTACTGAAGCACAATGTAACTACTCCACAATGGAGAAAGAGCTATTGGCTTTAGTGTTTGCTTTAGACAAATTTAGATCTTATTTATTGGGAACTAAAATTATTGTCTATTCAGATCATGTAGCTCTTAGGCATTTGTTGGAGAAAAAAAGAATCTAAGCCAAGATTGATCAGATGGATCCTCCTACTCCATGAATTTGATTAAGAGATTAAGGACAAGAAGGGGGCTGAGAATTTAGTTACAGACCATCTCAGTAGGGTGGTTAAGGAGGGTGATGCGATACCACTACAAGATTTCTTCCAGGATGAACAACTACTTATGGTGACAAATGTAGTGCCTTGGTATGCAGATTTAGTCAATTATTTGGCTACCAAAACCTTACCATCGGAGTTTCCTAGAGTATGAAGAAAGAAAATTAAGAGTGATGCTTGGTTTTACATTTAGGATGACCTTTATCTTTGGAAGCAATGTTCAGACCAATTGGTAAGAAGGTGTGTATCTGAAACTGAATTTGAATCCATTCTTACCTTTTGTCATTCATATGCATGTGGTGGACATTTTGGTCCTAAAAGAATAGCAAGAAAATTGCTTGAATGTGGCTTCTTTTGGCCATCTTTATTTTATGATGCATATATATTTTGTAAGTCATGCACTCGTTGTCAGTACTCAGGTAATGTGACCCATAGGGATCAAATGCCACAAACCCACATACTTATTTGTGAAATTTTTTATGTTTGGGGCATTGACTTTATGGTCCTTTTCCTAATTCTTTTGGCAATGTTTATATTTTGTTTGTTGTTGATTATGTGTCAAAGTGGGTGGAAGCAAAAGCTACCCGAACTAATGATTCTAAAGTGGTTGCAGATTTTATCAAGTCTCACATTTTTGTTAGGTTTGGGATCCCATGAGCAATGATCAGTGATAGAGGGACCCACTTTTGCAACTGCACTGTAGAAGCGCTACTTAAGAGGTATGTTGTGACCCATAAGATTTCAACTGCTTACCATTTGTAAACTAGTGGGCAAGCCTAGGTATTTAATAGAGAGGTGAAGTCAATTTTAGAAAAGACAATTAATCCGAATAGGAAAGATGGAGTACAAGACTTGACGATGCACTATGGGCTTATAAGACACCTATAGGAATGTCTCCATATCTGTTGGTTTATGGCAAGGCATGTCATCTACCGGTGGAATTGGAGCACAAGGCTTTCTGGGCAATTAAGTAGTGTAATATGAGACGGATAAGGTAGGGGAGCAGTGAAAGTTGCATTGCAAGAGTTAGAGGAGATTCGGAATGGAGCTTATGAGAACTCACAAATTTATAAGGAAAAGACGAAGTCCTTCCATGATAAAATGATTTTTAAGAAGCAATATGTTGTCAGACAAAAATGCTCCTCTATAATTCAAGGCCTTGGTTATATTCTGGTAAGTTGCGGTCTCCCTAGATTTGTCCTTTTATTGTTACTAATGTCTTTCCATATGATGCAGTCGAGATTCAAAGTTTTGACACTCAAAAGGTTTTCAAGGTCAATGGATATAGACTTAAACCTTATTATGAAGGTTTTCAAGTTAACTCGTTGGTTGAGGAAACGATAGACTTACAAGATCTATTTTATTCAGACTGAGGAAAGCTGCGGAGTCAAGCGAACGACATTAAACAAAAGCGTTGCTTAGGAGGCAACTCAAGAAATCAGATTTGCAATCTTAATCTTTTCTCTTTTTATTTTCATAGATATTATGTTTGTTTTTGTTTTTTTTTCTTTGCATTTAGCCTTACATTGAGGACAATGTAAGTTTTAATTTACATGTTTTTAGGATTTACTAAACTAATCGTTAGATTTTTTTGAATCACTGTATATATTGCTACTGGTTGTATTAGGCAAGATATTAACTGGGAAAAAGAATGAAAAGGAAATTTTTTTTTTGTTTGTCTGTACATGTTTGGATTAATTCTCAGAAGTAACCATGTTGAATTTTATAAATATGATTAAATTATTAGGACTCTTGAAGCTTAGATTAGATATGCAACTAAATTTGAATCACCATTTGAGATAAAGTTTTGTTGTTATGTGTCTTTGCACTAACTCTTAATTGTGGGGAATGCACAGTAAATTTGAGAAATGACAATTTGAAAAAAAAAAAAACTTGAAAAAGAATAAATAACTGCTTCAATGTCCAAAATGCCTAAAAAATAAAAGAAAAGTTGAGACGATGGTTATAAGCAGTTTAATTGACTAAGCCTGATTTTGTGGCCTTTGTTACTTGAGTTATTAAGTCCTAAGGGTGTTACTACACCTAGTGCCCTAATGCCAACTGGTTTGAGAGTCACTGAACCAACACTTGCTACATGGATAACTTAGAAAGTCTAAGAAAATGGACATTACACAAATCATTGAAAAAAAATTGTTATTTTTGTTAAAGTTTACTGTAAAGCCCCTTACTAATTGAGTTACATTACTTCACACTATAGATGCATATTAATATGAATTTATTAAAGATGGTGACTAAAATGAAGTTATTGAATCCTTGAAAAGATTTAAGTTGTCCATTAAGTTTAATTATGTTTATAAGTTATAACTGTGGAGTACTTAGAATTTTATTTAATTCTTGTAACACGTCAAATACAAAAATAATTTTTTTTAATTTTGTAGGTAAATTCACTACAAACCCTTATGAGACACAACTTGTCCACTGGGGGTAACCTAGGGGTTTAATGGCTTATTGTACATGCTAATTGCAATCGTGATTCCTATGAAAGTGGAGTAGTTTATGATTTTTTTCATTTTGTTCGAGGATGTACAAAGACTAAGTGTGGGGGAATTTGATAAGTATATAATTTTATAATTTTTATTCCCTTTGTAGTTGTGAGGACAAAAGTTCGTCTCTTCCACCCATCTTCGATGGACGAAAAAAATAATGATTTGGAGTCGCCACCTAGATTATGGTCTAGGACCTATAAAAATGTAGTCTCATAATAAGAAAAGACTTTTATTGACTTATTGGACCCAATATATTGGGTAAACATTCAAGGTACAGTTTGGGAAGGTGTTAGGCACCTAAAGCTGTCCGATCCAAAAATTGGTCTCCTATATGATTCTACTTTCCTTAGACTCTATTGTTTTGACTATTCATGGTCAATGGATGATGACTAGGGCTCATGGGGGATCCTATGCTAAGTTTCTAAGTTCTTCTAACCTAGGTTTAGCCAAACATGTTCTGAAAATAAATAAACAAGCAAAGTAATATACAGTGAACCGAACCGAAGACGGTTCGGTGATGGACTGAATCTGAGACGTCCAAGACATCTCAAATTGCCTACGTATTTTAATTCTGGAAATCAAGTCCATAACGTAGTTCATACGGAATGTGATTAAGGTTTATGGATGTGATTTATGATTAAGCTTTCTTAGATTCAATTATTCAAGTTGAAGTTTATGCTTGATGATGATTGAGATTGAATCTAGAGATAACCTATGTGGGTTGAAGTGAAAATGGATACGAATATGGATATGGATACGGATATGGGGGACCTAAGGATACTAAGATGTGATACCGTACTTGGAGAGGTCCTCCAAGTTGCCTACGTACTTCAGAGGTCCTGAAAATCAGGTACCACATAGTTCATTGTGATGTTTTGATACTCTCGGGGAGCAAGGATGTGTCTACTCTCAAGGGACAATCTATCTCTCTCTCTACTCTCGGGGAGCAATCTGTCTCTTCCTCTACTCTCAAGGAGCAATCTGTTTCTTTCTTTACTCTCAGGGAGCAATCTGTCTCTTTCTCTACTCTCAAGGAGCAATATGTCTTTCTCTCTACTCTCAGGGAGCAATCTGTCTCTTTCTCGACTCTCAGGGAGCAATCTGTCTATCTCTCTACTTCTAGGGAGTAATCTGTTTCTTTTTTACTCTCGGAGAGCAAGGTGTCTTTCTCTCTACTCTTGGGGAGCAAGGGTATATGAGTCCATGTTTGAGAATCTCTCCAAACTGCCTACATATCTTAGGGGCCTTAAGAATCAGGATCCGCGTAGTTCGGAAGCGGATTCATTCATTGATGTGTATATTCGTTCAAGATCAGGGTGTGGAACTGTGTTTGGAAATCTCACCAAACTACCTATGTATCTTAGGATGCTGCCCTAAGAATCAGGATCCGCGTAGTTCGAAAGCGGATTCATTCATTAATGTGTATGTTCTTTCAAGATCATGGTGTGGAACCATGTTTGGAAATCTCACCAAACTGCCTACGTATCTTAGGGTGATGTCCTAAGAATCAGGATCCGCGTAGTTCGGAATAAGATTCAATTCATACATGTTTTCTTTCATGATCAGGGTGTGAAACCTAAATGCTCTGTGGTTCGATTCACATCACACCTATCTAGTTCTCTGTATCCTAGGGGAGTTGAGTTGAAGGGGAGTTGAGTTGAAGGGAAGGGATCGTCCTAAGCTACCCTTGACCTAAAACCTTAATTTGGCATGTGTTGGGCTAGGCTTTTTGATTCTTGATTAAAATTTATTATTTTCATTCTTACCCTTTCCATGAATGTGGGTGCCTACATGCACGTCCCCATATCTAATATGTCTTCTAGGTGTACAGATATGACAGTTCGACTAGGGTGTTGCAGAAATTAAGTTATTGCTAATAATAAATATCATTTAAATATAGCAACAACAACATATATCATCTCAAATATAGGAATAAAGCATATGAATCAATATAATAGCAAGCATGTGAAAGCATTGATCAAGCATTGATCATCAACAATGTGACCAAGATTATATTTGATCGACTACTCAGATTCAATTAAAACATTCATGAGGTCAATCCAATGGTTCAGATTCAATTAAAATATTCCTGAGGTCAATCTGGCCGTTTAAATTCAATTAAATCACTCAAAAAGGATAATCTATCCATTCAAATCAATCATTAAGACAATCCAATGGTCTAGATTCATTTATATCACTCATGATGTCAATCTAATGGTTCAGATTCAAATAAGATGCTCATGATCAAGATCTAATAGTCTATATTTCATATCACTCATGATCAATGACTAGATTCATTTCATTACAAGATCAAATCAAAATTAAACATCCAATGACTCACAATTAATATTCTCTCATGATCCAAATAAAAATCAATTGTTCGATGGCTCAAAATTAATCATATTAGAAACTCTAGATCAATGACTAGATTTTAATCACATCAAATTTCAAGTTCAATGGCCATGATTTCATCATGTGAAAATTCAACATCACATGGCCATATTTTTAATCACATTAAAATTCTAAATCAAGAGCCATTATCAATCTCATTAAAACTTCAATAAAGCCGGATCAATCTCATAAAATTTCAAGCATATCAGATCAATCGATTTCATCAATTTTCACATAATTGGATCCATTTCAATTAATTCCACAATCAGATCAAATTTCAAATTCATCAAAATTCATATGATCGGATCAATTTCAATTTCATCACATTCAAGCAAGGTACGATCAAACATATTAAATTCTAATATGTGGGATCAATCAATTTCATCAAAATTCTAATATGTGGGATCAATCAATTTCAATTTCCGCAATCGGATTACTTTCATTCAATTAACAATCGGATCAATTTCATCATATTCCACACGATGGGATCAATCTCATAAAATTCAGATCATCTGAAGGTATCAATTTCTTAACAATTCATGATTGCTTAACAATTCATGATTGGACTGAATTCATCACATAAAACAATTCATGACTGGACCGAATTCATCACATAAATAAATCTCGATTAGATCAATTTATAGCACATAAAGCAATTCATGAGTAGATCAATGGCTGTAGGGAGATCAAATGATGACAGCTGGGTTTGCTTAGGTATGAGGTGTGCAAAGGAGTTCAGTGGGGGTTTAGCATGGTGGGGTGCTAGCAAGGAGGAATGACAGGTGTAGAGGGTTTTGGTTTTGTGACTGTACAAGTGATGGTTGGAATGGCTGGGTAAGAGTAAAAGGCCAGTTGTGGGGTTTGTCGATGAGGATGGTTTGTTTTTTTTTTCAAGGTGTGTGGACAGATGGCTCAATGGTGATAAACAAGAATAAAAATAAATCAGGGGGAGAAGAGCTTACCTGAATCTTTTTCTCCCTCGCTCTCTTCTGCTCTTTCTCGATCTCTCTGGCCGATCTCTTTTCCTGCTCCCTCTTTCCTTCCCGTTTCCAGCTTTTTTTTCCAAACGCCCTCTCCTTTCTCCTTTTCTTACGTTCCCCTCTTCTCTAATTTTATTTTCCTTTTTTTCTTTTTTCTTTTTCTTTTAATTCTCCCATTCAGTCTTTACCGTCTTTTTCTCTTTTGTCTGATTTCTTTCCATAATTCCCCAGTCCTCCCTTTCCTTTCTCGAGTTTTCCTTTTCTTAGAATTTCTTCCATATCTTGATCTTTCCCGATCACTTTCTTAATTCTCTCCCTTTGACTTCTTTTCCCATCTATTTCTTTCCATAGATTCGGCCAGCCCATTATCTTTCTCGGATTCTCTCTCTAGCCTGCCCTTTTAGATACTTCTTTCCCTCTTTAATCTTTCTCCCCTCCTTGGATCAGTCTCCCAGTCCACGGATTCCCTCTTTCTGACTTTTTTTCCATTCTAAACTTCTTCTCTCTTTTAGAAACTCTTGTTCCTTTTTCTATTTTCTCTCGGATTCTTTTCTTAACTCCCTTCCTTAAAATATAGCCCGTTGATTTCACTCTTACCACTTATATCATAATATATCCATATGCAAATATATAATACATATAATATGTACTATATAATATCCATATAAAATAATATATAGTTAATACATAACACATGATGTATATGCACATGGGACTGAACCGGTTTGATCCGGGTTGAAACGGGCTTGAGTTGACTAGGTTAAACTGATATGGGTTGAGCTGGGTTGGGCCAAGATTGGTTTTTTCTTTCTCTATCATTGCATAGGCCATTTCTGTCACACCCCAATTCTGATCCAACTAGAATGGTGTGAGTGAACCGTCATTGAACCAACGGTTCACACCAGGATCTCGAATAGGCCGTGTCCACTCATACAAACCATTACACATAACCACAATCAGAATATAAATATACAGCGGAAGACTTAAAATAGAATGAACTGAGTATCTATTGATAATTTAAATAAATATCCAATTATCCAAATTCAAACACATAAAATAATATCCATACATCCATTTAATCTAACCAAAAATAAATGAAAGAAATAAATAAAATCCGATCAAAGGTACACGCAGAAAGGGCACTCGCATGAAGCGTCCTGCTCGTCCACTCCCGCCTGCACATCCAGAGCAGCTACACCTCCATACGTCGGAGCGTTCACGTAGTCATCAACAGTATAACCTGCATCAACATCTAAAACATGTATATATACAAAGGGTGAGCTCACAACACAACTCAGTAAGACAATCAGACAGTTTCACAATATTATGCATGAGTAACAATTAATTTTATGATGTGGTCTGGTTTTAAGTTTGCAATGTGCTATAGAAAGGTTTGGTGGCCCCCGCACCTCTATACACGAGTGTGTGGCACCTCATGGATCACACCCACATTGGCCCACATGCACCCATCATGGAATAGAGATAGAGCTAAGATACCCCCGTACCTCCCCTGATACTCTACTTATACCAGTACCTAAGCCCCTACTGGCCAGGGCTCGCAAACTGGGCTCGCAACTAACCAATCCTATATGTCATCAATGTATGCTCTATCCCAGCACAGCCGTCTACGGCATAGAGATAGAGCTAAGGCATTCCCACACCTCCCCTGATGCCCTATCCTCAACTAACTCACTAGGATAGAAACAATACGCAGTAGACCCTATCCCAACATAACTCCCTACGGCATAGAGATAGAGCTAAAGCATCGTGGACAAGCCAGCGTCGACTCGTAGACCACAGTGCCACATAACCATGACCAGGCCAACATCAATATCGGAGACCACCGTACCATGACCTTCCCCTGATACCCCACCCGTACCAAACATGTTAAGACATAATACTACAAAAGTGTTAGCGTGAAGAGCGATCCTAGGCCCATGCCCCACTCCACACACTAACGAAAACAATCACATGCCTAACAATCACATCCTATCAATGCATGAACAGTAATAATAACTGAAAGTAAAGGATGGCATGTGAATATGCACAAACAACACATCTCATATAATCAGGTGATTAACAACAACTTACTGTCCATTAATTATTAGGTTTAGGTCAGATTCCCTTACCTGACGCTCGTTTGATAACTTGCTCTACGTCGCAAGATCCAAACGATAAGTCACAAAGTCCTACAATATTATTTGGGTTTCATTAGAATATATTGCTTAGGGTTTCATGTCGGTCGGAAACCAACATGGTTACAAAATACCCTCACAGAGTTGACCGGTGGCAACATACCGGTCGCAGCTCTGTGGGGAAGACTGGAGACCGGTATGGTCAGCCGGTCCCCACAGACCAGCCTCCCGAGGGATACCGGTGGCAACATACCGGTCGCACCATGTGTAACCGGTATAGTCGACCGGTATGTCTCCGGAAGACCATACATGGGTTTTCGACTGCCGTCGATCATCCTCCATGGATTTCCAAGGTTTCTCCTATCCATTCTAAGTGTAAACTTGGAGATAGAGTTATCCCCAATTCATTCAAGTCTCGTTTCGATGAATATCATCTCGAAACTCGAATCTAGGGTTTGACGGCAACATAGGGTTTATTGGCCAATTTAGGGTTTTAGATCAATACCTACTTTGCATGGTATTGATCCACCCACACAACTAACATAGGATAAGAAGAATAGTTAAAACACTTACCATTGACTGGCGTAGCGTGAGCTTTGTCGAACGGTAATGGCGGCACCTCCTTCTTCTTCCTAGCTCCTTCTCCTTTCCAAGCTCCTTCTCTTCTCTAGGGTTTGTGAGAGCCAATGGAAAGGATTTGAGAAGGTTTAAGGGTGTATTTATAGGCTAAAAGTAGGGTTTAGTAACCCTTCTAGGATTAGGAAACTTCTAGGATTCGAAATCAGGAAAGTGGGACCCTCAGAAGTCAATTTCTGAATTTCCACTCTTAGCTGCGCAGACCTGACCGGTCGACCGGTACCAAGACCGGTACCATCGACCGGTCAACATAAAATGATAACTATTTGGTCGTCTTTGGTCTGATTTCATACCTGTTTGTCAGCTGCTAGTCCCGTCTGGCCTGGTGATGATCGGAAGACCTGTTACGACATAAAACCAAGGTTTAGACCGGGTTTACGGAGTGCGGGTCTTACAATTTTCGTCGTCATTTTGCATGAAATTTTTCGATAGTCTTTACCCCAAATTTTCTACATTCACTTTGTAGAGCACTAAAAATGAGGAATACTGGAGCTTGAATCACCTTATTTGGATGTAAAATGACCAACTTATGAATTTTTGAAGTTTAAACAGGCTAATTTACCATAATTCGGTTAGCAACTCTACATGGGATGCTTCAGAGACCTCTGTCCCAAATTCTTCATGTCCACTTTGTAGAGCACCAAAATGGAATATATTGAGACTTGAATCACATGATTTGGACATCGAATAATAAAATTATGAGAAATTGAAGTTTAAATGGGCATATCGGCTTACAGTTCCGCATGGGATCCTTTGGAGACCCATATCCCAAATTCTCCACGTCCACTTTGTAGAGCACTAAAAATGAGGAATAATGACACTAGAATCACCTCATTTGGACTTTGGATGAGAAATATATCAGAAGATGAAGTTTAAATAATTAAACTTACGATAATTTGCATGTAAGCCCCTAGATATTATTAATCTTAAGAAAATACCTTTATTCTTATTCTCAGACTAAAATCACCATATCTTCTTCATTTGACATCGGAATTGAGCTATTTTGGTATCATTTTAAAGGTATTTCCAAAACCTAACGCATCCATGCAGGTTACATCCCATGACCTTGCTATGGGGCCCATCGAAAACCTCGTCAAAGTCGTAGCCAAAATCCAAACCTTGCATTGGGATTCACCAACCTGCCATATGGTTTTACTTAAGCTTCTGGACACTGGGGATCATCTCAGTTATTCTCAAAACATTATAGAGAGCATGCCGGGACTGATCGACTATCATTTTTGAGAGAGTTTTACTTGCCTCCCTTGTACTTTCCAAACTTTCTCTCACCTCTCCCACTTTGACGTCTACTCTCTAATAAGACTTTGTTCAACTAGGGATGACAAAAATGGGGTGCTTACAGTAGTATGATTTTTAGGGTGTTTTATACCTTATTGAGCTGAATAGAAGTTATTTTATGAGTTTGATATATTTTAGAGACTTTGTGAATTAATTGATAAAAGATGAAAAAATTTCAGCACTCTCAATATTAACGTTCTGAACTTCATGCAGGTTTTTGGCATGGAAAGAGTTCCAAAAATTAAACATGGTTTCAAAATCTAATCTGAAAAGCTGATCTGAATCTAAACCAGAGAAGGAAGGTTACCACACATAGAAGGTTCAGTATTGAAAGGTTGATTTGATTGATTGTTATAAATCTTAAGGAGAATATACACAACTATAGAATCTTACAAAATTTACTGGTTTAGGGGTGGCATTTAGTTAATAATGGAATGATTTTCATCTAATTTAGGAGAGAGGATTTTACCTAGTTTTTATTTTCATGTAATAAGGTGGTCAAATCTAGGCATACCAGTTTTAGTTTTGTGTTTTGGCTATTTAAACAATGTAAAGCCTATGTAAAGAGGCATCCAAGAGTTATTGAGAAAGAAGACGATGGCTGAAGAACAACTCTTTTTCTTTTATTGTTATGTTCTTGAAGAAGTCATGCGTGATTCTTATCTTCGGTTAGACAGAACTAATACCATCATTGTAAACTTATGAGAATTATTCTTATTTATTGATTTTAAATTAAATATCTGATTTTCTTCTAATTTATGTATAGAATGATTGATGAATGGTTTGATTAGGAGTACTACTAATTGATTTATTTATCTAATCGGTTGCTAAATTAGAATTGGATTGCTATCAATTGATGATTCAATGTCAGTAACAATAGGGATTGATGTTAATGAACAAGTTAATATTATATTCCTAGAAGAAATTAGATTAAATTGAATAAACCACGCTGGTCTATGCTTAACGTTTAATTTCAATTGTCTTTTTAGTTGTTAATGTTATTTCTGAATCGAATCGAAAGCTTAGTCTTGAGATTGATTTAGGAGTAAGGGTACTATTAATAAGCTATCTTTTAATAGTCCAATCTTAAGGAAAGACTAAGGATTTTAGGCCTAGTATTGACTTTCTTGATTGATTATTCAATTAGAATTGATTATCCTCTATGTCGATGAACAAGTTTACGAAGAAGTGTAAGTATCCTTTTGACCAAAGCTTTCTCTAATTGGTTTAATCTTTGATTTTTGTATGTTACCTCAGTCATTATTCTTGCATTTTAGATAATTTATTATTATTCTTAACTATTGCAAACATACACCCCCCATACATAGGATAGCCAGTGAAGTTGTGCTAATATGATCAATCAGAATCTGTTAAATCTCTAGACTGACTGCTTTAGTACAATAACTATTTTTTTAGTCTTGTTTCATTATCATTTATTTTTCTCTCTTTAGGTTAATCAAATATTTTAATCTTAATCATACAGTCCTTGTAGGTTCGACCCTTACTTGCTACTATCTATGTTTTCAATGTAAGGTAATTTAATTTGAATGCTCGACATTCATCACAAAGTAAAAAATAAAAATAAATAAATAAAATAGCTACGAAAGTGTATATAACAATTAAAGTAAAACAAACTGATGTTCTAAAATGATATTAAAAATAATTACAAGTTTATGTTCCCATCATTCAAAACTCAAGACATAATCTCTTGTAATACCATTTACACAAACGCAAGTAAAAAGAATGTATCTGGGCATATCTCCAAAATAATAGACTGCACAAGTCTATCTATAAGATCCGAAGGTCCAACAACATCAACTGCCATAAAAATAGTCATAGCAAATGTAGTCCTTTCCATAGGCATCCTCAGAGTGATCCCCAGCATCAGCAATGTGGTCTGAACCCACCATGGGGGAATCCACAAAATCCACCACCAACAAAGAACCTACATCAGAATTTGAAAAATAGTATCGATACGAGGGTGAACTCATATCTCAGCTTAATGAAAGGGTTAAGCCAATGCAAACTTGCAATATGGGATGCAGATTGAATTCATTAGTTAAGTCTGGTGTAATGATTTAATAGTGCCATCTTGAGGCAGCGAACATACACAACCTTGTACTCTCATGCACGGGTAAAGGAGGCAAAACTCCGAAGAATGAGTCGCCAATGCTTGGTCCTTGACCAAGTGACTTGTCACCCCCATTATAGGCTCCATCTTGGCATCTGGTCCCTGGCCACAAATTCATCCCAAAGAGAACATAGAAAATCCCATAGGGAGGGCATAGAGGATATAGACAACCCTATCCTTGGTATTTGTGTAAGACCCGCACTTCACTAACTTGGTTTAACAGTGTCGTGCCAGGTCTTTTCATCATAACCGGCTCAAGTAAACCAATCGTATGAAAAAACCACAAAGCCAAGTAAGAAACCAGTCTATTGTAGGTTGTCTGGTCAGACAAATTGGATTGTCCGGTCCTCGTGTTGGGCAACCGGTCAGTCAACCAATCAAGCCTAGAATCTATCTTCGAGATTAGGAAAGTTTTCTAATTTTGTGGGGATCACTCTCCTAATTGAGAGATGACTTTATATAGAGACTTTATCTCTATATAGAGGTTGTCCCTCTACCTTCTCTCACTCTTTTGATCAATCTTAAACCTTAGAGTTGAGAGGGAGAGAAGAGAAGAAGGAGAAGAGGGCTTGGAAGACAAGAAGGAGCTCTGCAGAGAGGGTTTGTGCCATTGGGTCTCCATCCTACCACATCAAGGATCCACGGTAAGTACTTTGCCTCTGTAGAAGGTTAGACTATGTTAGATTTAGGATTTGAGATCACAATATGTGATATAGGATTCAATCCAATACCAATACCATGATTTTGATCTTAAGGTTTTCAATATAAATCTATAGTAATTATAATTGTTAGGGTTACAATGGGTGATTGAAACCAATGGTTAAAGGCCATAGAATGACCCTAGGATGGATCCCATTGTTGAGCCAAAGAATCGATCGACTTAGAAGGAATTCAGATTGAAAGACAAACCTGGAATATGACTTAGGGGTTGTCCTGTCCCTTGATCGGTTTGCTAAATAGCAGATCGGAGAGGCGACCAGTTACTCTCGGGAAGTATGATATGGGTTGTTTAGATGGCTGATCGGTCGACCAATACAGGACTGGTCAGGCGACCGGACAATGTCCAGAAGGCTCAAATAGCAGGCCGGACAGTGAGTTCGAGTATCAAAATTTGATGTAATGAAACTTTAATAATCTAAGTTCATTAATTGTTTAGGCTTTCCACTAATTCAAGAGAGTTTCCAAGGCTTGAAAAAGGAACAAATGTCATTCACAGGTGAGGGAACAAGACCTAAACTAATTGATTAATAACAAGTTACCCTTTGCTTTCTGTTAACTTGATTGATGCCATTTTTTGTATGTTTGTTTGTACATCTCACATGTTATAACTGCTATATATATATATATATATATCTTGTTCATGCATATTTATTTTTATTACTTTCATGAGATTGATGATGAGGATAGGCATGTGCTTGTATGTGGTTGGTGTGTTGAATGGGGAGAGGTTGTAGCATTGAACCATTCATCACACTAGCATCATCGTATCGCCATTACTTTAACGAAACTAGCACGTTGTAGGGAATTGGGGGGTGATCACGGTGTGTGGCTGTGAGCTCTGTCGGTGGACCTTAGCTCTATCTCTATGCCGTATTGAGGGATACTGGGGTAAGGCCTTGAATACAAAACTGATGACATCTAGGATTAGTTAGACACAAACCCAGTTTGTAAGCCCCTGTCAGTAGGAGCATACGTACTGGTATGGGATAGAGTATCAGGGGGAGTGCTGGCAATGTGTAATCCGTTAGACTCTAAATCTATCTCTATTCTGTAGTAGGTGATGTAGGGCGATGGCGGTGTATAATCCGTTAGGCATGCTCATACTCTTGTGTATGGAGTTGTGGTGGCCACCTATCCTTGCCATAGCATATTACAAACTTATACCAGACTAAATATATGAATTTGACATCATGCATATGTTTGTTGCATTGTTTTGTTTACTCACTGAGCTAAGTGGTGGGCTCACTCCACGATATCATATTTCTTTTAGTTGATGATGTAGGTACAACTGTTGAAGATTATATTAATGCATCATCATATGGACATGTGGCAGCTATGAACGTGTAGGCGGTGAAAGACGAGCATGACTCATCATGCGAGTGTTTACATTGTGTTTATGTTTAGGTTTATTTTAGTATTTTAAATTATGGGATGTAAACAAATATTTACTTATGTTTTGGTTATTTGGAGATAATTGGTTAAATATTTATTTATCATATTAGACACTCAGTTCATTAATAAAGACTTTCACTTATTACTTATTATCTTTGATTGTGATTGGATATGTATGGTTTGATTGTTGGCACGGTCCTATGTGATCCTGGCTTGAATCGTTGGTTCATATGACGATTCATTCACACTTCTGGTTCGTCCAGAATTGCGGTGTGACAATTTGAGCCTATGCCAATACATAATGTAACACCCTAGATTTTTATGAGTTAATTATTCAATTATTTATTTTTGGTATGAGGTAACGAGTGGTGACATTAGGTGATGTTCAGAATTTTAGGTAAAAATAGTTGCTCTAATTACACAACTATTTATTCTAGTGTGAAGTGACGATTGGTGTCGCTAGGTGACATTTATACATCCAAGTGGTGACTAGACTCTTGGTATGCTATGTGGATAAGTGTGTATATTATTATTGATTATTTTAAATACTAAATTAATTTGAATTCGTGTACAATGGTAAGGACCATTATATTTGTAGATAAATATTTGATTTTAGACTTCTTTTTAAATTTTGAAATTCAAAATTTAAGGTCTATAATACAGGATGTATCTAGACCATATTTTGGCTAAGGAGGAGGATAATATTTGAATTGATAGGCTTATCTACTTTCCTTGCTAACATTAAAGATTCTTTAGTAACTCAATCTTGGATTACCTAATAAGTAGGAGAGATATAAACAATAAAACATCAAAGGAAAGAAAAGGTTGATAAGATTTAGTACACTAATTAGAGGTTATTAAAGGAAACAAAACAAAAGGAAGGGAGAGAAATCAGATCTCACCCAAAGGAGGGAAGGAAGATAGTAAGAAAACGTGGGTGAGAAGAAACAGAAGAAATAAAGGAATTTTTAAAGCATTATTGCATGTATGGTTCAGTTTCTATTTTTGAAGAAGTGTTTCAAATTTATGTCTTCCCTCTTATAGTCTTGATTTCGAATAGTTGTTAGAACTCTTGAAAACCAGATCTGCTACTACCAATTAGTCTTTTATCAGTATTATCTCAGCCTTTTACCAGTCTTAAACTTGAGGCTTCATATTTTGTTTTAGTTTCGACCAGATTTAGTAAATAGATTTTGAATACTTTTATCAGTATTATATCTCTGTGGCATCTTTACATATTAGATTTATGTTGTAATCTCGGTCTCATATATATATATATATATACCAGATTCGTATGTGTTTCTACAATCTATATCAATAACGGATCAAATCCATAGCACCAATTATATGGCAGATTTGTATCAGTTTTCGTATCAGTCCATATTTTATATGTAGTACAGATCGTATATACAGTCCCAAATTTTTACATATTCAATCCAAAGTCATATGTATCATTCTAAATTTTATATGCAGGTCAAATTTTGCTTTCAATCCATATTTTTATATATACCAGTAACTATTTATATTAGATATATATTTCAGTCCATATTATACTTGCAATTTAGAATAATTTTCAGTCTAGTTTTTTTATATGCAGTCTAGGTCAACAGGTTCAGCTTGGATTATATATATAACAGTCAGATTTATATTAACATAATCTTTTATATACAGCCTTATTGGCAGATTATTGTACCAGAGTATACCGGACCTATACACATCATTATAATCATTATATAGAGTTATTAAATCAATATCAGAGTTTATATATGTAGCATAATATATTAGTACTTGTAACAATTTGTGGGTCAGTTTCTATATCGGATCCTTATATTAGTAAAAGATTTAAATATCATTACTTAGATACTGATTTGCATAACTGATTTACTTATACTAGTTTATAAACTATTTTATATGTTGATTTCTATACTGATTTACATACTAATTTTATACTGATTTATAAACTATTTTCTTTATTGAGTTAAATACTAATATTTATATTGAAATTTTTACTGATTTATTAACTGCTCTACATACTGATTTTAATAATGTGTTATATATATATATATATATATATATATATATATATATATATATATATATATATATATATATATATATATATATATATATATATATATATATATATATATATATATATATATATATATATATATATATATATATATATATATATATATATATATTTGTGCTCTGAGTTATATACTAATTTACATCCAGATTCGTGTACTATTTGTACACTTGCATATACCAGTTACAGAATCTATCTTGGTACAAGTTTGTACTTATCCCAGATTGTATGTTAGTTTTAGATTTATATGACCAGTTATATACTAGTGTAAGGACAATAAGAGGTAATTCACCATCCTCCTCGGGTGATCAAGAAAATCTGTATAGAGTTGCCACCTAGATTAAGGTCGAAGACCTCTAAAATTATAGTATTACCATAAGGTAAGACTTCTATTAACTCATATCCTATAAGATTGGTTCATTGGTCTACATGAAATCAAATAATTATTCAGGGATCAATTTTAGGAAGGTGTTAGGCACCCAAACTGCTCGATCCAAAAATCGACCTCTTATACATTCCTTAGACTTTAATTTTGACTGTGCTTGGTCAATTGGATGACTAGGGTTTCAATGGGAGAAGTCCTAAACCAAGTTACTAAGTTTTTCTAACCTGGGGTTCAACCAAACATGTTCTGAAGCAAATAAACAAATAAATATATAGTACTATACAGAGAACCGGACCAAATGATGGTTCGATCTTGGATTGAATTTAGGAGTATTCTCAAATTGCCTATGTATATCCCTTGAGACTTTGTCTCTTGAGAATCAGGTCCAAAAACGTAGTTAAAATGAATTTTATGTGATTAAAGTTTATGGATGTTGCATATGCATGTGCTTCAATTAGATTCTTTGTTGAAGTTAAAGTTTATACTTGATGGATGGTTCAAATTCAATCTGATGGTCTGTGTGCTGTAGTATCATATTTGGAAACTCTTTCAAATTGCCTACATATTGCATAGGTCCTAGAAATCAGATACAACATAGTTAGAAGAACTTGTGTACTAAGGTTTCTAAGGGTATCCTCGCCCTATTAAGGTTTCTAAGGGTATCCTTGCCCTATTAAGGTTTCTAAGGGTATCCTTGCCCTATTAAAGTTTCTAAGAGTATCCTTGTCCTATTAAGATTTCTAAAGGTGTCCTTGCCTTGTTAAGGTTTCTAAGAGTATCCTTGCCCTGTTAAGGTTTCTAAAGGTATCCTTGCCCTGTTAAGGTTTTTAAGGGTATCCTTGCTCTATCTGTTCTTTTCATTCTAAGGTTTCTTAGGGTTTCTTTGCCCTATCAGTTATAGGCTAAAGATTTATGCTAGTGTAGTATTCCAAGCATAGCAGATGTATATCATCTACGCATCCAATATGGCAGTAAGCACGTGGGCATCCAAATATGGCAGTATTTCATGTAAATATTCTAAAGGTGGCAAATCAATCAATGTATCAATATAGGCATTCCAAATATAGCATGTGTATGAGCCAAATATAGCATGTGAACACATTCTAAATATAATATGTGAGAGCATCAAATATAGTAGGCATGTGAGAATGTGAACATCAAATATGACAGATATATCAATATGACATCATATGTATTATTCTCAAACAAAGTATGTTTCAGTATGAGAGACTAGGTTCTCTAGATCTATGGTTGAGAACTATTGTAAGTCATTCAATGTATCAAAATCAGATCCTTGATCAACGATTCTAGTTTAATGTATCTCTTTAAAAATGCTACCAATATTAGATCCTCGATCAATGATTCAGATCTAATATAAATCTTACATCAACTATTATGATCAGACTAGGAAATTAATGGCTTAGATCTCATGTACATCATGTTCAGACTTAGATCCAATGGTTTAGATTCATCTAAATCACTCATCATGATAATCTAACGGTTCATATTTATCTAAATCACTCATGATGATAATCCAATGGTTCAGATTCATCTAAATAACTCATAATGATAATCCAACGGTTAAAATTCATTTAATCAATCATCTATGATAATCAAACGGTTCAAATTCATTTAATCAATCATCCATGATAATTCAACAGTTCAAATTCATCTAAATCACTCATCATGATAATCCAATGGTTCAGATTCATTTTATCAATCATCCATATGATCAAATTCAAAATCAACGGTTTAGATCTCACATTGAATTTATCTAGATCAACAATGGCGATCAATCCTCAAAATAGCCACGATCAAAGGTTCAAATCATCACTTCAACATGATTAAGATTGACAAAAAAGATCAACATATTAACATAATCAAGATCGACGGTAAAGATCAGCATATTAACATGATCAAGATTGATGGTACAGATCTCATATCAAAATTATTTATGATCAACATTTATCATCATGGGATCAGATTTATACAAAAAATTATTAAAAATCAAGGGGTCATCATGGGATTAGATTTATACAAAAAATTATTCAAAATCAATGGGTCATCATGGGATCACATTTATACAAAAAAGTACTCAAAATTAATGGGTCCTCATGGGATCAGATTTGTACAAAAAATTATTCAAAATCAATAGATCATCATGGAATCAGGTTTATACCAAAAATTAATATGGATCAATGGGATTAGATCACTTTACATCAAAATTATTATGGATGAATGGGATTGGTCAGATTAAGGAGAGAGAGAATAGGGTAGGCGATCAAGGGTTTAATGGGGATGCTGATAAGGGAGTAGTGATGTGGGTGAGGGTAGTAGGTTGCAGAAGATGGGGTTAGGTTGAAAGTTTAGTAAGGAGATGGAGGGTTGCGGTCTAGGTGAGTTGCAGCAGTGTTTTCGAGTGGGATTAGATGCTTGGTAGTGTGATGTTTTCGATGTAGATAGAGGTGGTTGGGATTGTTGCAGTGAGTTGAAGCAAGGTTCGGTGATCTGGGTTATCCCGGTCAGGTGGGTGTTCGGTGGGTGGTGATGCATGAGATAAGATCGATGAGGGTTGAAGAGGGGGTATCATTGGTGAAATAAAAAAGGAAAAGAAAAAGGGTGGTGATGGAAGGAGTTGCAAAGAGTGGTCAGTGGTGAGGGATGAGGGTTACAGATGGGTTGAAGGGGTGTATCGGATAGTGGAGGGTGAGTGAGGGTGGTAGGGATGCTGGTTGGTGGAGATGGTTAGGCTTGGGTTGGTGCGCAGGAGGTAGTAAGTGGTGGTGGGGTTGTAGCAGGTTTCAACAAGGTGGTGGGATTGTGGCATGGCTGTAACGAGTGGTTGTCGCAACAGGTAAGTAAGGTGATAAAAATAAAAAAAAAACAAAACGGGAAGTGGTGGACTTATCTGGAGTTGCAGGTAAGCTCTTTCTCCTTGTTTCTCTCTTTTCTTGTCCTCCTCTTCTTACTTCTTCTTCCTCGTTCCCTCTTATGTTGTCTCTCTCCCTCTCTTCTCTAATCTCTTTCTGTTTTATCTGACTCTCTCTCTCTCGCTCTCCTCTCTTCCGATCATCCCCGAGCTCTCAGCCTCTGTCCCTCTTTTCTACTTTCTCCCCCTCTCCCTTGGCGAGCTTCTTTGTTTGATTAGAGAACAAATTGAGTAGGGACCAGATTAAATGAAACGGCTGTGGAGCTGTCGGTTTGTCCCGATTGGTCGACTCTTCTATTCTTCCTTTTCCTCTCTTGTTCTTTTCTCCCATATTCTTATATATCTGGTACAATCCAATCTTCTTCCTCTTTTTATTCTGCCTCTCAATCTCTTGATTTCCTTTCCTTTCTCACTGGCTTTTTTCCATTCTCTTTTTCTCTTTCCAGAAATTCCCACCGACTCCTTTTCCATAGCCAGCGAAACCTAGGTGCTCCTTTCCATGTAAAGGCCCACCGAATCGTATTGTTTCTTTCCTATTCCTTTCCATTACTAAATCCTCTATAGAACATACATAATATAATATAATATATATAATTATACGTAACATGTAATATATATAATATAATATATAGCATATAAAATATAAATAACATCTAATGTAATGTAATATATAACACATAATATAATATATAATATGCACATGTACCCACGGGCTGAACTGGTTTGGCCTGGTTAGACTAGTCTGGTTCAGACTGGTCTGGTTCAATGTGGGTTGAGTTGGGTTGTGCTGAAATGGTTTTCTCTCTCTCTCTCTCTCTTTTTTTTTTTTTTTAAATCTTTTTATGTGGCATTTCGGCTCTTTTTAGCATAATGGAATTTTTTCGCGACCTCTGTCCTGGATTTTTTACTCTCATGTTGAAGGGGCTTGAAAATGGAACACGACGCTTGAATCACCTAATTTAGACGTCGGATGAACATGATATAGAGAAATAAAGTTCGATCGATCTAATTTACGATAATTTTATCAATAAATCCTTAATTTACTATAATTTATAAAAAAGCCCTTGGTTTATTTGTGCATTTTTTAGAAAATCCCTTTGTACGTATCATCGGACTGAAATCTCAATATCTTCTTCGTTTGACATCAGAATGGAGCAATTTTGGTCTCATTTCGAAGGTAATTCCATGACCTACGCATCCATGTAGGTTACAGCTCATAACCTTGCTGTGAGGCCCACCTAAAATTGCCTTGAAGTTGTCACTTTAAAACCAAACTTTGAATTGGGACTCACAACCTTGCCATATGTGTTCACTTAGGCTCTTGGACCTTGGGGGCACTCTGGTTCGGCTCAAAACTCTATAGAGAGCACATAGGGACGTGATTATTTCATTGGGGAGACTGTATCTTGATTGACTATCGGTTTTGGAAGAGTTTCACTCACCTGCCCTGTTCTTTTTCAAACGCTCACTCACCTTCGTTCCTTTGTTGTCTGCACATCAAGTAGACTCTGCTTAGCTGGGGATGGCAAAAATGGGGTGCTTACAAATGCCCCTCTTCAGCTAAGATTGGATCAATTGAGGCCGAAGTAAAAGAAAGCGACCCATTTTTGCTCAAGGCTTGGACTTGATCGGAGCTCAATTGCCATTGCTTTCTTGAACTGCCTTTTTTTTTTTTTTTTTTTTTTTTATTGCTTGCTCTTCCTTTTATTCTTTTCTCCTTTGGATTGAATCTGGAACATATTCTAGATTGCCTACGTATCCCTTAAGACCTTCATCTTTTAGGAATCAGGTTCCGCATGGTTCGGGCGAGGTATAAAGATCTGATTTATCGATAAGACCCAGGGGTGACCTAGATTCCTACAGTTATTGTGAATAGGCTCTAGGGATGAAATCTAAACTCCTACTATTGTTATCAATAGGATCTAGAGATGAGACCTAAACTTCTACCATTATTGTCAATAGGATCTAGGGATGAGACTTAAACTTCTACCAATGTTGTTAATAGGATCTAGGGATGAGACCTAAACTCCTACAATTGATGTCAATAGGATCTAGGGATGAAACCTAAACTTCTACCATTATTGTCAATAGGATGTAGGGATAAGACCTAAACTCCTATCATTATTGTCAATATGATCTAGGGATGAGACTTAAACTCTTACCTTTGTTGTTAATAGGGTCTAGGGATGAAACCTAAACTCCTACCATTATTGTCAATATGGTCTAGGGATGAGACTTAAATTCCTACCGTTATTGTCAGTAAGATCTAGGGATGAGCTAAACTCCTATCATTATTGTCAATAGGATCTAGGGATGAGATCTAAACTCCTACCATTATTGTGAACATGTAATGTGTGTAACAAAGACTGTGATGTGTGCAACTATGAAATTGTGATGTGTGTAACAAGATGAATATGTATGAGTAACTGTAAAACTGTGATGTATGACGGAGAATATGTCACAACAAATATGCGATGTGTGTGCAAAAGTGAGACTATGATGTGTGCGCATCAAGTGGACATGCGATGTGTGCAACAAGTGAGACTGTAATTGATCGACTTTCCCAGACTTAGCTTAATCTAGACTAAGGGAAACGTGTTTATTCCCTTTAGAAGGCAATTTTTATATGTTCTGCATTCTTGCCAAATTTATATGGGTCTCTCTTTGATGAAAAGGGTAACCAGGTCTTTTCAATGAGGGCAAATGATGACAGTGACTCAATTTTCTTTCACTTTTTATTTTGGATAAGTGGATATTTTATTTTAATTTTTTTTACCCTAGTGTCTAATTTGGTGTCTGCACACATTGATAGACAGACAACTTTTTGAGTCTTCACTAGAAGTAACTCTAAGGAGATGCAACCCCACACTAATCTTTGGAAAGATGCGAAACAACGCACTCTCTTCATGGTGACATTTAGATAGAAAACTAGTCTCAACAAGCTTTGCTCATATGCTAAATCAGTTATAACCACGTCTGGGCCCAAAACCTTTAAGTCTGTAGACAAGTATGATAACGAAGGTCCAGATGGACAGATAAGAAACTGTCTAATGGGTCTTCCATTGGGAGAGTGTTTGGTTGTTTATATAGAATGACTTGATCTCCACTAGACGATGCCATTTTATTGGCTAGCAACGAAGGACTATGGAATTCTTGGACGCCCTTGGAATGATGAACGACATATGAATATTTCAGTCAGATTTATTGAACAATATTTATACATCAAATGATGATGTGTCTGCAAGAGACAACGTCAAAAAGTTTAGCGATGTTTGAAGGAGGGGCATGTAATGTAGACTCTTTGGAAGACCGTCAGATTGATGAACGGGAGAGAGTTTTTAGTCGATAAGAAATCAACCTCTAATGGCGACAAAGTGATGAGACCACCCCCTATATGGGCGGAATGTAGTGACCAATATAAAAAATCTGACTCAACACACAACGTGAAACACAACAAACTATCAGGTCTTCAATTAGGTTCTAAGAGATAGTTTCCATATGTTACTGCATGATAATTGAACCAATTTGCCATCGAGCTTTGAAAGAGACTGCTATATGTAAGGTACCAATAATTGAACCGACTTGGCACCAGGGTTCCTAAGAAAACTACCCCATGTGTCATTGCATCACGACTAGACTCACCCATCTTTAGGGTTCCAAAAGAGAGTGCTAACCAACATTATTATTTTTGCATAGCTCTTTCTTCTTTTTTTTTTTGAGCTCATCTTTGACTTTGATATTGATCTGTGACATGCTTCATGTCTGTTGATGTGATGCACTTATAGGAGACTTGATCACTTGGATTGATATAAACTTGACGATGCCTTGTGTGTAGACCCATTTTGTGAAAGTAAATGAATTACTTATATGAGTCTGTAAACGTTCTCTGCTTTCGAGGGATATCCCATAAAACTTTTTCTGTAAATCGATCAAATGGGGTGTCTTCTTGATGTACCAACTTTTATCTTTGAGATTGCTTTCATGTCTTTAACTTAATCATCTATAGCTTTCATGTGTGTGTTGAACTTTCATTTCTTTAAAGGCCAGTGAAGTAGAAGTTTCGATTGTGGCTCATCAACCCGATTGTCATCAGAGTCAGAATTGGCAGCAGACATGGAAGAGGAAGAAGAATCAAACTGGGAAGGAATGGATTGGAAGTAGTAAAGCACAATAGTTGATGTCTCAAATGAGATGATTTTTGTTTATTTTTTTGAAGCGTTTTGGACTGGACTATCTATAGACATATTGAACTTGAGCCCAAACATAGATGACCTATTAGATACCGGTGGTAGCCAGTTTAGACAAGTATTTCACCGAGTTACCCCTATTGGATACAATGTCATTGATGCCAACTTATGATCGAAACATGTAATCTTTCAAAATCTTTCAAAAATCTATGATTTAGCTTTCTACCCTCTTGGATTCCTCAACTCTGATTCTGGATGATCAATTTCGATCTGAAACATTGGGCTCAATGCACTGTCTTCTGACTATTATGGGACTTTGAGGTAAAAAAATCCTGCTTGTGAACATGAGCCAAGATATAAACCGGTAATGGTGGAACCTTCCTATGAGTGGATGTAATAAGAGTGGATGCTTCGTCTACTCACTCATGTATTCTCTCAGGTTTGAACTTTTATGGCTATCTAAAGTGTATCCTCTAATATGACAATCCTATCCTCCCTAGTTCAGCCTTTCTTTTTTTTTTTGAATCCTATATAAATCTGACATGATGATTAAACAAACTTTGGATTGAGACTTCTAGACAGTCTCTTCGTGGTTGGGGCTCTCGCCTACGGAGTAGAAATGGTTGCAGACCGGCTTGACTTTCACCTAGTATTGGAATGGAACAATGAACAAATGTTAAGACTCGGAAGCGACTGGACACGAGAAGAATACATATGCACATATAAGGTGACTCGACCAACCAAAATTGGTTCCTTCTTGAAAACTGTTAAATAAACATTATCCAAGTCAATTTAGTTGTATTTAAATAACCCCTTGATTAGTCTTGGGGCCTCATGATTTTATATGGGTCATTGTAGCACCAAGGTCTTGGTAGGTGGTTTATCAAATCGAAAGAAATTGAAGCGGATATGCTTATTTGTAACATTCATAACGGACGGTTAGCAAAAGTGGTTCATGAGTGAACAAACTGGTAAACTTTTACTTGATCATACTAACTATGTTGTGATAGGGATCTTCTAGTCGTTTTTAAGATTGACGTATCAGCAATGGACGATTTAACACATTAAGCTTTGTACAATGGAGGGCATATACAGACCGCCCACACTAATGTAGAGACAGGTATATGTAGCCCTCACACTCCCAATAAATGGAAGGCAAAAACACTCACCTGTGAATCCAAATACGCTGACAAGTCAAGGAAAGAAGAAAGAAAGATTGACATTAAGAGAGCATGAGAGAGAGAAGACCGAACGAGAGGAAATTTAAGAGTTCGGCCAAGATTGGAAAGAAAATAATAAAAGGAAGGATTTAGAGAAAGATCAAACCAAGAGAGTATGAGAGTGAGAGAGATGAGATAGGAAAGAAATCCGAGGGACATAGAAAGAAAAGGAAAGGAACCCGAGGGAAGGATTTCTAATGGGAAGAAGAAAAAAGAGAATGAAGGGAGATCCAAGAGAGATTGAGTGAGATCCGATGGAGGGGAATATTTGGTTTAAGGAAAGAAGAGATTATATCGAAAGGGATGTAATAAAATAAAGAAAAGATGATGGTGGAAGGGATTCAGGTTTTCAACAAAGCAAATAAGGAAAGAGATGTAATGGAGAAATAAAGAAAGATTATAAACAAAGAAAAGTGGATTACACATGGGAGAATTTGAGACATCTCACTCTTCCCTTTCTTAAAATAATGATGAAAATATTCTCCAAAAGGAAAGAGAATACCGTGGGAAAGTGGGGAGAAGGTTTGGAAACAAAGGAGAAATCTAGAAAGGGAGGGCTTTACATGGAAATAATCCAAGGAGTGTGGGAGATTAGAGCATAAGAGAAATGGAGACGCAACAGAGAGATGGGAAGAGGGGAGTAAACAAAAAAAAAAGGGGGGGGGGGTTAACCAAATAGATTGGGAAGCACACAGCTGGGAAAGAAGAGAGGAAGAAGAAGAACAAGCAGAGCAGAAGAAGAGGAAGAAGAAAGCGGAAAGACAGGGAGAAGAACAAATAAAAGCCGCAACATAGAGGTAAGCCGCTACCACTATTATCACCTAACTTGCTGTCATCTACAAACCCCATGACTAGAACCCAAAATAAATACCCAACACCCGTGATGTAAATTAAATATGTATGTAACCGCAAGTGCACGGTATCGTGCAGTAACGGATCGATCTCAGGGAGAAATCGCTATTATCCTAACTCAAATAAGGCAAAGTGTACCAAAGGGATTTGATTGAATTAACACCCTAATCACTTCAAATTAAAATTAATCAAGCAATAAAAATAATAATAACTAATCATAATGGTACGAAAATTTACGAAACCACTAACCATAAAGTAACACAGATCTATTGTAAGAAAGGAACAAAATTAAAAGTAAAAGAATGTAATGTAAGAAAAACTTATCTCGATAGAAGATTTCTCTGTCGTTGCTCGTCGTCTTGTTGTCACTTCAAGGCGATGTGCAAACGATTACAAAGGGAGCTTTCTCCCCTAAATTAAATTAGTAATGGGGAACAACCTTTATTTATCTATCCTACTATAGAGTTTTAAATCTGAAATTAAAACTTAAAAAAATAAATAAATAAAAATAAACTTAAGCAAGAAGAACACAACTTGAAAAGAAAATCCTAAGAATCTCAAACTCTCTCATAAATTCTCAAAACTAAGAAAAAACTCATAATAGAATTCTTGGATAGATTTTCTATTGCTGAGCATCACATATATATACAAGTGAGTAAAGATTACAATTAATCTTTACAATTGGATTACAAGAGATTTTGTGGAGATAATTTTGGTAACCAAATTCCAATCTTGTAGGTTCATTGTATGTGGACGATTCTTTAGTAGAAAAAATCTTGCACCAACTCATCATATCTTTAACATCATTATCTCTTTTTGAAAACTTTCATAATCGATTTGAGCTTTCCATTCTTTCATGCCATGCCAATCTTGTAAATTTGATTTCAAATAACTAAAGAATATTTTCGCAAGAGAATGAAATCTTTCACATGAGATTGGGCTACTCTTTGACTTGGTCCAAGGCTGATCTTATACATAAAATTTGTGGCTCTCCTCATAAAGTTTATCTTATGCCCGACTGCTGAGTTGACTAGGTGAGTTAACTGGACATGATGACCAAAAATTCATAAAATGATCTTTTCAAGCTCAAATTTTTCCATTCTTTCACCTACACCCAACAAAGATGAAATCAACATTAACTACCCGAAAAGCATCATAAATAGAATAAGAGATGCATTTTATGTCCTAAATTCACACATAAAATATGTTCATCAGATTCCCCCATACTTGAGCTTTGCTAGTCTCGAGCAAAGAAAAATATAAAAATAAAATAAAATCCTAACTCATTTTCATAGGAATCACGATTGCACTTAGCACGTGCAACAAACCTTTAAACTCTTAGGTCACCCCTAGTGGACGAGTTGTGTCTCGTGAGTATTTTCAGAGAATAAACACACAAAATTCGTATAGAAATTTCAAACTTTAATTTTTGGTATTAAGGAAAGAGAGCACACACACATCTTATTAGTCAAGACACTCAACTTGGGATAAAAAAAACATAGAAACCCCCACACTTGAACTTTGCTACCTCATATGATTCAAACACTAAGGTTGCATCTCAATTAAGAAACCTTGTTATATCTTCTAAACATATCTCTCCTTAGGGTGAACCCTTTGTTATATACTGGTAACCAAGACCCAAGAATAGCTTTCAACACTTGTATTTTTTTTTCTTTTTTCTTTTTCTTTCTTTCTTCCTCTTTAAGCTACTCCACTACAATTGGCTTGAGAAGTGCAGGTGGTTATGCATTCCCATGTTACTATGTAGCTTTGCTTTTGGCATATATCTTTAAAGACAATGATGCTAAAGAGTACTTTTTTTTTTAACAAGAGTTGTATCCAAGGAATTTCAATCAAGACACCTCGCTTCCTGAGGCAAAATGTCTTGTATAGTTCTAAGAACAAAAAATTCTAAACCAAAGTTAAGAAGTTAAAATTTACAATGAAAGCTCAAAATTCATTTTTTTAATGAAATCTCAACCCTTCCACCATACTTAAATCATGTATTGTCCTCAATTCATACAGAAAAATAAAAGACAAGGACAAGGGGAAGAAAAAACTCCCTGAATCAAGGATCAGTGTAAAAAGGCTCATGGAGATCCATGACCTCTTCAGTGGAGTCATGTGGAAGATCCAAAAATGACTTCAAACACTGGCCATTCACTTTGCTGGTTGCACCTGTACCTGGATTTAAAATCTCAATTGCACCCGATGAGAAAATATTTTGAACAATATAAGGGCCCTCCCAACGAGATCTAAGTTTACCAGGAAAAATATGCAAACGAGAATTATAAAGCAAAACCTTGTCGCCAGGGGTGAAAGACTTTCGAAGGATATGTCTGTCATGATAAGCTTTGGTCTTGTCTTTATAGATGCGGGCACTGTCGTAGGCATCATTTCTCAATTCATCCAACTCAGAGAGCTAGAGTCCTCTATGAGTGCTAGCATCTGAAATATCAAAATTTAATTTCTTAATTGCCCAAAATACCTGATGTTCCAATTCGACTGGTCGATTACAGGCTTTTTCGTACACCAGACGGTAAGGGGATTGGCCAAGAATGGTCTTGAAAGTAGTTCTATAAGCCCACAAAGCATCTATGGGGCGAATGGACCAATCCTTACGAGTAGGATTGATAGTTTTTTCCAAAATTTGCTTGATTTGTTGATTGGACACTTCAACCTGTCTACTAGTCTGAGGGTGGTAAGGGGTTACCAATTTATGGGTAATACCATATTTTCGAACAAGGACCTCATATGGTTTGTTACAGAAGTGTCTCCCCCTATCGCTAATGATAGCTCAAGGGGTACCAAATCGGGAGAATATATTATCCTTTAGCAATTTATGACTACCTTGTGGTCATTGGTCTTAGTAGCAATAGCTTCTATCCATTTGGACACATAGTCCACAGCTAACAAGATATACTCATTCCCATAAGACTTTGGGAATGGACCCATAAAATTGATGCCCCAAACATCAAAAAATTCAACCACCAGAATTGGGTTTAGTGGCATCATATTCCGTTTAGTAATGCGGCCTAAAGACTGACAAGAAGGGCATGCCTTACAGTAATTAAAGGCATCCTTAAAAAGACTAGGCCAGTAGAATCCGGACTGTAAAACCTTGGCTGTGGTCTAATTTGGCCCAAAGTGGCCACCACACGCCTGATCATGATAATAAGACAGCACAGATTGCTATTCATGGTCAAGTACACATCTCCTGATAATCTGATCAGGGCAAGTCTTGAATAGATATGGATCGTCCAAAAAATAGTACTTGACTTGGGAATGGAATCTATACCTATCCTGGGCGGACCAATGGGAAGGGATCACATCCGTTACCAAGTACTTTACAATATAGCAAACCAAGGTTCACTAGATACTGCAAACAACTGCTCATCTGGGAAAGACTCGTTGACTGGTGAATCAACAATCAAAGAATTAGGCAGTCGGGATAAGTGGTTAGCAACCAGATTTTTTATTCCTGGTTTATCCCTAATCTCTAAGTCAAACTCTTGTAAAAGTAAAACCCATCTAATAAGACGAGCTTTGACATCCTTTTTCTGCAAGAGATGCTTGAGAGCGGCATGATCCGTATACACAATGACATGGGATCCTATCAAGTAGGCACAAAATTTCTCTAAAGGAAATACAACAACTAAGAATTCCTTTTCAGTGGTGGTGTAATTAAGCTGTGCATTGTTTAAAGTCCTACTTGCATAACAAATTACATGGGGTAACTTATTGATCCGTTGCCCAAGGACAGCTCCTAATGCAAAATAAGAAGCATCACACATAAGCTCAAAGGGCTCTGTCCATATGGGTGCTTGAATAACGGGGGCAGTGGTTAAAATCTTTTTGAATTGATTAAAACTCTCAAGACATGCATCATTAAAATCAAAGAGCTGGTCTTTAGCAAGCAAAGAGGTGAGAGGACGAGCAATTTGACTAAAATCTTTGATGAACCTCCGATAAAAACCGGCATGTCCTAGAAAGGAGCGAATGTCCTTAACAGATTTGGGAATAGGTAACCTTTCAATCAATTCTACTTTGGCTCTGTTAACCATGATCCCATCTTTGAAAATGATGTGACCCAACACTATGCCCTGTTTTACCATGAAGTGACATTTCTCCCAATTTAAAACTAAATCTTTCTCCGTACACCTGACAAAAACTAAAGAAAGATTATGTAGGCAATCAGAAAAAATAGATCCATGCATAGAAAAATCATCCATGAATACTTCTAAATATTTCTCTACCATATCTGAGAAGATGTTCTTCATGCACCTTTGAAAAGTGGCAGGGGCATTGCATAGCCCAAAAGGCATGCGCTTGTAAGCATAGGTTCCGTAGGGGCATGTAAAAGTGGTATTGTGTTGGTCATCTAAGGTAATGGGGATTTAATTGTAACCGAAGTATCCATCTAAGAAGCAATAGTATTCATGTCCGGCCAACCTCTCTAACATTTGGTCAATGAAAGGCAAAGGGAAGTGATCCTTACACGTTGTCGTATTTAACTTTCTGTAGTCTATGCAAACTCTCCATCCTGTTTGGATATGGGTTAGAATCAATTCATTGTCAGCATTAGCAACTACAGTGACTCCTGACTTCTTTGGTACCACATGTACCGGACTTACCCACTCACTGTCAGATATGGGATATATGATCCCATGAGCTAAGCACTTTAGAATCTCTTTCTTAATGGCTTCCTTCATCACAGGATTTGCCCGTCTCTGAGGTTCCCTTGAGGGGTTGGTATCTTCCATAAGGTGTATATGATGCTGAACAATAGACGGACTAATACCTTTGATGTCAGCCACAGTCCAACCTAAGGCTTCCTTGTGATTTTGTAAGAGTTTGACTAACTCTTCTTCCTGATTGGAAGTCAAATCAGATGCAATAATAACAGGAAGAGTCTGGTCAGGTCCTAGGAAGGCATACTTCAAAGTGGATGGTAACTCCTTTAATTCTAAGCTAGGTGGTTCAACCATTGAGGGCTTGGGATTAGAAGTGGATAGAGGTCCTAGAGGTTCCACAGGTGTGTGGATACTCCATGCCTCTGATGAGAAAGTATCCTCTACTCCTCCAAACTCTTCCACACACTGCAAGAATTTTGAGTCAAAGTCAATGTCAAAAGTGGTCTCTACATGGTCAGGGAATTCTTGGAGCATATGTACTTCCTCATTCGGTTGCTTACCCAGCCTAAATACATTTAAATCAATAGTTTGGTTACCAAATGACAGTTTCATGAGGTTGTTCCTGTAATTTATCAGTGCATTGCTTGTAGCCAGAAACGGTCTCCCTAAAATGATAGGAATTTAATCCCTATTGGAGACAGAATGTGTTTCTAAAACAATAAAATCCACAGGAAAAAGAAATTCTCCTACCTTTAACAAAACATCCTCTACCATGCCTTTAGGAGTTTTTACAGAGCGATCAACTAGTTGAAGTGAGATGGACGTTGGTTTCAACTTTCCCAATCCTAATTGTTGATAAACATGGTAAGGTAGAAGATTCATACTTGCACCTAAGCCTAGCAGAGCGTGATCAATAAAAGTGTTGCCTATGATGCAAGAGATCGTAGGACAGCCAGGGTCCTTGTATTTGGCTGCCACAAGATGGTTCAGAAGGGAACTTAAATGTACAGCCAAGAATACCTTTTTAGGAATTTGACTAATTCTCTTTTGTGTGCACAAGTCTTTAAGGACTTTTCCATAAATAGAAATTTGGTCAATTGCATCCAAAAGTGGGATATCTAATTCTACCTGTTTGAAGACCTCTAAAATTTTATCAACTAAAATAGTCTTCTTTTGGTTTACCAACCTATTAGGGAATGGGGCTGGTGGAGTAAAAACTCTGTCCGGAATAGTCTCTTTAGGTCTTTCAGGTACATCAGACGAACCTGAAGAAAGAGGCTCAGTAGCTGCCTCAGATTAGGGAACATTAACGGGAGCAACTGTGGGTTTGTTTTTTGGTGCTTCATCCCGTAGGTACTCTTGGCCACTCCGTAATGCATGGACTGCATTGCATTGTTTGGAGGACCCTGATTGACTCTCTATGCCATTCACTTGAGGGTTTGACCTATTTGGTTGTGGGTGATGGCGTGGGTTGGTCTCTGGTTGGTTGGGCAGAATACCCTTGTTATTTTCACACATTAGGATAACCAATTGGGTAAGTGTCCTCTCCATACTGGTATGCCCTACCATTAGAGCTGCACATTCTTCTCCAACTCACTGAGTCTGGCCGGCTCACCCTATTAGAAAACCCAAGGGGTTGATGAAAATTACATTGGGGAACAAAACTGGGTCTAGGGGGAGCATATGGCCAGGTGTGACCGAGAGGACCTTGATTTGGAAATTGGGGTGGGTCCACATGGTTCCCTTGGTTCTGGGAAAAATTTGGATGATTTCTCCATTTTAGGTTGTAAGTGTTGCTATACGGATTATACAGTGCACTTACATTAGCATTCTGAGAATTTCCCTGTAAGGGCATTCCTCTACTGTGTGTCCAGGAGTTTGACACCAGTTACACATTAGGACTTGCTTTTGGATAGGGTCTTTAGGAATTAAAGCTTCTATCCTTTTGATAAGGCTATCTAAGTGTGCCTCCTTAGCTACTATGCCATCAACAAAGTAACCTTTACCTATTTGGATGCGATTTATCTCCTGCATAGACTCCCATTTTCTTGTTTTTTCGGCGAGATCCGCCAAAAAGTTCCAAGCATCGTTAGCATCCTCATAGGAAGTGAATCCTTGAGGACACATAGACTCAAGCATTTGCTTGGTAGGAAAGTCTATCCCCTCGTAAATAATTTGACAAAGTTGTCACGTTTCAATACCATGGTGAGGGCACTCTTGGAGTAGGCCTTGGAACCTCTCCATGAGTCATGAAAAAGACTCATTTGACTCTTGTTTGAACCACATTATATCCCCTCAAAGTTTATTTCTCTTGTAAAGAGGAAATTTTTTTTAAAGGAATAACACAGTAAATTTATCCCATGATGTAATGGAATTTGTGGGAAAACCATAAAGTCATTTTTTAGCTCCATCCTTAAGTGAAAAAGTGATGCACCTCAATTTGACAGCATCATCACTGAGCTGTTGCATTTTAATGAGGGCACACACCTCCTCATACTCACGGAGGAACAAGTATGTATCCTCTGAAGATAACCCATGAAATTGAGGAAGCATGCTAATGAATTGAGTTTTCAATTCATAGTTGTTGCCTGTGACAGCTGTCAATTGAATACATGAAGGTTGTGCTGCCTTAGCAGGGTAGAACCTATCCTTAAGTGTCATCTTTGGTTCAACCATTGTAAATGATGTAACTCTTACTAGACGATTACTAGAATCATGAGTCCATACACTCATGTGTAAAACTGTTTCAAATGATAAAATTTTCTCTTTCTTTTTCCTCTAAATTCGATGCGAAAAACTGGATTTTTTCGAATCGGGGTCAATGCAAACCTCCTGACGATCAATGGCTTAGAGACCGGTCATATCCGCAATTACCTTGAGAAACAACCCCGTTACCGCCGAAGCTATTGGTCGTTATTCCTCTTGATAATTCGATAGCCAGCATCCCTTAACACCATATCATGGTCAGGATTGGACCGTCGATTGTACTGTTCCAACCTAACGGATCGGAGGTGCAAAGAAAGGCATAAAAACCAATGTAAATTTTTTGTATTTTTCTTTTCCATTTTTTTTAATATTTTTTAATCACTTTGAACTCAATGAATTTTTTTTTTGCATTTTTTTAATCACTGTGAACTATTTAAAATAGGAAAAATAACAGCTTGCCTCCCTGGCAACGGCACCAAAAACTTGATGTAAATTAAATATATATGTAACCGCAAGTGCACGGTATCGTGCAGTAATGGATCAATCTCAGGGAGGAATCATTATTATCCTAACTCAAATAAGGCAAAGCGTACCAAAGGGATTTGATTGAATTAACACCCTAATCACTTCAAATAAAAATTAATCAAGCAATAAAAACAATAATAACCAACCATAACGGTATGAAAATTTACGAAACCACTAACCATAAAGTAACACAGATTTATTGCAAGAAAGGAATGAAATTAAAAGTAAAAGAATGTAATGTCAGAAAAACTTATCTCGATAGAAGATTTCTCTGTTGTTGCTCGTCGTCTTGTTGTCACTCCAAGGTGATGTGCAAACGATTACAAAGGGAGATTTCTCTCCTAAATTAAATTAGTAATGGGGTACAACCTATATTTATCTACCCTACTACAGAGTTCTAAATCTGAAATTAAAACTTAAAAAAATAAATAAATAAAAATAAACTTAAGCAAGAAGAATACAACCTGAAAAGAAAAACCTAAGAATCTCAAACTCTCTCATAAATTCTCAAAACTAAGAAAAAACTCATAATAGAATTCTTGGAAGGATTTTCTATTGCTGAGCATCACATATATATACAAGTGAGAAAAGATCACAATCAATCTTTACAATTGGATTACAAGAGATTTTGCTAAGATAATTTTGGTAACCAAATTCCAATCTTGTAGGTTCATTGTATGTGGACGATTCTTGAGTAGAGAAAATCTTGCACCAACTCATCATATCTTTAGCATCATTATCTCTTCTTAAAAACTTCCATAATCGATTAGAGTTTTCCATTCTTACATGCCATGCCAATCTTGTAAATTTGATTCCAAATAACTAAGAAATATTTTCTCAAGAGAATAGAATCTTTCACATGAGATTGGACTACTCTTTGACTTGGTCCAAGGCTGATCTTATACACAAAATTTGTGGCTCTCCTCATAAAATTCATCTTATGCCCGACTGCTGAGTTGACTAGGTGAGTTAACTGGACAGGATCACCAAAAATTCATAAACTGATCTTTTCAAGCTCAAATTTCTCCATCTTTTACCCTACACCCAATAAAGATAAAATCAACATTAACTACCTGAGAAGCATCATAAATAGAATAAGAGATGTACATTTTATGCCATAAATTCACACATAAAATGTGTTCATCAACCCGCAACCTGATTTTAGAACGCAACACTCCATATATCCCTACACATGTCAACTGCCTGTTCAAACCCCAACACACATCCCAGTTGCTCCCAACCTCCATGTTCCATCATCACCTGTAGCTCCACCACCAAACCATGGCCTCTACCATCTAGCCTATCTCTAATCATCAACTCATAGCCCCTCACTTCCCTGCTGTGGCCAAACTCAGCGTTGATTGCTTCCATGGAGCTGAGATGTCAAAAGTTGTTTAAAGAGGTTTATTTCGATAAATAGTGATCAGAGATGCTATATTGCTTGTGTGTTGATGCCGTGATGCCCATGTTTGATATTTTTTCATGCATTAAAATATGTTTAAAGTACTCATTAGTGAAATTTTGAATGCCATATGATGATTTTTGAGTATTTTGATATTTTTCATATGTTCCAGATCTGGAATCCGATTTTGGGACATGCATCTCAAATAGACTCTTGATGAATTTAAAACCCAAAATTTTATGGGACACTCATTTATATGTCAGAAGGCTCCCCTACAAAGTTCAACTCATTTGAAGTTAAGGAAGTTCATATAAGAATTCCCCAATGGTGCTACTGACCTCCTTGGGTACAGTGCAAACCCTCATTGGAAAGTCTCTAAAAAAATGAGTTTTCGGCCATAATTTGAAAACACTTTCTTCGCAAAAGTTTTAGATCTCGAGGTTTTCTAAAATTTGGCACTAAGTTTGGATTTTTTTGATTTTTGAGAGATTTGATATGATTTTTGAAGTGTACTTTGGTCTTTGTTAGAGTCAATTAGAGCACACTGATTTGCATGACTGAGAATCTACTGCTTGAAATGAATTTCATGAAAATGTCCGCGGGAGAGTTAGGACAGCAGAGAATTCCTCCTATCTTTAGTAGTGCCCTCTAGTTGGATCAGGAGTGGAATGTGAGCGGACTTTCAAGGTGGTGCATGAGTCAGTGATTTGCTCCCTCCTCATATCCCCGGTCCTGATTTTGTATCGGACTTAAGATCCTTCGGGTGGATGCACCAGACATAATGGATGAACTCTGTTCACTACGTTCTCTCCAGAACTCCAGTTTGGCTCGATTACTGGAACTCAAAAGCCCTAGCTTCTCTTACCTTCTTGAGCTGTAAGGGAATTATGGGAGTGAGGCTAAGGTTAGATTAGTCCAACCAAACCATCCATAAATTATTCTAATCAATAATATTGATATTGATCCCCCAAAAAATTGATCTACTTAATAATTCTATATAATTCTATTTCACGCTCCAAATTTTGATGGTTCAATCAATCTTTATTGCATTATTGGGCGAAACGGAGGATATCTCGATCGGGGGAAAGAACGGGGAAATCCCATATGACCCAATATGTTTGACAAGTCGCACTATACGTCAACCCAAACCGCATCTTCCTCTTCGAGACTACGTAAAGGGACTTTTGGAACACCAATAAGCATTAAATGAAAGAAAAGGGGGTTAAGTGCTATATTTCACTTTGATGTGGAAACGTAAAAATTAGTATAAGTGACCTGTAGAGGCCTTGTATTGTAAGACCCGTATCGAACTAACCGGTCTTACCACCTTGTACCAGGTCTACCTATCATGGTCGAGCCAAGTGAACCAAGTGCGTGAAGGAAATCGCAAGACCAGGTATGAAACTGTCCAAAAAATAGTAAAATAGAGGGTAGGGTCGCATACCTAAATAGGTAGGGTCGACCCCACCTCATCAGAAGACAGACCCATGATTTTTAGTTCTAGGGTCGGATGCCTAAAACCCTAGGGTCAACGGGATCTGCGACCCTAGCATCGACCCTAGGATCACCGACTGAAACCGTAATTAGGAAACTTTCCTAATTTCAAGGGGATTCTTTCCTAATCTCAATGGGAATTATTTTTAAAGATTTTTCTCTATAAATAGGATGTACCTTAGCCTCTTTCACTCCTTTTGAAACCCTAATTGAAAGTGAGAGAAAGGGAAAAGAATGAGAAGAAAAGGAGAGTTGGAGAAGAAGACTAAGGAGAAGAAATTCAGAGAAATCTCTGAATCTTAGCAACCGTAAGGTATGATTACATTCTCCATAAATTATGTAAGACCCTAGAATAGTATATAAAGAGGGTATGATCTAGGAGAAATCCAAATCATCCATTCATGGGAAGATTTCAATGGAATCCATGGAGGGAATCATGGTAAACAAAGTAAGTGTTTAACTTGGAGTTTTAAGCCATATAACAAGCATAGAATGGACTATGTGTAAGACCCGTATCAAACTAACCCGATCTTACCACCTTGAACGAGGTCTACCCATCATGGTCGAGCCAAATGGATCAAGTGCGTGAGGGAGATCGCGATCCCAGGTATTAAACTAACCCAAAAACACTAAAATAAGGGGGAGGGTTGCATACCCAGCAAGGCAGGGTCAGACCCCCCAGTATAAAAGTCAGACCCTGAGTTTTTAATCGGGGGTCAGAAATTTTAGAACCAGGGGTCGACGGGATCTCCGACCCCCTCATCGACCCCCAGTTTGCCGACAGAAACCGTGAATTGGGAACTTTCTAAATTTCAATGGGATTCTTTCTTAATCTCAATGGGACTTATTTTGGGAGTTTCTACTCTATAAATAGGACGTCCCTAAGCCTCTTTCACTCCTTTTAGAACCCTAATTGGATTGAGAGAAAGAGAAGAGAGGAGAAGAGGAAGAGAAGAGAAGGAAAGTGGAGAAGAAGATCAAAGAGAAGGCTTTAGAAAAATAAGCCTAATTCTCAGGTATGGATACTATCTCCATGTAATTCTATAGACCTTAGAATAGATAGTGAAGAAGATGTGATCTAGGAGAAACCTAAATCATCCATCCATGGATAGGTTTTCATGGAAAACCATGGGGGAGATCTTAAAAACCATGTAGGTGAATAAACTATGGTTCTAAGCCTTAGAACATGTATGTAATGGATTTTATAAGCAAACCATAGGACCCAAACACGAAGGAATGGACTGTAGGATGAAAATTCGACTAAACCCACGGGGGATCGCATGGGGGTCGATGGCCAATCGACCCTACCAGACCCTAAAAATCAACCCCCAGTGTTCGGGAAGTCCAGACTGTGGGTGGTCGTGTCACACCCCAATTCTGATCCAACCAAAATGGTGTGAGTGAACCGCCATTGAACCAACAGTACACACCAGGATCTCGAATAGGCCGTGTCCACTCAAACAAACCATCACACATAACCACAATCAGAGTATAATAGTACAGCGAAAGTCTTTAAAATAGAATGAACTGAGTATCTATTGATAAATTAAATAAGTATCCAATTATTCAAATTCAAACATAAAATAAATATTTTTTACATCTCTTTAATATCAAACGAAAATAACTGAAACGAATAAATAAAATCCGATCACAGGTACACGCAGAAAGGGCACTCACATGAAGCGTCATGCTCGTCCTCTCCTACCTGTACGTCCAGAGCAGCTACACCACCATACGTCGGAGCGTTCATATAGTCATCTACAGTGTAACCTGCGTCAGCATCTAAAACAATGTACGTACAAAGGGTGAGCTCACAACTTAGCTCACTAAGACAATCAGACAGTTTCACAATATTATGCATGAGTAACAATCAATTTTATGCTGTGGTCTGGTTTAAGTTTGCAATGTGCTATAGAAAGGTTTGGTGGCCCCCGCACCTCTATACACGAGTGTGTGACACCTCATGGATCACACCCCCTTTGGCCCACATGCACCCATCATGGAATAGAGATAGAGCTAAGATACCCCCGTACCTCCCCTGATGCTCTACCCATACCAGTACCTAAGCCCCTACTGGCCAGGGCTCACAAACTGGGCTCACAACTAACCAATCCTATATGTCATCAATGTATGCTTTATCTCAGCACAGCCGTCTATGGCATAGAGATAGAGCTAAGGCATTCCCACACCTCCCCTGATGTCCTATCCGCAACTAACCCACTAGGATAGAAACAATACGCAGGTAGACCCTATCCCAACATAACTCCCTACGGCATAGAGATAGAGCTAAAGCATCGTGGACAAGCCAGCATCGACTCGGAGACCACAGTGCCACATAACCATGGCCAGGCCAACATCAATATCGGAGACCACCGTACCACGACCTTCCCCTGATGCCCCACCCGTACCAAGCATGTTAAGACATAATACTACAAAAAGGTGCTAGTGTGAGGAGCGATCCCAAGCCCATGCCCCACTCCACACACTAACGAAAACAATCACATGCCTAACAATCACATCCTTTCATGCATGAACAATAATAATAACTGAAAGTAAAGGATGGCATGTGAATATGCACAAACAACACATCATATATATTCAGGTTATTAACAATGATTTACTGTCCATTAATTATTAGGTTTAGGTCAGATTCTCTTACCTGACGCTCATTTGTTAGCTTGCTCTACGTCGCAAGATCCAAACGGAAAGTCACAAAGTCCTACAATATTATTAGGGTTTCATTAGAATATTTTTCTTAGGGTTTCATGTTGGTCGAATACCAACAAGGTTACAAAATACCCTCACAGAGCTGACCGGTGGCATGTACCGGTCGCAGCTCTGTGGGGAAGACTGGCGACTGGTATGGTCAGCCGGTCCCCACATACTAGCCTCCCGAAAGATACCGGTGGCAACATACCGGCCGCACTGTGTGCAACTGGTATAGTCGACCGGTTTGTCTCCGAAAGACCATACATGGGTTTTTCGACTGCCGTCGATTATCCTCCATGGATTTCCAAGGTTTCTCCTATCCATTCTAAGTCTAATATTTGAGTTAGAGTTATCCCCAACTCATTTAAGTCTTATTTCAACGAATATCATCTCAGAACTCGAAACTAAGATTTGACGGCAACTTAGGGTTTTAAGGTCCAGCTAGGGTTTTAGACCAATACCTACTTTGCATGGTATTGATCCACCCCTATAACAATTATAGGATAAAAAGAATGGTTAGAACACTTATCGTTGATTGACGTAACGTGTGCGTCGTCGAACGGTAATGGCGGCACCATCTTCTTCTTCCTAGCTCCTTCTCCTTTCCAACCTCCTTCTCTTCTCTAGAGTTTGTGAGAGATTATGGAAAGCATTTGAGGAGGTTAAGGGTGTATTTATAGGCTAACATTAGGGTTTAGTAACCCTATTAAGATTAGGAAAGTCTTAGGATTCGAAATCAGAAAAGTGGAACCCGCAGAGATCAATTTTTGGATCTCCGCACTTAGCTGCGCAGACCTGACCGGTCGACCGGTACCATCGACCGGTCAACATAAAATCATGTTGATTTGGTCGTCTTTGGTCCGATTTGGTACCTGTTTGTCATCCGCTCGTCCCGTCTGGCCCGGTAATGATCGGAAGACCTGCTACGACACAAAACCAAGGTTTAGACTGGGTGCGGGTCTTACAACTCCCCCACCCTTAAAATAAATTTCATCCCGAAATTTGCATGTAGGTTTCACAGGTCGCACCCAGGGTCGATGGAAGGTCCGACCCTAGCATCGACCCCTAGTTAATAGCATGTTTTTAAAAATCAGAATTAATTCTAATTAAATTCTATCGACTTGATTAGGTCTTCTAGTGATATAATATTGATATTTAGTTGATTCTTAAAGCTTGAAAGAGGATCTACGATCAAGAAAAGGTGAGGGAACAAGACCTAAACTAATTGGTTAATAATAAACTGTTTTATTCTTGAGTCCAATGCCATGATTGATTCTATGCGTGTATGCTTGTTATGTGCATTCAACATGTCATCCAATATTTCTATTGTTACTGTTCATGCATATTTACATTATTGTTTATAACATGATGATGATGATGATGATAGGAATAGACATGTGGATGTATGTATGTGGTTGGTGTGCTTGATGCGAGCGAGTATCAAGGAGGTGTCATAGGTCGGGCCTCAGCACTCTAGCTCTATCTCTAACTCAAGTCTTGTCTACTGACATCGTCGTATCGCCATTACCTTAGCAGAACTATTACGTCATAGGGTATGAGGGGAGGTGGTCTCGGACCGTGTAGTCTCTGACTCTGCCCGGGGGCCTTAGCCCTATCTCTATGGACTTATTGAGGGATGCTGGGGTGAGGCTTTGGATACACTGATTGGCATTAGGATTGGTTAGTTGCGAGCCCATTTTGCGAGCCCTCGCCAGCAGGGGCTTACGTGTTGGTATGGGCAACTGGTACAACAATAAACGTAACCTTTACGTGTACATTGTCCATGGTGGGTGCATGTGGGAAGACAATAAACGTTACCTTTGGGCGGCTTCACACACTCGTGTATAGAGGTGCGACATCAATAAACGTAACCTTTGGCCACCTATCCTTTCTATAGCACATTGCAAACTTATTTACCAGACCAAAGATATGAATTGAATGCATGCATATGTTTGTTGCATTGTTTTGTTTGCTCACTGAGCCATGATGTGTGCTCACCCTCTCGATGTTGAATATTTTTAGTTGATGATGCAGGTACTTCGGTCGAAGATTATATGAGTGCTCCGGTGTACTCGCGTGTTGCTGCAATGGAAGCCGAAGACTTAGTGGATATGCATGACTCTTCATGCGAGTGCAACTCATGCGTATTCGATTAAATTTTCATTTGAATTATTAAAGGAATTTAATTGATATTTTATTATTTATGTCTCAGTTGATACAACAATTACTTGATACTTTAATTATGATTATTACAGTTAAAATTCTTAGTTCATTTACTATAAGACTCCCGCTATTGTGTATTTATTCTGATTATGGTTGTGGATGTATTTGATTTTTATTTTTAATGGACACAGCCTATTAGAGATCCTGGTTGAACCGTTGATTTATTAGCGGGTTCATCACACCATTCTGAATAGTGCAGAACTGGGGTGTGACAACTTGGTATCAGAGCATCTCAGGGCTTGTCTGTGAAACCCGTATACTTACACAAAAGGTCGTGAACTGAGATAGGATAAAAATTTAAATGATGTAATAATAACACGCCACAAGCATCTGTGTTGTTTGAGACTAAACAGAAAGAGAATAATGCATCTATTAAACGAGAAACAAATTTATATACAACCAAAAGGAAGAAAAAATGTTTATATATATATGATTAAAGCAGACTACAGTCCACAGTCCGAACAGTTACTCTGAAGTACAAAAAGAAAGATAATAGAAATACATCAAGAAGCTGGAGGTGATGGGGGAGGCGGTGCCTCACGGTCTCTATCATAGTCCTCAGCGTAGACTCTAGTCAACCAATCTATCTGAGTCTGGGTTGTCTGGAGACTAGCTGTGAGATCAGCCACCCGCTGGTCAGTCACACGCTGAGCATCCCTAAGCTCTCCCACCCGCTAATCCGACATGTGCTGAGCAGCTAGAAGCTCTCCCATCCGCTGTTCCGACACGCGCTGAGAAACCAGAAGCTCTCTCACCCACTGATCAGACAAGCGCTGAGCCTCTAGAAGCTCTCCCATCCTCAAGTTAGACTTACGCTGAGCCTCTCGAATCTCATGCAAGATCCCCTTCATGTCACCAGAAGGAGCATACGAAGGACCAGCTGCATGCGAAGGACCAGCTATAGAAGACGGACCAGCTCCTGTAGTATGAGTAGGTGATGGAGGAGGTATGACATCTACATCCATGTATAGCCAATCGTCATCATCCCCATGAACCCTGCTCCAGCGGTTGCTGCTGCTGCCTCAGCATCAGCCATCTCCACTTGAGTGCGAGAGCGCACCATCGCGTTCTTCTCCTCATCGCTGACCTGGGCATCCCGCATACCCATCTTGCAAATAGCCTCCCAATCTAGAGGCGATGAGAAGGATTTCTCCTGAATCTTCTCATCCAACAAATCAACCCCCAGGCGGGTAAGCAAGGTAGTGATCATGCATCCATAAGGAAGGTTGCCAGTGTGTCTGGGCAATGTAGCACTGATCATCGTCCGCATGATAATATAGGGAAGGCAGACGGGCTGCCTAGTGCATATGTAGTACAACAGATACTGGGTCAACTAGGAGACCCTCTCGTAGTGTCTACTCTGTGGTATCAGATCATGCTGAATGATCTTGCAGTATACCCGTGGATCTGAACGCAGATAACTCGCTTTCATCTCCCAGCGATCAGGTCTGATGAGCTGACGGTCTATCTCAGCCCTCATTTGTAATGAAAAGAACTGGGGCTCTCCAGGAGCACAGAACACCAAGGGGCCATCATAGGAAATGCCCAACAAGTAGACCAGCTGCCGATAATCGAATGAAACATCAACCCCCTTGACGTAGCTGGTGATCCGAATCTCACCACCTCTCTCAACATTGTCGTAATCCCCCACCACTTGGAGATTATAATAAAATGACAAGGAGCCATCCCATATCGCCAAAAGCCCCCTCTAGATTGAACAAGGCTAAGCTAGCCAAGTCCACATTGCGGCCTCCCTCTACTTTCTTGCGAGCATAGTGGGCAAACTGCGTCTCGGCTTCATTGGAACGGAAGCGAAGACAGTCGCGAACCCTGGGTACCTTGGTATGAGCCATAGTATCTGCAAATAATGGCTTAGTAGAGATGAAAAATCCAAAATTTTGACATAATAACGACGTAAATGGGTCAAAAGCCTCACTTTTCACCCATACACGTGGGCAGGATGACTTTCATAGATCCTAAACTATCCTGTGAGACTCATACAGTAGGAAATTTTAGCTAATAAGATTGAATTGGAAGAAATTTCAAGAAATTTGAAATCTCGACAAAATTAGGGCAAAAAGAGAAAATTTCAAGTTTCTCGATAACCAACCAATGAAACTCAAATATTTTTGAGGGCTTTCGTTCCTCGAGTCACCAACAACAAAAGCCCCCAATAAAAATCGAATTTTTATGGTTGAAAAAAGTTTAATTTGAAAAATACGAGATATACGAGCAAAAACCTAGATAAGGAAACCTAAAAACATGAAAATGTTGAAGACATACCTGTAGACAAGAAGTTCAAACCACCAACGGATCAGAGTTGTCATTGTAGCAACTCAGAGGGACGAGACGAGTCGAAACGGAGAGGAAAGAATGGGAAATGGACTTTGAATCAGAACTTAAAAATCTGATTTTTAGTCCGGGGGTCGAAAAATTTGATTAAAACAATCGACCCACCCATCGACCCCCGCATCGACCCGCGGCTCTCGGGAATCTGACAGAGAACCAGGGGTCGCCCCCTGGGTCGGACATCCTCCGACCCCCCCATCGACCCCTGGCTCTCGGGAAAGGGTGATTTCCCAGGGTCGCATATTGAGGGTCGGACACCCATCGACCCCCACCATCGACCCTGCAGTGAAAACACAGCATTTTTGACAGAATGATCTGAAAAAGTTGAAATTTGCAATTGTTAATGGTTTTAAAATATGAGAATGAAGTATTTAATGATTGTCTCTCGTGTTCAATGATTTTCAGGCAATCCCACTATCAGATTAATTAATGGCAGGACACAGAGTAACCAGACAGAGTCGTAACTCTATTCCACCACCACCACCTGTGGGGGAGAATAGCCAGACACACCCAAAAACACAGGGGAACACGAACACGACACCATCCGTCATAAATGGGCAGATAAATCCTACAAATCTGCCAGCTCCACCTACAGACTTGGCCACAGTCGTAATGAACTTGGCCCAACAGCTGGAGCAAATGCAACAAGCACAAGCTACTATACAAGCTGCCATAGCATAACTCTTCCAGTTGCACAGACACCTCCAATGCCAGCAGGACAGGCAAGCACAGCACTAGGGGGAGTAACACAGTACCCCACGCACCTCAGACTCCTATCATGCAGGCTCAAGTACAAAATCCTGAGATAGCTCCAGGTGGATATCAATACCAACCACCTATGTATGGAGCATATGTTCCGCAGCAACTAGACCACTCCAGACTGGTGGAGCATTTTCTGAAACTGAAGCCCAGAGAATTTAATGACAAGCCAGCATATCCTTTATGGCCGGCACACTGGGTTAACAAAATGGAAAGAAACTTTATGATCATGACATTAAATGAAGAAGAAAAAGTGTTGTGTGCCACCTTTATGCTGAAAGGAGATGCACATTATTGGTGGAGGTCTACCAGGACATATTTACTTACAAAGCACGCCCAACTGACTTGGGATATTTATAAGGAGGCGTTCTTTGAGAAGTACTTTCCGAGAAGTTTCAGAGATTCTATGGAAAGAGAGTTCCTGAGTTTATATCAGGGGCAGATGACCGTGGATGCGTATCAACAGTGTTATGAAGAGTTGTTCTTCTTTGCACCCACCAGTATGCAAGAGGAAAACACCAAGACCCAAAGGTTCGTCATGGGACTCAAGGGAAGCTTCCACGAGCATGTTCTGGGACATGAAAAGAAAATCTATAATGAAGCGGCACAAATTGCTCGAGTTATAGAATCAAGCCAGAAGGAGAGTTATTTCATGCAAAACAGAGGTATAAAAAGGTCAGTTGAAAATTCTTATAACGGAGGGAATAACAAGACATTCAAACCCTTCCGTACTCAAGGCTTTAATGCTGCAACCAAGACTACCCCCGCAGCTCCACAGCAACGAAAGCCAATTACTGAAGGGATAAAATGTTTTAACTGCAACCAAGTGGGACATATAGCAGGGGAATGTCCTAAGCCCAAGAAACAGCTACATCAAGGACGAGTTTACACTGTTACATCTGAGGATGCTGTCGCATCGCCTGATGTGGTCACAGGTATGACTTAAAAAAAATTTCAGTTTGTTGTATTACATTGTATGAGCATGTAGACTAAACCAAAACAAATCACAGGTATCGTACCTATTAATGGCATTCCTGCCAGAGTACTCTTTGATTCAGGAGCTACTCATTCCTTTATATCTGTGACATTTGGAAAGAAGTTAAATCTACCCCTTAAATCCTTAGACTGAAAACTACTTGTACGATCACCTATGGGATTAGAAGTGGAGTTAGAAAAAGGTTATGGACCATGTCCAGTTCTTATTGATGAAAAGACCTTGGATGCAACCTTGATCCAACTTGAGATGGCAGACCTTGACGTCATCTTGGGAATGGATTGGTTAGTTTGGCATTCTGCAAACCTATTGTGTGCCGAAAAGAAGCTGACATTTAAAGACAAGGAAGGAGTAGAGTTCAGTTTTTTGGGAATCAAACTTCCCAGTAAACGAAAGCTCATACTCTCTGCGCTAAAGGCTAAGAAGTGTCTTGAGAAAGAAGCAGTCGGATATTTAGTATCTGTGGTTGACCTTGCCAAAGAAGCACCACGGATGGAGAATATTGATGTCGTGCGTAACTTTCCAGACGTATTTCCTGAAGAACTACTAGGATTACCACCCGACCGAGCCACAGAGTTTGTTATAGATCTTATACCTGGAGCCGCACTAGTATCGAAAGCACCTTATCGAATGGCTCCTACTGAACTGAAGGAATTGAAAGTACAACTAAAAGAACTGCTGGACAAGGGTTACATTCGCCCTAGCATATCACCATGGGGAGCGCCAGTATTATTCGTGAAGAAGAAGGACGGTAGCGTTCGATTGTGTATAGACTACCGAGAATTGAATAAACTGACAATCAAGAATCAATATCCATTGCCTCGGATCGATGACCTATTCGATCAGTTGCAAGGTGCCAAAGTGTTCTCCAAGATCGATCTTCGGTCAGGCTACCATCAGCTGAAGATTAAGGACGGTGATATTCCCAAGATAGCATTCAGGACCAGATATGGACATTATGAATTCTTGGTTATGTCTTTTGGATTGACAAACTCACCAGCTACTTTTATGGAACTTATGAACCGGGTTTTCCACGACATGTTGGATACGTCGGTTATTGTATTCATTGATGATATATTGGTCTACTCCAAAGACGAGAAAACTCTTATTAAGAATCTAAACGCCGCTCTGCAGCGACTACGGAAGGAGAAGCTCTATGCCAAATTTTCAAAGTGTGAGTTTTGGCTAAAGGAAGTCACATTTCTAGGCCATGTAGTATCCACGGAAGGAATTAAAGTGGATCCCAGCAAAATCGAAACTATTGTAAAGTGGGAAGCACCGAAGAGAGTTGCAGAAATTAGAAGTTTCTTGGGTCTAGCTGGGTATTATCGATGATTTGTGGAAGACTATTCTCGAATTACCGTACCTCTTACCAATTTGACTAAGAAGGGTGAGAAGTTTGTTTGGACAGATAAATGCGAGAAGAGTTTCCAAACCTTAAAGGCTAGATTGATATCAGCTCCAATCTTGACCATCCCGATTCCAGGACAACCATTTATTTTGTATACCGATGCATCAGGACTGGGGTTAGGATGTGTACTTATTCAAGGAGAACAAGTAATTGCTTATGCCTCAAGACAAATGAAGACACATGAGAAGAACTATCCCACTCATGATTTGGAACTAGCGGCAGTAGTACATGCTGTCAAAATATGGAGACATTATCTGTACGGGGAGAAGTTTCAGATTAAATCAGACCATAAAATTCTTACTTATCTATTTAATTAGAAGGAGCTGAATATGAGACAAAGAAGATGGCTGGAACTATTGAAAGACTATGACTGTGATATCCAGTATCATCCGGGGAAAGCTAATGTAGTAGCCAATGCGTTGAGTAGAAAGGCAATGATAAAATCTCAGGGGGAGGTTAGCACAACTGCCGCAATGTGTACTACGAGAAAGTATTCGAGCACGGTAATGAGCAGTTTGTGATAGATGCACCAGATGGATCAGCCAACCAAGGGTTTATTCATCGGTTTTCAAACATGTTCTCCGCATTGAAGATTATACCGGATATAATTGATGAAGTAAAGACAGCTATCAAATCAGACCCTTACCTAAGAACGGTACAAGAGGACATCGAAAAAGGTAGGACTAACCCTGAGTTCACCTTGGACGAAGAAAAGATACTGAAGTACAAAGGAAGAATATGTGTACCCGAAACAGAAAGCTTGGACATTAGACACCGATTGATGAAAGAAGCCCATACCACTATCTATTCGATACATCCTAGAAGTACAAAAATGTATCATGATCTAAAGAAATTATATTGGTGGAGGGGAATGAAAGCAGATGTTGCTAAGTTCGTGTCTCAATGCCTAAATTGTCAGAAAGTAAAGGCTGAACGATAAAGACCGACAGGACTATAACAACCGCTACCAAAACCAGCATGGAAATGGGACTGCATCACTATGGACTTCGTCACAGGATTACCATTGACTCCTCGAGTAGTTGACGCGGTTTGGGAGATTGTAGACCGCCTGACTAAAACAGCTCACTTTATACCTATACGACCTCAGTATACACTGGAGAGGTTAGCTAAGCTGTATGTGGATAACATTGTGCGATTACACGGTGTACCTGAAAGCATTGTGTCCGATAGAGATCCACGATTTACTTCAAAGTTTTGGGAAGGATTACAAAAGGCTATGGGTACAACATTGAAGTTTAGTACCGCATTTCATCCGCAAACAGACGGACAGTCATAGCGTACAATTCAGATTCTAGAAGATATGCTTCGAGCATATGTAATTGATTTTAAAGGATCATGGGATGAAAAGTAACCACTGATTGAGTTCGCTTATAACAATAGCTATCAGGCTACTATATAGACGTCACCCTATGAAGCCCTGTATGGCAGAAAGTGTCGAACTCCTTTGTTTTGGAACGAAGTTGGGGAACATAGTATTGTTGGACCGGAATTTGTTGAAGAGACTTGTCGAGTGGTCGACATTATCAAAGAAAGAGTGAGAACAACTCAAAATCGTCAGAAGCAATAAGCAGATACTCGACGCCGAGACCTTGAATTTGCCGTGGGTGATAAAGTATTCTTAAAAGTATCGCCTATGCGAGGATTGAAACGGTTCGGACAGAAAGGGAAATTAAGTCCAAGATATGTCGGGCCATATGAGATTCTAACTAAGCGTGGAAAAGTGGCATACCAGTTAGCACTACCACCATCTATGTCAAGTGTGCATGACGTATTTCATATTTCCTTATTGAAGAAGTATGTCAATGACCCAACGCACGTTCTGACAGTAGATCTACCTGATTTGACTGATGATTTGACATTTGAAGTAGCACCAACTGAAATCACTAGTCGGAAGGTTCAACGACTATGCAACCGTGATATCTATTATGTTAAGGTCACCTGGAGAAGTAGAGATATAGAAGAAATCACATGGGAAGAAGAGAATGCTATGCGAAAGCAATATTCTCATTTATTTGACTCAAAAGGTATGTATAATTTCAAGGACAAAATTTTTATAAGTAGGGGGAGTTGTAAGACCCATATCAAATCAACCCAGTCTTAGCACCTTGAACCAGGTCTACCCATCATGGTTGAGCCAAATGGATCAAGTGCGTGAGGGAGATCGCGATCCTAGGTATTAAACTGACTCAAAAATACTAAAATAAGGGGGAGGGTCGCATACCCAGTAAGGCTGGGTCGGACCCCCAGTATAAAAGTCAGACCCTAATTTTTTAACCAGGGGTCGAACATTTTAGAACCATGGGTCGACGGGATCTCCGACCCCCTCATCGACCCCCAGTCTGCCGACAGAAACCGTGAATTGGGAACTTTCCAAATTTCAATGGGATTCTTTCCTAATCTCAATGGGACTTATTTTGGGAGTTTCTACTCTATAAATAGGACGTCCCTAAGCCTCTTTCACTCCTTTTAGAACCCTAATTGGATTGAGAGAAAGAGAAGAGAAGGAGAAGAGAAAGAGAAGAGAAGAAAAGTGGAGAAGAAGATCAAAGAGATGGCTTCAGAGAAACAAGCCTAATTCTCAGGTATGGATACTATCTCCATATAATTCTACAGACCTTAGAATAGATAGTGAAGAGGAAGTGATCTAGGAGAAACCTAAATCATCCATCCGTGGTTAAGTTTTCATGGAAAACCATGGTGAAGGTCATAAAAACCATGTAGGTGAATAAACTATGGTTCTAAGCCATAGAACATGTATGTAATGGATTGTAGAAGCAAGCCATAGGACCCAAACAGGAAGGAATGGACTGTAGGATGAAAATTCGACTAAACCCACGGGGGATCGCACGATGGGTCGATGGCCAATAGACCCTACAGACCCTAACAATCGACCCCCAGTGTTCGGGAAGTCCAGACTATGGGTGGTCGCACCCAGGGTCGATGGAAGGTCCGACCCTGGCATCGACCCCCAGTTAACAGCATGCTTTTAAAAATCAGAATTAATTCTAATTAAATTCTATCGACTTGATTATGTCTTCTAGTGATATAATATTGATATTTAGTTGATTCTTAAAGCTTGAAAGAGGATCTACGATCAAGCAAAGGTGAGGGAACAAGACCTAAACTAATTGATTAATAATAAATTATTTTATTCTTGAGTCCAATGCCATGATTGATTCTATGCGTGTATGCTTGTTATGTGCATTCAACATGTCATCCAATATTTCTATTGTTATTGTTCATGCATATTTACATTATTGTTTATAACATGATGATGATGATGATGATAGGAATAGGCATGTGGATGTATGTGTGTGGTTGGTGTGCTTGATGCGAGTGAGTATCAGGGGGTGTCATAGGCCGGGCCTCAGCACTCTAGCTCTATCTCTAACTCAAGTCTTGTCCACTGACATCGTCGTATCGTCATTACCTTAGCAGAACTATTACGTTGTTGGGTATGAGGGGAGGTGGTCTCGGACCGTGTAGTCTCTGACTCTGCCGGGGGGGCTTAGCCCTATCTCTATGGATGTATTGAGGGATGCTGGGGTGAGGCCTTGGATACACTGATTGGCATTAAGATTGGTTAGTTGCGTGCCTAGTTTGCAACCCCTCGCCAGCAGGGGCTTACGTGTTGGTATGGGCAATTGGTACAGCAATAAACGTAACCTTTGCGTGTACATTGTCCATGGTGGGTGCATGTGGGAAGACAATAAACGTTACCTTTGGGCGGCTTCACACACTCGTGTATAGAGGTACGACGTCAATAAACGTAACCTTTGGCCACCTATCATTCCTATAGCACATTGCAAACTTATTTACCAGACCAAAGATATGAATTGAATGCATGCATATATTTGTTGCATTGTTTTGTTTGCTCACTGAGCCATGATGTGTGCTCACCCTCTCGACGTCGAATATTTTTAGTTGATGATGCAGGTACTACGGTTGAAGATTATATGAGTGCTCCGGTGTACGTGCATGTTGCTGCAATGGAAGCCGAAGACTTAGTGGATACGCATGACTCTTCATGCGAGTGCAACTCATGCATAATCGATTAGATTTTCATTTGAATTATTAAAGGAATGTAATTGATATTTTATTATTTATGTCTCAGTTGATACAATAATAACTTTATACTTTAATATGATTATTATAGTTGGAGTTCTCAGTTCATTTTTTATAAGACTTCCGCTATTGTATATTTATTCTGATTATGGTTGGGGATGTGTATGGTTTTTAATTTTAATGGACACAGCCTATTAGAGATTATGGTTGAACCGTTGGTTTATTAGCGGTTCATCACACCATTATGAATAGTAAGGAATTGGGGTGTGACAACTTGGTATCAGAGCATCTCAGGCCTTGTCTGTGAAATCCGTATACTTCCACAAAAGGTCGTGAACTGAGATAGGATAAAAATTTAAAAGATGTAATAATAACACGCCATAAGCATCTGTGTTGTTTGAGACTAAACTGAAAGAGAATAATGCATCTATTAAACGAGAGACAAATTTATATACAACCAAAAAGAAAAACAAATATATATATATATATGATTAAAGCAGAGTACAGTCCACACTCCGGACAGTTGCTCTGAAGTACAAAAAGAAAGATAAAAGAAATACATCAAGAAGCTGGAGGTGATGGGGGAGGCGGTGCCTCACGGTCTCTATCATAGTCCTCAGCGTAGACTCTAGTGAACCAAGCTATCAGAGTCTGGGTCATCTGGAGACTAGCTGTGAGGTCAGCCACCCGCTGGTCAGTCACATGCTGAGCATCCCTAAGCTCTCCCACCCGCTGATCCGATATGTGCTGAGCAGCTAGAAGCTCTCCCACCCGCTGGTCCGACACACGCTGAGCAACCAGAAGCTCTCCCACCCACTGATCAGACAAGCGCTGAGCCTCTAGAAGCTTTCCCATCCTCAAGTTAGACATACGCTGAGCCTCTCGAATCTCATGCAAAATCTCCATCATGTCACCAGAAGGAGCATACGAAGGACCAGCTGCATGCGAAGGACCAGCTGAAGAAAACGGACTAGCTCCTGTAGTATGAGTTGGTGATGGAGGAGGTATGGCATCTACATCCATGTATAGCCAATCGTCATCATCCCCATGAACCCCTGCTCCAGCGGCTACTGCTGCTGCCTCAGCGTCAGCCATCTCCACTCGAGTGTGAGGGTGCACCATCGCGTTCCTCTCCTCATCGCTGACCTAGGCATCCCGCATACCCATCTTCCAAATAGCCTCCCAATCTAGAGGCGATGAGAAGGATTTCTCCTGAATCTTCTCATCCAACAAATCAACCCCCAGGCGGGTAAGCAAGGTAGTGATCATGCATCCATAAGGAAGGTTGCCAGTGTGACTGGGCAACGTAGCACTGATCATCGTCCGCATGATAATATAGGGAAGGCAGACGGGCTGCCTAGTGCATTTGCAGTACATCAGATACTGGGTCAACTGGGAGACCCTCTCGTACTGTCTACTCTGCGGTATCAGATTATGTTGAATGATCTTCCAGTATACCCGTGGATCTGAACGCAGATAACTCGCTTTCATCTCCCAGCGATCAAGTCTGATGAGCTGATGGTCTATCTCAGCCCTCATCTGTAAAGAAAAGAACTGGGGCTCTCCAGGAGCACAGAACACCAAGGGGCCATCATAGGAAATGCCCAACAAGTCGGCCAGCTGCCGATAATCGAATGAAACATCAACCCCCTTGACGTAGCTGGTGATCCGAAGCTCACCACCTCTCTCAACATCATTGTAATCCCCCACCACTTGGAGATTACAATAAAACTAGCATACCAAGTCAGGACGGGTACAGGCGTCATAGGTGATGACAGGGAGCCATCCCATCGCCAAAAGCCCCCTCCACATTGAACAAGGCTAAGCTAGCCAAGTCCACTTTGCGGCCTCCCTCTACTTTCTTGCGAGCATAGTGGGCATACTGCGTCTCGGCTTCATTGGAACGGAAGCGAAGACGATCGCGAACCCTGGGTACCTTGGTACGAGCCTTAGTATCTGCAAATAACAAAGAAAAACAAATAAGGGCTTAGTAGAGATGAAAAACCTAAAATTTTGACGACGTAAATGGGTTAAAAGCCTCAATTTTTCACCCATACACGTGGGCAGGAGGACTTACATAGATCCTAAACTACCCTGTGAACCTCATACAATCGAAAATTTTAGCTAATAAGATTGAATTGGAAGAAATTTCAAGAAATTTGAAATCTCGATAAAATTAGGGAAAAAAGAGTAAATTTCAAGTTTCTTGATAACCAACCGATGAAACTCAAATATTTTTGAGGGCTTTCGTTCCTCGAGTCCCCAACAACAAAAGCCCCCAATAAAAATCAAATTTTTACGGTTGGAAAAAGTTTAATTTGAAAAATACGAGATATACGAGCAAAAACCTAGGTAAGGAAACCTAAAAACATGAAAATGTTGAAGACATACCTGTAGCGGAGGTGTAGACGACGAAACAAGAAGTACAAACCACCATCGGATCGGAGTTGTCACTGTAGCAACTCAGAGGGACGAGACGAGTCGAAACAGAGAGGAAAGAATGGGAAATGGACTTTGAATCGAAACTTAAAAATCTGTTTTTTAGTCTGGGGGTCGAAAAATTCGATTAAAACAATCGACCCACCCATCGACCCCCGCATCGACCCGTGGCTCTCAGGAATCTAACAGAGAACCAGGGGTCGCACCCTGGGTCGGACATCCTCCGACCCCCCCCATCGACCCCTGGCTCTCGGGAAGAATGGGTGATTTCCTAGGGTCGCATACTGAGGGTCGGACACCCATCGACCCTGCAGTGAAAACACAACATTTTTGACAGAATGATCTGAAAAGGTTGAAATTTGCAATTGTTAATGGTTTTAAAATATGAGAATGAAGTATTTAATGATTGTCTCTCGTGTTCAATGATTTTCAGGCAATCCCACTATCAGATTAATTAATGGTAGGACGCAGAGTAACCAGACAGGGTCGTAACTCTATTCCACCACCACCACCTTTGGGGGAGAATAGCCAGACACTCCTGGAAACATAGGGGAACACGAACTCGGCACCATCCGTAATAAATGGGCAGACAAATCCTATAAATCTGCTAGCTCCACCAACAGACTTGGCCACAGTCGTAATGAACTTAGCCCAACAGCTGGAGCAAATGCAACTGGCACAAGCTACTATACAAATTGCCATAACTCTTCTAGCTGCACAGACACCTCCAATGCCAGCAGGACAGGCAAGCACAGCACCAGGGGGGAGTAACACAGTACGCCACGCACCTCAGACTCCTATCATGCAGGCTCAAGTATAAAATCCTGAGATAGCTCCAGGTGGATATCAATACCAACCACCTATGTATGGAGCATATGTTCCGCAGCAACTAGACCACTCCAGACTGGTGGAGCATTTTCTGAAACTGAAGCCCAGAGAATTTAATGGCAAGCCAGCAGATCCTTTATGGCCAGCACACTGGGTTGACAAAATGGGAAGAAACTTTATGATGATGACATTAAATGAAGAAGAAAAAGTGTTGTGTGCCACCTTTATGCTGAAAGGAGATGCACACTATTGGTGGAGGTCTACCAGGACATATTTACTTACAAAGCATGCCCAACTGACTTGGGATATTTATAAGGAGGCGTTCTTTGAGAAGTACTTTCCGAGAAGTTTCAGAGGTTCTATGGAAAGAGAGTTCTTGAGTTTATATCAGGGGCAGATGACCGTGGATGCGTATCAACAGCGTTATGAAGAGTTGTTCTTCTTTGCACCCACCTTTATGAAGAGCTGATGCGGTGCGATCTTAAGCACTTTAGCCCTATCTCTACTCAAGTCTTGTTCACTGACATCGTCGTATCGCCATTACCTTAGCAGAACTATTACGTCGTAGGACATCAGGGGAGGTGGTCTCGGACCGTGTAGTCTTTGACTCTGCCGGGGGGCCTTAGCTCTATCTCTATGGATGTATTGAGGGATGCTGGGGTGAGGCCTTGGATACACTGTTTGACATTAGGATTGGTTAGTTGCGAGCCCAGTTTGCAAGCCCGCACCAACAGGGGCTTACGTGTTGGTATGGGTAGAGCATCAGGGGAAGTGTGATGCGGTGTGGTCCTAAGCACTTTAGCTCTATCTCTATTCCATGGTGGGTGCATGTGGGACGGCAATAATGATATTCATTGGGTGGATTCACACACTCGTGTATAGAGGTGAGGCGGCCACCGAACCTTTCTATAGCACATTGCAAACTTATATACTAGACCACATATGTGAATTGAATGCATGCATATGTTTGTTGCATTGTTTTATTTACTCACTGAGCCTGATGTGTGCTCACCCTTTTCGAATTTGAATATTTTAGTTGATGATGCAGGTATGACCGTGGAGGATTACATGAATGCTCCTGCATATGGGCACGTTGCTGCAATGGATGTTGAAGATATGGTGGAGACGCATGACTCATCATGTGAGTGCAACTCATGCATTTTTTATTAGATTTTTATTTGAACTATTAAGGAAATATAATTTGATATTTTATTTACTTATGTCTTGGTTGATACAACATAATTGGATATTTTATTTATAATTATCACAGTTGGATTCTCAGTTCATTTAATATTAAGACTTCCGCTATTGTGTATTTATTCTGATTATGGTTGTGGATGTGTATGGTTTAAGTTAAAAGACACAGCCTATTAGAGATCCTGGTTGAACCGTTGGTTTATTAGTAGTTCATCACACCGTTCTGAATAGTGTGGAATTGGGGTGTGACATGTATGACATCACTTCCTTGAAGGGAAAGTTAGCCACATGAGAAAACAAGTTGACAGATAATTATTTGAATGATTAAGGAATATTTTATGATTATTTTCCCAAGACTGGTTCGAATCTAGAATCAGTTTCACCATTTTTCATAATCTGACATTGTGGGCTAATTTTGGCCCCTTAGGAGACCTAGTCTGATCTCAACTTCTTCAAAGAAGTTGTTGGTCTTGAAATATATGTTATGCCTTATTGGAATTTAGAGAGATAAGGTTTCAAATCTGTGCAAGACAATACACTGGATGAATGTCTATCAAACTCCTATTCATTAAGTGATTTGATACTTTTACTATCATTTTATTATATTTGGCATAAAATAATGAGATTATGTGTGATTTGGAGATTATATGCATATTTGAACATGCTTGGGAAGTCAAATGTTGCTTGCTACTCATGATACATTATCTTGCTTTGATGTTGCTATTATCTACCTATTTTGTCGTAACTGCCATATTTAATTGATATTTATTTTGGCAATAACTTAATTTCTGCTACACCATAGTCGAACTATCATACTTGTACACCTAGCAGACATATTAGGTGTGGGGACGTGCATGTAGACACCCACATTCATGGGAAGGGTAAAAATAAAAAAATGATAAAATTCATAATCAAGAATTGTGAAGCCTCGCCCAACACATTCTAAATTAGGGTTTTAGGTTAAGGGTAGCTTTAAGATGATCCTTACCCTTTAGCTCATTTTTCCTCGGGTACAAAGACCTAGATAGGTGTAATGTGAATCCAGCCATAGAGCATTTAGAATCACCACTTTGATTTTGAAATAATTTATATACATCAATGAATCCGCTTTCGAACTACGTGGATCCTGATTCTTAGGGTGCACCCTAGGATATGTAGGCAGTTTAAAGAGATTTTCAAACATGGTTCCACACTTAGGTCTTGAATGAACACATCAATAAATGAATCCACTTTCGAACTATGCCGATTTTGATTCTTAGGGCAGCACTAAAAAATACGTAGGTAGTTTGGAGAGATTCCCAAACACGGACTCATATCCTTGCTCTTTGAGAGTATCATATCCTTGCTCCTTGAGAGTATCATATCCTTGCTCCTTGAGAGTATCATATCTTTTGCTCCTTGAGAGTATCATATCTTTTGCTCCTTGAGAGTATCATATCCTTGCTCCTTGAGAGTATCATATCCTTGTTCCTTGAGAGTATCATATCCTTTGCTCCTTGAGAGTATCATATCCTTTGCTCATTGAGAGTATCATATCCTTAGTCCTTGAGAATATCAAACCCTTGCTCCTTGAGAGTATCAAACCCGTTACTCCTTGAGAGTATCAAACCCTTTGCTCATTGAGAGTATGAAAGCCTTTTCTCCTTGATAGTATTAAACTCTTTGATTTTTGAGAGTATCAACCCCTTTGCCCCTTAAGAGTATCAAACCCTTGCTCCTTGAGAGTGTCAAACCCCTTGCTCCTTGAGAGTATCATATCCTTGCTCCTTAAGACTATCAAAGCCCTTGCTCCTTGAGAATATCAAACCCTTTGTTCCTTGAAAGTATTTACCCTTTTTGCTCCTTGAGAGTATCTATCTATCAACCCATTGCTCCTTGAGAGTATTTGTTCCCCTTTGCTCTTTAAGAGTATCAACCCATCAAGCAACAAACTGCGTTGTACCTGATTTTCAGGACCTCTGAAATACATAGGCAACTTGGAGGACCTCTCCAAGCATGGTACCACATCTTAGTATCCTTAGGTCCTCTACATCTATATGTATATCAATATCCGTATCCATATTCATTTCGATCCACATAGGCTGTCTAGATTCAATCTCAATCATAAACTTTGACTTGAACAATTGAATCTAATGAGGCTTAAGCATAAATCACGTCCATAAATCTTAATCACATTCCGTTCGAACTACATTATGGACTTGATTTCTAGGATTGGAATAAGTAGGCAATCTTGGGATGGACGTCTCAGATTTAGTCCATTACTGAACCGTCTTCGGTTCGGTTCACTGTATATTATTTTGCTTGTTTGTTTATTTTAAGAATATGTTTGACTGAACCCTAGGTTAGAAGAACTTAGCAACTTGGCATAGGATCCCCCATGAGCCCTAGTCATCATCCATTGACCATGAACAATCAGAATCATAAAGTTTAAGAAAAGTAGAATCACATAGGAGATCGATTTTTGGATAGGACAACTTTTGGTGCCTAACACCTTCTCAAACTGTACCTTGAACATTTACCCATTCTCTGATAGATTAAAGCCGATATATACTGGGTCATGAGTCAATAGATGTCTTATCTTACGATGATGCTATATTTTAGGTCCTAGACCTTAATCTAGATGACGACTCCAAATCATTACCATCCATTAGCTTGGGTGGACAGGATCGAAGGCGAAAGCTGGTGATCCACATTTGTTCTCACACTATTTAAATATTTGATATATGAATGATTGGTTTTTTTTTTTCTGTTCATTGGTATCCATATGATTTATTATTTGCATGAATGTAAGAAGCGAAAATTTAGTTTCATTCTATTTCAGTATTTCATTTGTAAGAATTGCATCTTTTAATAAGGGTTTGTCATATAATAAAGGAGAATGTTGAGAATGTGGAGAGAAGGGTAATTAGTTACATTTTGTGTCTATTAGAGGGTAAATGAGGACAATAGGATGGAAAGTAATTTCCATTTGAGTCCCATCCGTTATGCCACGGATGAATAAAAGTGGGGTCATGAGCAGATGATTGGGAATATGTTAGGGCTATGATAAACTCTCTACTAGAACAATGGTAATTAGTTATAAGTGGCAGTTGGCTAAAGTGGAAACAAATGTAGAGGTGTTAAAATGATAGAAGATAAGTGTGAGTATGTTAAAATAAATTAGGAATCGAGTTTTCTTGTATTCATTACTTGAATTTATTCGGTGTTCATTTTTTGTTGTAAACATGTGATATTTTATCTTATTGGGATACTGAGCTTACTCCCTTACAATGACATTATAGATGATGAGGTGACTGAATGGGACCAAGAGGGAGCATAGAGGATACGTGGATTCACCCCTTAGATTCTAGTTGCAAGTTATAAATTCTAGAAAAGTTGTATAGGAATTTGAAGTTTAAATTCAAGGACATTTAGTTTTATTTGATACACATTAGATTGCTACCAGTAGCATTAAAAGTTTTTTTTTGCTGATGTAGTTTGAGATGGATTATTTTTATGAAATAAAGTTTAAGTTTTAATTTTGTGATTCTCAGGTTGACACTGAGAGGGGGGGGGGGGGAATCTGTGTCTAATAAATTCTTCCAAAAATAACCTATGAAGCTATCGTGATTATGATTTGCACTGCTGCCTTGAGCTGACTTAGACTAGTTGCCTCAAACAATGATACACATATATAGTCGTATAATACCCCTTGCTACACAACCATAGGCAATAGTATCTTGTGACCGGACCTACCCAATGTGTACACCCATCCTATAAACAATGCACTTCATATACATTCACAATCAATCACACAACACACAGATATAACGTGGTTCACCCACGCAGATATAATGTGGTTCACCAACACGATGTGTAAAGGCTAATCCCGTGGGGCAATACTCTAACTAGGGTTTGGTATTATACCCAATACACTCCTCAATTTTTCGGTTGCTTCTACAACCTAGGTGCTACAACACTTGCTTCAATCCAAGCTCTAACCTAGATTAGGGCTATCACCCTCAATCCTGTCAAGCCCCAACTTGACAAGTTACAATATGTACCAATAAAATTATAAACCATTCCCATATAGCATTCAACCTCAGATTATGCGTCGAATAAATCTAGGTTTACAAAGTAAATGGACTTGTGTGAATGATTACCTTCCCGGCATGATCACAACAAGAGTGTTGTTCATCACTTAATCTTTCCAAGCTTCTGAATGATGGAGAATATGCATCTTCAAGCATGCATTAATGGTGGTAAACTTCCAACATCTATCAAGCATACAAAATAATCAAATGTGGCAATGAGAGTTCACGCTACCTTTTCAAAACTTCAAATAACCATTAATGATAAAGAAAGGTAGGTAGAGATGATTTTTCTCATTCAATAAGAGCTCTAACCACTTTTTCTTCAAAAACCAGCAGCACCTCTCTTCAAAAATGTTTTAACTTATTGTTGGAAGATAGCAACTTGAACATTCCAGATCGAACTTAAGATGAAGAAGTTATGAGCATTTGAAGTTCGACTAACCAAAAAATTCAAAAAGGAATCTTTCGTAGGTGTACTATACGCCGCGAAGTACCAGAGCGATGCATATGGCTCAGTGGTTTAAACCACATTTTGACCTCCTATTGGTCTGACTATCAACTATTGGATTTCCTTTAAACTGCGGCTCAATGTTCAGCCGTCGGATCATACTTTGATTTTGGAGAGTGATTCAAATCCAACAAAATAGAATCTTTGGCATTGTATGATACATATGGGATGCACAATATCAATTTTGTCACTGTGTAATGCAAAGCATTATAATCTAGTAAACCAATCAATAAAAGACCATAATAAAGAATCTTTTCTAGATTAGCTTCTCTTTGGACCATCCGATCAGAACAATGATTACATGGCACTCTATGAGCCTTCCGATCTGAATATTTCATACTTTTAAAATTACAAAAAGCCCTTCATACTTTTGAAATTACAAAAAGCCCTTCATACTTTTTGAAACTCCCAAAAAGTTCCCTCTGTAATTACATTTTGGTTCCCATAAGTTTCATAATTACACATAGGCCCCTAAAACTTATTTGCATGAACACCACAACATTCTTCAAATTTAAATTGAAACCCCTAGGTATACATAAACTCACCGAGAGCTCAAATTTTGGGACTTTACGAAAACCTCTGTAATTTCTCTGTATGATATCGGAATTGAGTTCCGCGGACTGCGTTACGAAGCTAACTTGATGCTCTACCCATTTCATGTTCGAAGAACTCTATGAAATTGTTGTGGGGTCCATCAAAAATAGGCTCAAACTCAAAAGTTCAAAAGGAACCTTAGAATTCGGACTTGAAATTTTTTGGACATGTTACCCAGGGCTCCCACACACTTCCTATCACATTTTTGCATCTTAGAAACCTACTGAGATCTCATAGGACTTGATCGGTCATCATTTCTTGTAAACTACCCAATCAACTCAGTGAAACCCGATCGACTCGCTGCCAATTATTCATTGAAGCTAAACCAAGCTTCCACTACTGCTCTCACATATCCACATCACTGTAAAAGTGTCCGAGACGCTACCATGACATCATGTACCTTTGCCAGCTATCTAGAACTGCTTGAAACCATTGCCAACAGTGACAACATACTCACCAAGGTTCCAACAAATTCTATTTGGTCGATCGTTTAACCAACGTCTGCGAGGGCTGTACTCATACCTCATATGGTTTTGGGTCGTGACACATAACCCCCTATTGGCAAGGATTTGGAGTTAAAATCCTAACCACATGCTTTCTACATGCTATCATAAAATATAACGGGCCCCAACCCAGTTCGTCGGGCATCGTGTCCATAATAGAGTGCTAGTCCATGTGGTTGGCACTTCACCAGTCCGTTAGTGATTGTATTCCATACAGAGATGAACATCCACATATAACACAAACAAGTAATATAATGCAAATCCATGAACAGTTAAATACAGCTGATATAATGACATGTTGTAAACACAATAAAATCAACATACATTCAGGCAACGTTATTCCTATTTAAAGTAACAGAACCCAACCCCTCCACATGGTGACTGGAAAAAAAAACTACTATGAAGCCGGCTGAAGACTTCTCCTGAAATCCCACACAAATTTCTCTAAGTGTTGCATAAAGTTTAGACTTAGGTGCATTTTATTGGGGATGATTGATTAGCCTAAAAGTCTATTGTACGGGTCCCAATGCAAGTTGGGAACCCAATGATTGGATCCCAAAGGGATTCTATACTTAAATACCTAATTTACAGTCCAACCGGCGAAAGTGAACCAAAGGAAATATCCTTCGGTTGTATCCACTAGATGATAATAAAATGGCATAGAGGAAAGTTCTTCTGGATGCCTTATACTTAAGCTTAACTAGAGGAAGTTGAGCCAGTGGACATTCCTTCGGATGAATCCTCCTATTAAACCTCTCAATTATCTGAGGCTGTTAGAAGCACTAGACAGAAACATAATAGAGGTGAGTTCCGCCGCATCTATAACCACAGTTTGGGAATAGAATGCTCCCAAGGCTTTTGAGGCTAGCTGGTGAAAATATACCAGAGGTAAGGTTTTGCTGGTTGAATCCACCGGCTAAAGCCAAATCAAAATATTATTAAGTGTTGATAACTGGAGGATGGGCATTCCACCGGCTGCATTCATTGGTTTAGCCCAAAATGGCATTGGAAGTACTGAGGGCTAGGGTTAGCCCCCATCCACCGCGTTCTATCCTCCAGGCGAGCCTGAGAACTAGGGCTTGGCTGTGTTCTTGGTCGAGAGGATTCCTCCTCTAATGGATCCCTCAAGCTAGTCAATGATAGGGAATCCCCCATATACATTCCATTGAGTTTATTAGGTCATTTAACTTACCTAATGAGTGGATGTTCATAGTTTAATCATTAAACCTAGGTTTTCTAGGTTAGATTTTAATGGGATAAGAGGTGTGTTCAATGGGGAAGAGAGTACTTACTTGTAGCCTTTGTAGGGGGATTGATTTCCCGAAGTTGGAGGTCCAAAGGTTGGTGAGGGTTGCTTGTTGGAGCTTATTCTCCAAAGTTGGGGCTCTAATTGTCACACCCCAATTCCGCACATTTTAGAATGGTGTGATGAACCGCTAAATAATCAACGGTTCAACCAGGATCTCAAGTAGGCTATCCCCATGTTACCTGAACCTTCATATACTCACCATCATAATCAGAGTAAATACATAATAGCGGAAGTCTTATAAATAAATGAACTGGGAACTAAAATGGTATTCATAAATAATAGCAAATTATTCTGTGTTCAAACTGAGACATAAATAATTAAGTACCAAATACATGTCTTATAAATCCAATAAAGAAACCTATAAAAATATCTAATCGAATACACACGAGTTGCACTCGCAAGAGGAGTCGTGTGTATCATCTTCAGCTCCGACTTCCATAGCTGCTACATTTCCATACGCTGACGCGTTCATATAATCTTCGACTGTATAACCTGCATCATCAACTAAAAATATTCGACGTCGAGGGGTGAGCACACAACACGGCTCAGTGAGTAGCCAAAACAATGCAACAGTACATATGCATGCAAAAAGTCAATTTATATCTTTGGTCTTGGTTTATAGTTTGCAATGTGCAATAGAAAGGTTGGGTGGTCAAAGGTTAACGTTTATTGACACCGCCTCTATACACAGGGTGTGGAAGCCCGCCCGAAGGTTAACGTTTATCGTCGTCCCCATCCACCCTACCATAACATTATACAACAAAGGTTAACGTTTATTGCTATATAATGTTATACCAACACGTAAGCCCCTGTTAGCGAGGGCTTGCAAACTGGGCTTGCTACTAATCAATCCTAATGCCAAACAGTGTATCCAAGGCCTCACCCCAGCATCCCTCAGAACATCCATAGAGATAGAGCTAAGGCCCCCCGGTAGAGTCGAGACTACAAGGACCGAGACCACCTCCCCGATACTCTATGACATAATAGTTCCGCTAAGGTAATGGCGATACGACGATGCCAATGCACATGACTTGAGTTAGAGATAGAGCTAAAGTGCTGAGACCCGCCAAAGGTTAACGTTTATTGACGTTCTCATCACACCTCCCCTGATACTCGCTCGCATCAAGCACATCAACCACACACATACAAGCACATGCCTATTCCTATCATCATCATCATCATCATGTTATAAACAATAAAATAAATATGCATGAACAAGTAATAGAAATATTGGATGGCATGTTGTATGCACATTACAAACATATTCGCATAGAATCAAACATGGCATAGGACTCAAGAAATAGAAAACAGTTTATTATTAACCAATTTAGTTTGGGGTTAAGGTTCCTCACCTTACCTTGCTAAAAGATATTTTCCAAGCTTTAGAATCACCGTTATAACGTAATTATATTGCTAGCAAACCTAACCAAGTCGATAGAATTTAATTAGAATTAATTCAGAATCTAAAACCATTCTGTCAACTGAGGGTCGATGCTAGGGTCGATGCTAGGGTCGATGGGTCTATCGACCCTCCCTCCATTCCCCGAACTTCCCGAATGCCGAGGGTCGATGGTCGAAAACACCTAGGGTCGGATGGTCTATCGACCCTCGGTGCGACCCTTGGTGCACTCTGGTCCAATTTCCACTTTTAAATCCATTCTTCGTCTTTGGGTCCTATGGCTTACTTCCTACATTCATTCAACAGTCATTCCATGGTCTAGAACCATGTATAATCCATCTAGATAATTTTCATGCATCCTCCTATGGTTTTCCATGAAAACCTAACCATGGATGGATGGTTTGGGTTTCTCCGAAATCCTACACTCAACCATATCTAACCTAAGGTCTGCAGAAACTCATGGAATTAGTATCCATACCTGAGAAGATTACTTTTCTCTGCAAATTCTTCTCCTTTTTGCTAAGCCTTCTTCCTAGCCTCCTTTCTTCCTCTTTTCCTTCTTCTCTCTTTCTCTCAATTCAATTAGGGTTGTGAAAGGAGTGAATGTGGCTTAGGGACGTCCTTTAAATAGACTAGGAATGTCCTATAATAATCCCATTGAGATTTGGAAGGAATCCCAACCGAAAATTAGGAAATTTCCTAATTTTAGTTTCGTCAGAAACCGAGGGTCGATGGGAGGGTCGATGATCCCGTCGACCCTAGGGTCTTAAGCTGTCCGACCCTCCCTTCAAAACTGAGGGTCTGACTTTTTGTTTTGGGAGGTCCGACCCTGCTTAGCTGGGTGTGCGACCCTCCCCTAAATATTAAGTGTTTTTGGGTCGATTTTATACCTGGGATCTCGATCTCCTTCATGCCCTTGGTCCATTTGACTCGACCATGATGGGTAAACCTGGTTCAAGGTGGTAAGACCGGGTTAGTTTGACACGGGTCTTACACTAATTGTAGTAACTTCCAACAACCATGTTAATGGGAGTGAGTGCTCTAATTATAGAGAAGAGAAGTCAGCAAGGCTGACTTTTAAGTCAAACCCGTGGATTCAACTAGCGGATCAGTGGATGTTTCCACCGGCTCACATCCGTCGGCTGGGGCAAAAGCAGCCTTGGGTGCTGCTTTTAACACCCCACCTAATGGTTCGCCTTAGGGTTATTCCTAAACATTCCTTAATCATATTCATTCCAAGGTAATTGCCCTTACCTAGATGTTGTGTGCGCCGTTTCACTCCGGTTCAAGTCTTATTGTAGACAGAGTGGGAGGACTTGACACATGCAAAATCTTAGTTAGATCGTGATTTTAGATGCGGGTCTTACATGGCGTCTCTATATTTCGGAACTAATGTCAGAAACCCTGATATGGCCACATACTAAGCAAACTGAGCACTATTGATATTAAATTAGGTAATAAGTAGGTAACATTGTTCAATCATTATTCTTGGTCTCAAATCAATCAAAGAAAGACATGTCTACTTATCCCTACAATATCGGGCACCACACACTAATAAAGTTTGAAATACTATAAGCTATTGTCTAATAATTAACTCAAAATCTTCAACTGGTCATCCATTCTAGGACATCTCCATCATGTTCATAGTCCACCGCTTGTCCTATCGTCCCCATGGTTACTACCCCAATGTACTCTGGATCTGTAATAGTTGGAACACCTACGCGTTCCATCTCTGTAGTATATGCAGACACAACTAAAAAGAGTGGTGATCGCAAGGGTGAGCTCTCCAACTTGAGCTCATGAGAAACAAACAGGCAAGCATTCATGAATGAGTATATTTATGCACATGACAAGAGTCAGGTCAAATGTATGCTAAACATGCTATGGTAAGACCTGGCCACACTTCCCCAAAGCTAACTATAACCTCCATGCACAGGAGTGTTTGGACACTTACCAGCCTACTCCAATAGCCCTGGTAAAGCCACGCTACATCCCAATCAGAATGGTGATCGGGTAGCAAGTCCCGCCAGTGATGCTCCAACGAACACTGTCAACCCTTCCCTCTCATCACTCCATCTTACCAGTACCTGACCCCCTACTAGCCAGGGTCACACACATGGGTTCTGTCACTAACCAACCCTATATGATATCCTATGTACTCTCTCAATACCCTAATAGGATTCCCAGACCATCAGTTTTGCCCACTAAGATGTTGTCCTCCCCTTGGTTATTGGACAATACATGGTAATTATTTTGCTTAGCAGGTCGGATCCAATGGTCCTCGACCCTTTTACCACTATCTACTAAGCATTCACATATACAACCACAGTCAATCATAGTCTTGATGCAATGCATGCGAAAGACAATTATTGAATGACATGTTATAAATTCAAGAATGCAGCATCAACGTCAACATATATCAAAAACACACTAAAATTAGGTTAGGGTTCTATTCCTCACCTGAAATCTTGTAATTGTGATTTTCCACACTAGAATAATCAATGTTCTCAGTGTGCTTTACACCTATGTAGAGTGTGGAATTATTGGTTACAGATTCTACATCATTTATGATCAAATTATGGAAGTCTGGGGTTAATCGGTCGATACCTCGGTAGCACATATCGCGACCGGTGTAGCATCCAATTGAGATATGAACATTATGCCAAGGGTCAGTTGTAAGACCCGCACTCTGAAAAACCCGGTCTAACCTTGGTTTTGTGTCGTGACAGGTCTTCCGATCATCACCGGGCCAGACGGGGCAAGCGGATAACAAACAGGTACGAAATCGGACCGAAGTCAACCAATTATACCTGATTTTAGGTATACCGGTCGATGGTACCGGTCTTGGTACCGGTCGACCGGTATGGCCTGCACAGCTATGTGCGGGAAATTAGAAATTGGTCTCTGCGGGTCCCGCTTACCTGATTTCGAATCCTAGAAGTTTCCTAATCCTAGTAGGGTTACTAAACCCTATTTCTAGCCTATAAATACACCCTTAAGCCTCCTCAAATCCTTTCCATTGTCTCTCGTAAACCCTAGAGAAGAGAAAGAGCTTGGAGAGGAGAAGGAGCTAGGAAGAAGAATGAGGTGCCGCCATTACCGTTTGACGAAGCTCACGCTACGCCTGTCAACGGTAAGTGCTTGAATCCATCTTCTTACCCTATGTTAGTTGTGTGGGTGGATCAATACCATGCAAAGTAGGTATTGATCTAAAACCCTAAATTGGCCAATAAACCCTAAGTTGCCGTCAAACCCTAGATTCGAGTTTCGAGATGATATTTATCGAAACGAGACTTGAATGAGTTGGGGATAACTCTAACTCAAAGCCTAGACTTAGAATGGATAGGAGAAACCCTGAAAATCCATGGAGGGTGATCGTCGGCAGTCGAAAAACCCATGTATGGTCTTCCGGAGACATACCGATCGACTATACCGGTTGCACATGGTGCGACCGGTATGTTGCGACCGCTATCTCTCGAGAGGTTGTCTGTGGGGGATCGACTGACCATACTGGTCGCCAGTCTTTCCCACAGAGCTGCGACCGGTACATGCCACCGGTCAGCTCTGTGAGGGTAGTTTGTGATCTCTGTTGGTTTCCGACCAACATGAAACCCTAAACAATATGTTCTAATGAAACCCTAATAATATTGTAGGACTTTGTGACTTATCGTTTGGATCTTGCGACGTGGAGCAAGTTATCGAACGAGCGTCAGGTAAGGGAATCTGACCTAAACCTAATAATTAATGGACAGTAAATCGTTGTTAATCATTGAATATCTATGATGTGATGTTTGTGCATATTCACATGCCATCCTTTACTTTCAGTTATTATTATTGTTCATGCATTCATAGGATGTGATTGTTAGGCATGTGATTGTTTTCGTTGGTGTGTGGAGTGGGGCATGGGCCTGGGATCGCTCTTCACACTGGCACCTTTTTGTAGTATTTTGTCTTAACATGCTTGGTACGGGTGGGGTATCAGGGGAAGGTCGTGGTACGGTGGTCTCCGATATTGATGTTGTCCCGGCCATTGTTATGTGGTACTGTGGATTCCGAGTCGACGCTGGCTTGTCCACGATGCTTTAGCTCTATCTCTATGCCGTAGGGAGTTATGTTGGGATAGGGTCTACCTGCGTATTGTTTCTATCCTAGTGGGTTAGTTGCGGATAGGGTATCAGGGGGAGGTGAGGTATTGTGGTCTCCGGCCCAGCCTGCACGCTCTAGCTCTATCTCTATGCCGTAGACGGCTGTGCTGGGATAGAGCATACATTGTTGACATATAGGATTGGTTAGTTGCGAGCCCAGTTTGCGAGCCCTGGCCAGTAGGGGCTTAGGTACTGATATGGGTAGAGTATCAGGGGAGGTGCGGGTATACCTTAGCTCTATCTCTATTCCATGATGGGTGCATGTGGGTTGGTGGTAGTGTGATCTACTGTGCGATGCCACACACTCGTGTATAGAGGTGCGGGGGCCACCAAACCTTTCTATAGCACATTGCAAACTTAAAACCATACTACAGCATAAAATGATTGTTACTCATGCATAATATTGTGAAACTGTCTGATTGTCTTACTAAGCTGCGTTGTGAGCTCACCCTTTGTGTACACATTGTTTTAGATGTTGATGCAGGATACACTGTGGACGATTACGTGAACGCTCCGGCGTACGGTGGTGTAACTGCACTGGATGTACAAGCAGGGGAGGACGAGCATGATGCTTCATGCGAGTGTCCTTTCTGCGTGTATCTGTGATGGATTTTTATTTAATTTTTTCAGTTATTTTCGGTTGGCTTAAAGTGATGTAAAAGATATTATATTATGTGTTTGATTTGAATAATTAGATATTTATTTAAATTATCAATAGATACTCGGTTCATTCTATTAAAGTCTTCCGCTGTATATTTATATTCTGATTGTGGTTATGTGTAATTGGTTTGTATGGGTGGACACGGCCTATTCGAGATCTTGGTGTGAACCGTTGGTTCAATGACGGTTCACTCACACCGTTCTGGTTGGATCAGATTTGGGGTGTGACATCAGTCACAATGTCGGTCGGAATAGTCTCAACGACCACCCCTACGTCAGATCACTTCCAGTGACCTTTTGAACTTGTTCGGTCATTAAGCCGGATCTTAGGGTCCATCGTCCGGGGTAATGTCTGGACTTTGCCAGAAGGTTGGCCAATGCAGCTTGGTCTGGCCGGACGCTTGGATTTATCATCTGGCATACCATTCGACCCTGCATTCAGGCTTCGCCTTCTTGAATTCCTGACATTCCCTTGGACGGAGACTACGTTATTGGCTTCACGACCTTGTGCACCATCATTACCCTTACTACTAGGTCTATGGGTTTCGATGGTGACATAATGCATCGACATTATTTATGCTCCATGGAATTGTTCTCACTTCCTTTACTCATTCGTGATTATCACTAATGGGTTTCCATGTTCATCTATCATTATACTATTTCACATTATTTAACTACATTGGTTCCGTTTAATAAAGTTCCTACAGTGTAAGATACGAGCGATACGAGCTATTACTTGCAATGGGAGCTCAACAATGCTATTGGCTTTTACAGACTTCTTTTCTCTTTTTTCTTTTTCCTTCTACTTTCCTCTCTTCCAACAACACTCTTTCTCTGAGAATGCGTCAGAGGTTTTATAATGAGAATTACATCCTCACGAGAGAGAGATCTAGTAGGGTTCATCTCCCAAGTCTCCTTCTTGAAGTAGGACTCTACCAGAAGTGGGAGGCGATAGAGGAAAGCCATGTGGCAAGGAAGTTGAGAGAAATTGGGAGTTCCTACTTCCTAGAGGACTCTAAGGCAGTGACACATGAGATGGTACTTTAATGAGTCGTCCAAGGCTAAAGAAATATTCCTAACCAATTCTGGAATCGATTCAACTTAGTCCATTCCCGCGGACAGGTTAGATCTTATTGGCTCAGGTTTTACCTAGTCTGGTCGGAGCTGGGCAGATCTTATTGGCTTAGGTTTCCCGACTGGCTCTAGCAACTGACGCTAGTAATGGAGGATTTAATTGTAACTTTTATTTCATTTCTGGTTTGGTCCACCAAGTTTCTTGTTAATGACTTAGGAACCCATTCGGTTGACGGTGGAAAACCCCTAGCACAATAGAAATTTGGTTAGGCCAGGTTTTCTGGGTACGGTTTTACAACTCCCCCCCCCCCCCCCCCCCAAAAAAAAAAAAGAATTTTGTCCCCAAAATTCTAATCTACTAGGGATCTCAAATAGCAAGGTTTTTCCCCTAATGGTAGTATCCAAATCTTCTCCTCCCAGAGGTTGGGGAGGAGGGGTGGCACCCCCGTTGGGTTGCTGACACCTAGGGCTCAGGTGAATCCGAGCCCTCCATTCGAGGCTCGACTTATCGACTTAGATGGAGGGCTTAGATTCACCCGAGTCCCAGGTATCAGCCATCTAATGGGGTTGCCGCCTCTCCTCCCAAACCTCTAGGAGGAGAGGATGTGGATCCCTAATGGTACAGCCTACCTAAGGGTTTCCTCTTCATCACTACTCCTCAACCACTTGCTACAGTTCCTACAGTTTCCATTCTTAAACAGTACCAGCCATTCCCTTCAAGTTGAGCCCTTCTTCTCTTATCAGTTCAGACTAAAAGGGTTGCAGTCTTAATCTTTTATTCCTACTCATTTCATTATCGTAATATCCTCATTCTGGTAGTTTTAGGTTTATTTAAGCCTCCAATGACTCTATCCTGCGAGTCAATCTAGGCTTCATTATAACTTACTCCGGGGGTAACTTATATAGGATTAATCATTATCCCGTCTTACTACCTTGAGACTGCCTTACTTGGGTACTATTCAACCTGATAGGTTTATTAAAATTCCATGCTGAACACCCTTCGACTAAAATTTTAAAATCTTACGATGACATCCCACTATCTTACAGAAATTCACAATTTAATAATTTAGTTCCATCAAGTAAAATGATTAACAATACGGTGTTTTACCATATACTAATAACATATTATTATGACTTAACCATTCTCTTAGCATGCAAGCATGATACTAGTATAAACATGCCTTCAAAGGTATAGTAATTACCTGTTGGAGTCCTGTTTATGTTGTTCATATCTTCTTCTCTTACATCTTCCTCACTTTGAGGTTGAGGTTAAACAATTTTCTAACGATGGTTTACTCCAGCTAGATACTTAAACTCTTGTCTTGAGAGTTTGACGAGCTTTCTTTTGAATCTTTCTAGCTATGATTTTTGAGAGTTTAATCTTAGACACATAATCTCGAGAACTACTAGGTGAGCTTAAAATTGGAAATTGATCCTTAATGGGCTCTTCTTGAACTTCCAACAATGGTATCCTAACTTCTTGGTTTCCTTCCGGTGAAATCTCTAGAAATAGCACTTCTGGCGCTGCTGGACATTTGGCTAGGCTATGTCCAATATGGCGACAACCATAACATTTAGATATACCTTTGGGAAAGGATCTGATCACTTCAATAGTGGTCCTGGGTTTAACTCCCTCCACTGGACAGTAAGTCTAATAGAGTCTTTGGGTGTCTCTTTGGTGTAGATTTAGCTTAATTTCAGTTTCCATATGAGATCTATACCCAACTCTATTCGAAGAATGTAACTGCATGGTTAATCCTCCAAACATCTCTCGAAGGTTCGCTTCTGGGACAATGGCGGTTTCAGATTGTTAGGTCCTTGCCAAATACAACGGTTTCCTTGGACTCCAAATCCTTTATAATGACCATGGAACTCTTCTGGTCGGCTTTCCTACTCAGGGTGTGGTCCTAGTGTTGGATGCGCACTCCAAAATTCTTCTGGTAATGGAATTCTCAAGGTGGAGAAAAGTTCTCTCTTCATGGTATTTTCCTGAGGTCCGAAGTAAGCCAAAAAAACTTTTCAAAACATATCCCATGTAATTACTTCGTGTTGTTGTAATAGTCAGGATTCCATATCCTGCCACCAACGATATGGCGATCCTTCCAGCTAGTAAACAACACACAAAACTTTCTGGGCATTAGTGCAGCCCAAAGTTTCAAACATCTTATCCATACGCCAGAGCCACTCTTGAGACTGAGCTATGTCATCGAACAATCCAGGGAACTTTTTGGGGGTCCATGTCTTAAGAATCCTTCTATTGGTCTGTCTTGTTCTGACATGGCAGCGCCATTTATTGAGGAATGAACACTTGCATTTTGGTTGCTAGTTTTACCGAGTGCTAGCCATGCATATTTGGCTGGAAATGATTCTTGGAGCATTTTCCATGAAATCTCTTCGTGTTTCAACAACTCAGGCTTGGCATCTTGCCACCACTGGTAAGGTGCACCCTTCAATTAATAAGCTGCACACTGAATCTTTTGGCCGTTTGAACAGTTTAGTAGCCCTAGGGTTTTCTCCATACTCTGGATCCAATCTATAGGTTGATTCGGATCTTCAAACAATCCAGTAAATCCAGCTGGTCTTAACTTTAAGAATCTGTGCCAAGTTTGTTGCACAAATTCTTTTCCTCAGTGGTTATTCTCTAATGGAATGGTAAGCGGTTAATTATTATTAGGACTTGATCCATTACTTAATCTACTTTCGGTTGGGACATTCTTGTTCATGATACGGTGTAAACCAAAATGACCACGCGACGCCATTTGAAAATATTTAGTGGTTCCTGAAACGGCACGTTAACATGGTTAGTGGTATGTTTCTAAGTAATCGGTATGAGTCTATAACGGACGAATATCTTACATGAACCGACACTACACTACACATTCAAACAACCCTACAATTCGACCATTTTATTTCACAATTTTATACCCAAGTTACAATGTTTGGTCCCGATCTTCGCGACCAAGTACGGTCCCGATCTTCGCAACCAAGTACCAATTATAGTGTTCTGTGACTGTCCAGTCGTTATGCCGGATGTTGCAGTCCTGCGACCGACAGTCCATCGGGGCAGTTCCTGAGAGGTGCCACTGATGGCCGGATGGAACGGCAGACGATGGTTCATTGTATTTTGAGATCGGTAGAGGCAAAATCCAACTTTATAAATTAGAAAACGTGGGTCATTTCACTCACACTTTTTCTATTTTGTCTGGATCCTTAGAATCGCCTCTGGTACTTCTCCAAGTCTCTAAATCTCCTTCAAGCTTCGTTCAATCGTCGGCTACTCGACTCCAAGGTATGATTACTACCTTCTCTACAAAGAACCACCTCCCTAGGGTTTGGGAGAACACTCTCAAAATCCTAAATTCACTTTTTCTTAGATTTTCTTGTTTGTGCATGATTCAATGTTCTTCATTGGTCAAAGTAATGTGAAAATGATTAGTGTACGGTTCTTATCACATTTTTCACTGCTCTTACCCATTCTTTATGTTTATCATTACCGACACATCTTATTTCCAAAATTTCCTTCTCTAATTTTTTTTCCTCCATGGTTGAATGATATATGTATTTTTTGTAATTCCTCGGTACCGTCTTACCCTTTATTAACAATGTTGATATCCTACCATGCTCTCGACGTATTTCTTACCGTTATATTATGTTATTTGAAATCATTGCTCTATTCTATTGTTAACAGTGTCTCCCAAGGGACTTGACCATAGTCATGAACTAATTGGTTAATGATTGTTCTCCCTTGGGTTTAATCATAATACACTAGTCATTATCCTACTCGAGTATTAAAGTTCTTTTTTTCGATTTCTGCTTTGTTTTCTCCTACTAAATACTTTGTTTGGTCTTATTGCTGGTTTGGCTTATAGTCTTGGTGGTTGAACACCTATGTTTTTCCAAAAATTATAAATTTCCTAATTATTGGTAGTTTTATTCAAGTCACTATTATATTAGAAAATTTGTTCCAACTTCTTATGGTTGGGTTGCTATACTTCAGCTCCTTCTAGTTTTGTTAACAGTTTCTCTTCTTCCCATTTTCCATGACAGCTTTGTATCTTCCAAAACTTATTCTTTTATGCTATATTTTTCTAACTTAATTTCCTTGATCGTTCTTTACTATTACAGACCAAATGTCACTACGAAAGACTACCGTTAAGTGACCAAGGAATTACCCCATTCCAAAACTTGACTCTACTAGATTTCGTTCCTTAGAAGCACATGAATCCTACCCAAAGTTCGAAAGCAAGTCCGTTACCTCAGGCCGGCAAGTAAACTTTGAGGAACTAGAGAGATTTGACATCAAGGTGATGTTCGATGCTATAAGGTGGTTTCCGATGCTTGATATCAGAATAGACTCGAGACCAAATTTGGTAAAGCAATTTTATTGCAATTTGGAGGTCGAGGGTGGAATGGGAGACTTTGACTAAGCTCGAAACCGTCGTATCTCAAGCAATGTGAAGGGTATGGACATCTATCTCAGCATAGAGAAATTGGTAGGTTTTCTGGGCGTATCCATGGTTGGGGACGAGGAGTTCAGCAGGGACAAGGAGTTCCTATCTGAAGCACAACGACAAGAGATCCAGGACAAAATACTTATACCTGGAAAGCCTTTCCAAGTGGGTAACTTTCATCCCCTTCCCCGAGTATACTGCAGAATACTCCAGCAAAACATCCTGCCTCAAAGTGGCCATTTTGATGAACTTTCTACCTTTGGTCAATTTCTGACCTATCAACTGGTGGAGTGTAAACCATTATGTCTGCCATACATACTCATGAGGACCATGATAGCAACAGCAGAGGACACCAGGGCTTCGCACAAGGGACATTTACCTTACGGCAAGCTACTGTCCCAGCTATTCTTGTGTCTCAGCATTGAGGTGCATGAAGAAGAGGCCTTTGAGGCTACAGTTTCCGCACCTTTTGATAGGCATGCCATTGTCAAGATGAAGCCTGATGATGTGGTGCTAGCTGATCCCACATTAGAGGCTCGTCAGCGTCCTAGAAAACACACAGCTTAGCAGACACCAGAGGTTAGAGATGAGGCACATGTGCAGACAGAGGATAGGGCCAGAGGGCAAGCTGGTCCATCTAGGACTCCGACTACCCCTGATGACATTCTAGATAGGCTTAACAGGATTTACACCAGATGTAGCAGGCCACAACTTAGGCAATCAAGTTTGGAGGTTTCAGCATACGTTGACTAGCTTCTCTACTCATCTTCACATATATCGAACAACTTTGACAAGGGCTGGTATCCTGTCGGCAGAGGACATTTAGGAGGCTGCAATGGCAATGGCACGGTTGCAGACCTTTCAGAGGGTTCTCGCGCCTACTCCACCACCTTCGAACTTAGAGTAGTGATAGTCTAGGATGGTTTCTCCTCCTTTTCTCAGTTTGTAAAGAGAAGTTTGGGTCTATGTGCAAAGAGAACATGTTTCAACTTTCCATTATAGTTTCTTTTTGGTGTGACTTATTCTCTAGAATCATTTTGAACACTTTTTCATCTTATTTCATTATATTAGCGAAGTTTCCTTACTTTTAATGAGGTTGCCATTAATTTCTAGTAATTCCTTAATTTTTTATGCTGGTTTATTTTTCTTTAAGCACACAGCACACAGATATGTTCCATATTACCATTTATGCTCTTGAAGTCTTTTATTACCTTATCCTTAATTCACTAAAAAGATAGTCATGGTAGTTGTTGTGGTATCGATAACAGAGCACTACTCTGATACCAAACCTGTTACACCCCGAATTTACGATATGTAAAGTTTCGACAGGCGACTAGATCACCCGATCATTTTACTCATGGTCCAACCTAGGATACATGCTAAGTAGGAACCGAAATCAACCACCATCCATATCACGACACCATATCAAAGTAATTAATATAGCAGAAACATACTAAGCAAACTAAGCACTATTGATATTAAATTAGGTAATAAGTAGGTAACATTGCTCAATCGTTATTCTTGGTCTCAAATCAATCAAAGAAAGACATGTCTACTTAGCCCTACAATATCGGGCGCTACACACCAATAAAGTTTGAAATACTGTAAGCTATTACCTAATAATTAACTCAAAATCTTCAACTGATTTCTATTCCAGCACATCTCCATCATGTTCATAGTCTGCCGCTTGTCCTATCGTCTCCATGGTTACTTCCCCAACGTACTATGGATTTGGAATAGTTGGAACTCCTACGCATCTTGTCTCTGTAGTATTTACATACACAACTAAAAAGAGTGGCGATTGCAAGGGTAAGCTCTCCAACTTGAGCTCATGAGAAACAGATAGGCAAGCAATCATGAATGAGCAGATTTTTGCACACGACAAAAGTCAGATCAAATGTATGCTAAACATGCTACGGTTAGTGTAAGCCCCGCACTCCATGAACCCGATATAAACCTTGATTTCATGTCGTAATAGGTCTTCCAATCATCACCGGGCCAGACGGGACGAGCGGATGACAACCAGGTATGAAATCGGACCAAACGGACCAAAATAAGTATGAAATCAGTCATACCAGTCGATGGTACCGGTTTTGGTACCGGTCGACCGGTATAGCCTCCGTAGTAGCAGACTACGAAGATCTAGAACCGGATCTCTGCGGGTCCTTCTTTCCAAATTCCGAACCCTAGGACTTTCCTAATCCTAGAAGGCTTCCTAAACCTAAATCCTAGCCTATTTAAACCCCTCTAAACCTCCTAGAATCCCTCCCATTGATCCTCAGAAACCCTAGAAAGGAGAAAGAGGCTGAAGAAGGAGGAGAAGCTAGGAAGAGCCGATATTGCTGTTCGACGAAGAACACCTTACCGCCAGTCGACGGTGAGTGCTTAAACATTCTTTTACATTATGACTCTAGGATTATGACTCTAGTATGGTTAGGTTGCTTTGATCAATACCATGCAAAGCATGTATTGATCTAAAACCCTATCTTGCCAATAAACCCTACTTTACCGTCAAACCCTAATTTAATCGATAAACCTTAGATTCAAGTTCTAGGATGAATACCATCAAAACTAGGACTTGAATGGAGTTGGAAACAACTCTAACTCAATGATCAGACCTAGATTGTGTAGGAGAAACCCTATAATCAATAGGGGATGACCGACGGCAGTCGAGAAACCAAGTGTATGGTCTTTCGGAGACATACCGGTCGACTATACCAGTTGCACCCTGTGCGACCGGTATGTTGCGACCGGTACCTCCTGGGGGCTGGTCTGTGGGGACCGGCTGACCATACCAGTCGTTGGTTTTTCCCATAGTGCCGCGATCAGTACATGCAATCGGTCAGGTCTGTGAGATGTATTTTGTAACCTCGTTGGTTTTTCGACCAACGTAAACCCTAAGAAAACTGTTCTAATTGAACCCTAATATTATATAGGACTTTGTGATAGCACGTTTGAATCTTGCGACGTGGAGCAAGCTATCAAACGAGCGTCAGGTAAGGGAATCGGACCTAAACCCTAATAATCTAATGGACAGTAAACTGTTGTTAATAACAATGACTCTGTGGATTGATGTTTGTGCATATTCGCATGTCATCCTTTACTTTCAGTTATTATTATTGTTCATGCATACTCGCTATGCTAGGATGTGATTGTTAGGCATGTGATTGTTTTCGTTGGTGTGTGGAATGGGAATGGCCTGGGGTCTGGGGTCATTCCTCACACTAGCACCTTTTCGTAGTATTCTATCTTAGCATGCTTGGTGCGGGTAGGGCATCAGGGGGAGGACGTGGCACTGTGGTCTCCGGCCTGGCCACCAGACTCTAGCTCTATTTCTATGCCGTAGGGAGTTATGTTGGGATAGGGTCTACCTTGCGTATTGTTCTGTCTTAGTATGCTTGGTGTGGGTAGGGCATTAGGGGGAGGACGTGGCACTGTGGTCTCCGACCTGACCACCAGACTCTAGCTCTATCTCTATGCCGTAGGGAGCTGTGCTGGGATAGGACCTACTGTGATGACATATAGGATTGGTTAGTTGCGAGCCCAGTTTGCAAGCCCTCGCCAACAGGGGCTTAGATGTTGGTATGGGTGGAGCATCAGGGGAGGTGTGTGGATGCCTTAGCTCTATCTCTATTCCATGGTGGGTGCATGTGGGTCGACAACGGTGTGATCTACTGGGCGATGCCACATACTCGTGTATAGAGGTGCGGTGGCCGCCAATCCTTTCTATAGCATATTGCAAACTTATATCAGACCACAACATAAAATGATTGTTACTCATGCATATGAATGTTACACTGTCTGATTGTCTTACTGAGCTAAGTTGTGAGCTCACCCTTGTGTACACACCATTTTTAGATGTTGATGCAGGTTACACGGTGGACGACTACATGAACGTGCCGGCGTATGGAGGCGTGGCTGCTCTGGATGTGTATGCAGGAGAGGACGAGCATGACGCTTCATGCGAGTGTCCTTTCTGCGTGTACCTTTAGGATTTGATTTGATTTTATTTATTTTAATTATTTTCAGTCGGAATGAAGTTGATGTAAAGATATTATTTAAGTTCTGGTTATTTGAATAATTAAATATTTTATTTAAATCTATCAATAGATGCTCAGTTCATTTTATTAAAGACTTCCGCTGTATTTATTATTATTCTGATTGTGGTTATGTGCAATGGTTTGTATGAGTGGACACAATCTTATTGAGATCCTGGTGTGAGTCGTTGGTTCAGTAACGGTTCACTCACACCATTCTGGTTGGTTCAGAATTGGGGTGTGACAGTAAGGCCTAGCCACACTTCCCCAAAGCTAACTATAACCTCCATGCGTAGGATTATTTGAACACTTATCAGCCTACTCCAATAGCCCTGGTAAAGCCACACTACATCCCAATCAGAATGGTGATTGGGCAGTAAGTTCCGCCAGTGACGCTCCAACGAACACTGTCGACCCTTCCCTCTCATCACTCCATCCTACCAGTACCTGACCCCTACTGGCCAGGGTCACACATATGGATTCTATCACTAACTAGCCCTATATGATATCCTATGTAATCTCTCAAAACCCTAATCCATTTTGCCCCCCCCCCCCCCAAGATGTTGTCCTCCCCTTGGATATTGAACAGTACATGACAATTAGTTTGCTCAGTAGGTCAGATTTGACAGTTCTCGACCCTTTCATTACTACCTACTAAGCATTCACATATACAACCATAGTTAATCATAGTATTGATGCAATGCATGTGAAAGATAGTTATTAGATGACATGTTATAAATTCAAGTATGTAGCATCAACGTCAACATATATCAGAAACACACCAAAATTAGTTTAGGGTTCTATTCCTCACCTGAAATCTTGTAATTGCGGCTTTTCACGCTAGAATAATCAATGTTCTTAGTGTGCTTTACACCTATGTAGAGTGTGGAACTATTGGTTACATATTCTACATCATTTATTATCAAATTATGGAAGTCTGGGGTTAATCGGTCGATACCTCGGTCGCACATATTGCGACCGGTGTAGCATTTGATTGAGACAGGAACATTCTGCCAAGGGTCAGTCACAACGTCGGTCGGAATAGCCTCAATGACCATCGCTATGTTCAATTACTTCCAGTGACCTACTGAACTTGCCCGGTCATTAGGTCGGATCATAGGGTCCATCGTTTGGGGTAACGTCCGGACTCTGTCTGAAGGTTGGCCAACGCAACTTGGTCTGGTCGGACGCTCGGATTTCTCATTCGGTGTACCATCCGGCCCTGCTTTCAGGCTTCTCCTTATGGAATTCCTGACATTTCCTTGGACAGAGACTTCGTTAATGGCCTCACAACCTTGTACGCATCATTACCTTTAGCAAGAGGTTTCCCCTTACTATTAGGTCTATGGGTTTCAATGGTAACATAATGCATCAACATTATTTAGGCTCCATGGAATTGTTCTCACTTCACTTACTCATTCATGATTGTCACTAATGGGTTTCCATGTTTGTCTATTATTATACTATTTCATTTTATCTAACTACATGGGTTCCGTTTAATAAAGTTCTTATAGTGTAAGATACGAGCTATTACTTGCAATGGGAGCTCAACAATGCTAATGGCTTTTGCAAACTTCTTTTGTCCTTCTCTTTCTTTTTCCTTTTACTTTCCTCTCTTCCAATAACACTCTTTCTCTGAGAATACGTCAAAGGTTTTATAATGAGAATTACTTCCTCATGAAAGAGAGTTCTAGTAGGGTTCGTCTCCCAAGTCTCCTTCTTGAAGTAGGACTCTACCAGAAGTGGGAGGCGATAGAGAGAAGCCATGTGGCAAGGAAGTTGAGAGAAATTGGGAGTTCCTACTTCCTAGAGGACTCAAGGTAGTTACACACGAGATGGGACTCTAATGAGTAGTGCAAGGCTGAAGGAATATTCCTAACTGCCTCTAGAATCTATTCAACTTAGTCCATTTCCGCGGATAGGTTATATACTTAGTTCAGTCGAAGCTGGCCGGATCTTACTGGCTCGGGTTTTTAGACCGACTCTAGCGACCGACTCTAGTAATGGAGGATTTAATTGTAACTTTTATTTCATTTCTGTTTTGGTCCAAAAGTGGTGCAACCAAGTTTCTTGTTAATGACTCGGGAACCCATTTGGTTGACTGTGGAAAACCCCTAGCACAATAGAAATCTGGTTAGGTCGGGTTTTCTGGGTGCGGGTTTTATAGGCCAGTTGAAAGAAAACAAGTTGGAATACTCATGAGAGGTTTGCAACCCCAATATGGTCAATATTTGTTTGTCTAACCACTTGTTAACTTCGACAGTCTCATCATCCTTGGGCAACAGATCAAAGATGATTCCATATGCATGATCTTCCCAGGTCAGATCGATTTTTACCTGGGAACAATAGTAGGAAGCCACAGTATAAGGCTATTGGTCACTGCATCACCAAAGTTGTCTTCATCATCTGGATCAAAGAGACCATTCATGGTTAAATCTGATCTATCTTCTTCGGCCACATAGCAGGGTAGAAAATTTACAAATCTATGGATGTCCATGAGCCTGATGTTTGCCAAAATCTTAGAGGGGGATTAATCACAAAATCCAACCCATATACGTTCCTGAGCCAAAACCCAAGTGGTATACCTTGTACTTTTATTGTGACTACCATTATCAAATGGGCCATACCACCGACAAGTGTTAGCAAATTCGCCATGCTATTCAGGATCTCTTGGATGCGAAGAAATTTATCCTTCGTTTCAAACAAAAAAACTCAGCCACCAAAACTCACCACCAATCCTCTACCAAATCATGATACAGTCAATGCCCTCTAGAAACTTGCCAATTTTTTATCCATCTATTTTAATCCAACCCAGGGCTGAACCCCATCCTATGTTCAATACCAATTCGAGAAGAACCCGACGAAACAAAGTCAAACTTGTTTGGCAATCTATCTTCCGACTGAGGCCAGAACTCATATTTGTGATTATGGGATAAAGAGGCATTTTGGTCATTTTGGCCTATTTTGCCTTACCTAATTTCAAAGAATCATCAAAATTACAGCCTCAAGATAATTTCAAATTGGCATCATTCTAGTCTAGTATCATCGAAGGGAAATTTTGAGGACTCTCTGGGTTATTTGTCTAGGGGTACAATCGCTTATTGAGATTTTTGACATAGATTTGGGAATCATGACTATAAGAAGTGAATCTTGACTATGGAATAGGATTAATGCATATAGAAGGATGAAATGTTCACTCTTCCTGCAAGCCATAAATCCATTTTCACTTTCTCTTTCCTTTTATTTTTGTCCCATTGATAGTAAATTTATCTAGATTTTCTTCCTTGCCAAGATATGTGACTTGCTTCATTGGCATTTGTTGCTGCTAGAATCAATGGACACAATTCTTTGGGATGAGATAACCTGTAGAAGATACGCGAACAAATAAAGGATGTCAGGCTTTGAGCCCTGTGTCCGCTCCAATGCTTAAGTCAGGATCCGAAAAGCAAGCAGTGAGGTTGGCTCAAGAAAGTACGAGCTGAGGAGATAAGAAAGGGGGCACTAAAACGTAAGTGTGTATTAACTGTAAGAGTTGTTTAACCTTGAACTTGTGTTGTTGAGATCCATTTATAGCAATGGTTTAGGTTGGATTTTACATTAGACTCAAGAAAGGAATAGGGGGACGGACAAGTTGGGCTTACCTCCAGTGGTTCTGGGAGTAAGCGCTTGCTGATGTGTTGGGTTCTTATAGGCCGGTGAGTATGGGATGACAGATGTATGCTTGGTGTGCTATCTGCAGGGGATGATGGATGTATGCTCGATACATTCAAAAGGCGTCGAATGACAAACTTGCTACACATTTCATACTCCTATCAATATTTTTTCTATTTTTTCATTTCCTCCTTTCTTTATTTCCAATCTTCTGTTATTTTTATTTTGTTTCTCCTTTTCCTTTTCCTTTTTTTTTTTTTTTTTATCTCCCAAACTTCTTTTCTTCTCAAACCTTTGATTTCTTCTTTTACTTAAACTTACCGTTTTCTTCTTGCCCCTTACCTTAGCTTGTGTTTGGTATGTAGTCTGAGAATGCATTCTGCACATAGAAAGCATTCTAGAATAACAAAAACACTGTTTGGTATGAGTTCCCATTCTAAATTCCAAGAATGGGCTCAAGAACGGGCCTCATCCTGGAATGTGCCAAAATCCCATTCCACATTCTTATTATCGTAAAAACAGGCATGATTAACCTTCTTGTGCTTCGTCCTTGAAGAGTTCATTTCTTTTTCTGTTAGAAATATTTTATGGGCTTGATTAATTATTGGGCCCATTAACTAGTAGGAGTTTTCATTATGAGGTTGACCGGTTTTGGTTTGGTTCATCACGAGTTGGAGATGAACCAACCTGGTCCATTGTAGGGGTGGTACAGGGTTTGGGATAGTATTATATATACTAGGTTTTGAGTCCCTATAGCCTAAGTTGTTCATTCCTCTCTCTGCTTTCCATACGTAGAGAGAACTGAAAGGGAATCTCCTGAGGCCTGTAGAAGACTCAAACCAAAGCATGAAATCGGACGGAAATCAATCTCTGCTGATAGGGATATTTTACACTGATTGTATCATTTCCCATTGTGTTCTAGGGATTGTATGGAGATTATTAGAGTTAACTGAAATTCTATTGGGATGGTTTTTCTCAATGGGTTGATTAAAAACCTTAAGAAACTTCCAAAAAAGTCTAACATTTTCTTCATGTGTCGTCTCTCTCATCACTATCACTCATTAAAGTTGAAGAGACTGCCACCATGCCTACAGCTGATGTAAAATCCATCCAGACCGTCATCGTTGCTTTTGTAATAGTCATAGAGGAAAAAATCAAATCGTTGCAGCTATTAATGTTCAGAATGAAAAAACTAGCAATGAAATAAAAAAAAGGAAGAGGAGAAAGGATAGGAAATGAAAAGATTGGTTCTGAATCCTCCATTTCCTGCGAAAATGCTCCAGTATTTCGTCATCACATGTGATTCGGTGATCCCCACTGCTTATCTTCTCACTTTAAAATTCTCATCTTTCCATTGGTCATCATCATCATATGCTTATCACTTTGCAACTTCTAATACTCTACGATATCTTGATTCTACCTATTCGATTCCTCTAATAAAACTTCCTTCTCTCTAAGGGTATTAAACGGTGCGGTCCGGTTTCGGTTCAATGTGTAATGAGTAAAACCAAATCGAAACCATTTATTAAACAGTTTCAAAATGCTTACCAAATCCAATTAATTAGTTTTAGTTTTTCGATTTTTAAATAGTCACAGTGCTGGGAGGGAGAAGAAGAGTTAGGAACAAAGGAATGGGATTAGGGATTTTAATAAGTAACTGGTTTAAACGGTAGACTCTCATTCGGGTTAATCGGTACCTAACGGGTGTGAGACCACCAGATTAAACGGTCTAAAACCGCATCAAACCTATAAAGTTAAACAGTGTGATAATCCAAACTAGAACCAAGCCGTTTACTAAACATTTTTCTGGTTCCGATGTGAATGGTTTGGTTCGATTTTGATAAACGGTTTCAATCCAAATACAACAACAACAACAACAACAACAACAAAGCCTTATCCCAATTAAATGGAGTCGCCTACATGGATTATTGTCCGCTAATCAGTTCTGTTCGATGCCATACTTGAAGCAAGCATAAGCTATATATGTCTTTCTACACCACCTCCCTTAGCGTCATCTTCAGTCTGTCCCTAGCTTTTTTAAACCTTTCAATCTGAATCAAATCACTCCTCCGTACGGGAGCATCTAACGGCCTTCTTTGTACATGGCTGTACCATCTCAAATGACTTTCTTGTAGCTTATCATGTATCGGTGCTACTCCCAAATCAGCTCTAATACAATCATTCCTTATCTTATCCTTCCTAGTTTTGCCACACATCCATCAACATCCTCATCTCAGCTACACTAAGTTTATCTATATGATGCTTCTTAATTGCCCAACATTCCGCACCATACATAATAACCAGTTGAATGACGGTCCTATAGAATTTTTCTTTTAAGTTTTAAAAGAATAAGTTGATCACACAACACTCCAGACACACTTCTCCACTTCATCTTTCTTATTTTAATCCTTTGTGAAACATCATTGTCTATATCACTTTCTTTGTTTATGATTAAACCTAAATACCTAAAATGATCACTTTGTTGTATCTCCCTCTCAAGAATGTTCACAACCTCATTATCCATCCTTGTGTGACTAAAGTTACACACCATATACTTCATCTTTTTTTTTTTACTTATCTTAAAACCTTTTGACTCTAATGATGATCTCCATAGCTCCAACTTTGCATCAATCCTTATTTTTCTCTCATTCACCAAAACAATATCATCAGCGAAAAGTATATACCAAGGAACTTCATCTTGAATGTCTTTGGTTAGATCATCCTAATGAGGGAAAACAAATAAGGGCTTAAAGCTGATCCTTGATGTAACTCCATTGTAATTGGGAATTCGGAACCTTAACTCTCTACGATTTTCACACTAGTCACTACATTATAATACATATTCTTAATTATGTCCACATATTTACTTGAAACACATTTCTTCTCTATTAGTTGCCAAATTAACTCCCTAGGAACTCTATCATAAGCCTTTTCGAAATCTATAAAAATCATATGGAGATCCTTCTTTCCTTCTCTACATCTTTCCATGAGTCTCCTAAGCAAGTAAATAGCCTCTGTTGTCGATTACCTAGCATAAAACCAAACTAGTTCTCTGTAATGGTAGTTTCTTTTCTCAAGCAAGTTTCAATAACTCTCTCCCATATTTTCATCATATGACTCATTAGTTTTATGCCTATGTAGTTATTGTAGCTCTGAATATCACCTTTGTTTTTATAGATTGGGACTATAATACTTCTCCTCCATTCATTTGGCATTTTTCTTGGGCTCATTATTTTTTTGAACAATTTAATTAGCCAAGATACTCCATACACTCCTAGGCTCTTCCAAATTTCTATTGGAACCTCATTTAGGCCTAGTGTTTTGCCGACATTCATCCTTCTTAAAGCTTCTTTCACTTCTATCACCCTAATTTTACGTATATACCTATTATGACTTATGGTGTCTTGGTACGTAATGTAGTAATCTGGTGCACTATTTCCTGAGACGTCCTCATTTAATAGGCTGTAGAAATAATCCTTTTATCTCTCTCTAATGTCTTCATCAACATAGTCTAAATCTTTACTCTTCCTTTCCCTCATCTTAGCTATTTTATAAATAGTTTTTTCTCCTTCCTTTGTGCTCAGATTGTTATAAAGATTTTCATATTTCTTCACCCTTACTTTTCCCACAATATTTTTTGCTTCATTTCTAGTAAGTCTATATCTTTTTAGATCATCTATATCCTTAATCTTTTGCCATGCCTTAAAACTATCTTTCTTAGCTTTAATGGCTGCTTGAACTTCATCATCCCACCACCAAGACTTTCTAGGAGAATGAAATTTTCCTTTTGATACACCTAGAACATCTTTAACAAATTTTTTAATACAAGCAGTCATCTCGTTCCACATTGTATTAGTGTCTCCCTCAAAGTTTTGCATTCCTTGTTTGACCACATTATCAGTAAAAAGCTTTCAAGATATTTCCTTTTAAGCACCGCCACCTTATCTTAGGGCAAAAAACCTGACTTTTCCTACTACTTGCTTATTGAGACATATATTCATGATCAATAATCTATGGTGAGTGGTTTTGGTCCAATTGTTGCACCCTTAACTAAAAGTGCCATCAAACTCATTTTCAATGCTACAGTTACCTCCATGGGTGTAGGGAGTCAATTCGGTACTAGTATCGTACACTAGAACTGAAATCGTACTGAATCAAACTGAATTAGAATTGGTACGGTAGCAGTATAGAAAAATAGAAACAAAACCAATACGATACAATATTGGTATTATGGACCGAACAGGTCAATACATACCGAATATCTATTGGTATAAATTTATACTGATTTTCTCTTTTGTACACTAAATTTTGTATGAAACCATATATATACCAGATAAGAAACTGTATATATACTGAAATATAACCGTATATGATATCGAATAAAAACCATACCTAGCCTGTACAAAGTTGGTATGAAAAATTGGAACCGAAACCAGTATGTTATGGTACCGTCACTATTTTGCCTTATGTACAATAACGAAACTATACTAAAATCAAATACCCTACCATTTGACACCCTTACATGGGTGTCACACACTTCTCATCTGGAGAATGGGTGAATGAAGCACCCACCATGGCCCTTGCGGCACTAGAAGTGCTCTAGAAGCACTTTAGGAGCTGCAATTTACATTTTTGTGCTTTTACTTTCCTTTTTCTGTGATGAACAATTGGCAAAAGGGAATTTTTCTATGGTATATATCCAAAAATCTGTTTTAAATCTCCATAATTGATGAAAAACCATTCTGATCCTATGGTAGGATGATTTTTCGTTAAGGCTTTGAGTGGTTGCAAAGGAAACTAAAAGAAGGGAGTTACAAGTTTAAACTTAATTAAAAAAAAAACATTTGTAATCATTAGTACACATTTGTAAAGGGGTAGCTCAGTTGGAAAGGAGCCTACATCTCGGGAAGTGGAATGTTCTGAGTTCGACTCCTCTTACTGTCTTGGGATCACTCACACAGGGTGTTAAATGCTTTTTCTTTCCAAGTTTGGGTGCAAGTGGAATGGTTCTCATTCAACCCCGGAATGAGCTAGTCCATGTGGTTGTGGGGTCAGTATGGGCCAGTGGGACTAGTTAGACCAAAGATATAGATATCGTCGTTAGCAAAAAATAACCAACTCTAAATCATTCTGTTTTTAGTTATCAACTTACACTTTACTTTGCATCTAATCACTTGCATCTAAAAAGCCAAATAAATTTTACATCTAATAAATATCATTACTAAATATAATAAGAAATTTAAATAGTTTATACAATCATATTATGTTACACTTATAAAAAATTTCTTTTTTAAGTTTTAAAAAATTTCACTTCCCTCCCCTTTAATTTCCTAAATTGAGTGGAAGAGAACCCAAAAATGTAAATAGAGGCCCCATTTTTTCCTCTTAGGATTGGAAATCCTATATTTTACATACATCCATATGATTGAGTCCTTAGGTTTCCAAAATAATGTAAGAAGAAGGGATTCGAGTCTTTGCCATTTGACTTGGATCCGTTCTAAAAAAGTCGATGCATTTTGAATTGTTTGTTGATGTAGACAGAGAAAACCTTTGAAATGATTTCAATACTGGGTTCAATTTCAACCAATTTGTATTTGACGGTCAAGGGCCTATAATTAACGGTTGGGTTGATATAATCATCCGTGCTAATTTTGGAATGGAAGTTATGCATGATCGTAATGCTCAAAACTTCCCTCTAGACCTAGCTGTTGTTGAAGCTCCATCTATTAAGACTAATGCTATATAGACTGAATGGAAATGGAAAAGAGTTGGTTTCCAATTCAGCAAAATCATAAACATTTTCCACATCCATATGATCTACTAAAGTAGATCGGTACTGCCCATATAATGAAAGAAGATCTTGGTCCATGGAAATGGAGTCCCAAGAAGGTAGGAACTCCAATCAATATGTTTCTTCGGCCAAATACCATATACAAGTGGGACCTGCACAATGGACAAGCCGTGCAAAAAGAGAGTGAGTGTGAAAGATTTCTGGGGTTACTCTGAGCACTTTGACCCCTCTGCCTCACTTTGACCCCTCTGCCTCTTGAAGCCCAAATTCTAATTTCTGGGTGGCCCCCCACACGGCCACACCACGCTTTTTTCTACACACCTGACTTTCCTTTTTGTTTCCACAAGGCATTGAAACGTTTTGAGAAATCATAGCAGATGTGCCTCATGTTTCAAAAATCATATTGGAGGCACCACACGTTTCATACTCGTTACGTTTGAGATACCTCACGTTTGGTATATATTACGTTTAGGATACTTTCTATTTTTATATTTCCAACTTTACCCTTATTTGACACAACTCTCCATGCACCGCCCATCCCACACTCCCATGCCTTCCTCTGGCAGCCCCTTTCTCCTGCAACCCCGCCCAATCCCACCCACCCCTCCCCTCTCCCCTCTCCCCTTTCCCCTTTCCCCTCTCCCGTCCCACTCCTCCCACCGTATTTACTGGATATGTGTTTCCTTTCTGCGACACCCCTGCTTCTAGCCGGTTATTCTAAATAGAACCATCATTGACAAGAACAAGAGGGATGCAGCAGTGGCTATAATAACCATCAATAGAGAAAAGGCAAATCAAAGAAACTGAGCAACAAAAGACCCTCCTAAGAACAGCAAAAACACCGAGCAACAAAAATTGAAAGCCTCTGCAACCCTGATTTTTTTCATGGTTTTTAAATGTTTCTTCTGTGAAATAATACCAGAAGATGTGAAAAGATTTAGATGTTTCTTCCATCTGGTTTTGCAACTTTGGACCTTGAACTTGACACTTGGAAGGGCATCGACTCAGAATGGGTCAGGTGAACAAAGCTTGACCATCCAGCACCATGGAAGCGTGGTTGATGTCCTTGGCTGAGCACGACGAGGCGAAGAAATTGATAGTCCAATTCAGCCAAAGGCATTGAAAGCTTTGTTTAGTGCTTCTAGGAATCATTACAATTTCATTATAAGAGAATGGATAATCAAACATCTAATTCAATTGAATTTTCATCTAATTCTGGATCAGTCATTCAACTCTGCAACTCCCCTATCCAATCCCTAAACCAGACCTGATGGGGTGATGTTATCTACAGAACCTATGAAGGAAGAAACAGTTGATACCATTAATAAAGATTTGGAGAATTGCTCACTCCTCATGCTGAAATCTGCTACAAAAGCTTCACAGTGAAGCGATTTCAAGAGCTAAGGAGATAAGGAGATTCTTACCGAAATCCATGAAAGTCGTAGTTACCAAGGAAATGGTGATGGTGGAATGAATCTATCAATGGAGTCAAGAAGAGTCTTTTCCCATATCAAAATGCAAGTTAAGATTGAAGGTTATCAAAAGATGTTGATGAAGATCAAGTTTCTGGAGATCAGCACTACAGAGGAGCAGAGGACAGGGTACTCATTGGAGGAAGAGATAATGGTAAGGGTAACGTTGGAAATATGAGAAGAAGTACCTCACATATATTTTTTAAAACGTGAGGTACCTCTGGTATTATTTCATAAAATGTTAGGTACCTCTGGTATTATTTCATAAAATGTTAGGTACCTCTAGTGTCATTTACCCAATTAATTATATAATATGTTATGACATATAGTTGTTTGGTATGCTTTATGTTACTTACTTATGTTTAAAATAAATTCATATAATCCAAAATCTATAAATAGATTAGAAAGTGTTTAACATTATTGTGATAATCTATTTTTTTTTTTATGTTCAGTGGTATTAAACGGTTATTATTTATGATTCGTAATTTATTCTTATAAATGATTTATTATAAATAACTCATAAACATAAATATAGACTATATCAAAAAGAGCATAAGTTACTTTAATTATTTCCCCCCTTATTTTTCTGTTATGCTCTGTTTGTTTCTAAGTAAAATTTATGGTAAAATTTTACACGTAATATTTTATATGTAAAAGAAAAATTGAAATTTTGTTTCTAGAAGGTAAAAGAAAGATGCAATTCCTTTTCCATCCCTTGTAGAGATCCTATATTTTATCTCTGGAAAATAAAAATTGAAATTTTCTTTTACATATAAAATATTACATGTAAAGTTTTATCGTAAAATTTTACATCGAAACAAACAGAGCATTACTGTTTCACTCGTTTTACATTTTTCTTCATTATCATACATATCTGATTTTCATCATGAAACCATAAAATCCATAATAAAAAAACTTTTTGCCTTGGTTTCAAATCTTACTGAGGTGCAATATTTTCATGCATCATTGTGTGTGTGTGTTTTTTTTTCCGTGTATAAGGAAATTTTATTGATGAAAATAATGGGTAAAAGCTGAGGCATCATGGGAACAAAGAATATGCAACTAAGGAGAGGAAATCAGCCAATTGATCATCTCCATCGATGTCAAAGCCTTCAAGGCAATAGAGCGAGCAACATCATTGGCTTCCTTTTGAAATAAAGCACAAAGTACAGGACTCACAAAATGATGCAAGAGAAATAATATCCGCGATGATGGGCGGAAGATCCTACTCGCCGAGAGAATCAGGATTGTTTAACAAATTAATCACATCTTTATAGTCCGATCCAATTTGCACCTTCGTAATGCCATCATCCAAAGCTGAAATCAATGCAGATCTAATAACCAATCCTACCCCACTTTAGCAGAATCAAAATGTAAAGTATCTTAATAGCACGAGTAGGGACTGCAAGGTGATTCCGGAACAAAGCCGATCCCACTCATAGAAGAATCCAGTACCAAACTAAGCATCAACGTTTATTTTGGTGATACCTTCTGGACGAGGAGACCAACAATCAGCAGGGCCTAGAAAATGTTGAGCCGAAAAGATAAATGAAGGCCGAGAGGCCACCATGAATTCACTAAAAGACCTTTCAGCAGTGGAGATCACCTCGACAAGAGACCAAACTTTGGAGTTGATATAAAAATCATTTCTTTCCTTCCAAAGAAACCAGCAAATGAATGAGGAAAGACCCAAAGCTTCTCAAGACTCTTTGATTCCATGAAAGGATCATCGCAACTCTGAAGCCACCGAAGAGATTAAAATCTAAATTATTCATAACCATATAAGACAAGGAGGAGCCAAACCACGTCGCACTGGTAAAAGGACCTGTAAAGACTAAAGCGTATGTGATCAATAGTCTCCATTTGAAAGCCACACCTGCGACAAACAAGATCTAGAGGAATTTGCCGATGCACCAAGCCTTCACCTGAAGCCAACCCTGAGCACAAGCTCTCCAAAGGAAAGCCCGAATGTATGAAAGTGTCTTAAAATTCCAAATGCATTTTTATAAATCAAATTGGGAACCAATTGCCATCTATTGATCCGTGAAGTACAAGAAATACAACAATCCTCATCCTCAAGTTGATTAGAAAGAAAATAGTAAGCCGATTTTACCGAGAATCTTTTTCCATTTTTAGAGCCATTCCAGATCAAACACTCCTCGGTAGGAAACATTCTTAGATGAATCTTTCAAATGGTATTGATCTCAAAAGGCTAAAGCAACGATTTCAGAATGTCAAGATTCCGTGTCCTGCTAATAGGATCAATCAGTTCCAACACAAAAGAAATAGTGCAACCGAGAGGAACATGAGAAATAGGCCAAAAACTTTTAACCGAAGGGATCCACTTATCATCTCAAATTCTAATATTCACGCCCTTTTCAACTTACCATATCAATCCATCAAGAAGCACTTTTTTACCTTCAAGAACTCTTCCAGCCCAGGAAGGTTGATGGCCTAACTTAGCATTAAGAAAATTAGTATGGGGATAATAAATGGATTTGAGGAAACATACCCAAATAGAGTTGGGAGAGGACCAAATTCTCCAAGCCAATTTTGCAAGAAAAGCTCTGTTTTTGAGGAGACAAAGTTATGCATAGTTAGAGCCACTAATTTGAGTAATGTCTCTTTGCCTGCATGAGATAACATAGAAGCCTTCTAGGACTTCACTTTAGTGAGAGTACGGTCAAGGCAATCCTCAAAAATGATTTTTTTTTATAGACCAAAATCTAAAGGGAGTCCCGGATATTTGGATGGGCCATCACCATAAGAAATCTTAAAGATCCTTGAGAACCATCTTTTAAATCTTGACTAGGTATTAGGACTAAACTCTATGTTGGATTCTTCAAATTGATGCTTTACCCAAATGCCTTGCAATATTGACCCAAACAATCATTTGCAAACAGAAGGTGAACTAGGGGGGAGGTTCTATTCCGGATTCTAACACCTTTAATGTCTCCATGATCTTGAGCATTTTGAATAATTGATGATAAAGCCTGAGCACACAATAAAAATAGCGGGAGAAAGGGGATCACGTCTTATTCCTCGAGATGGAATAATATCATCCCTTTCAGCTAATCAAAGTATAAGAAGCAATCTAATGCATTGCAAAACACGATTCACTCAAAAAGGATTGAAACCAAGTCTAAGCAACATACCCTCAATGAAACTTCACTCCAATCCGTCATAATCTTTTTGCATATCAAGTTTCAAAACCGTCTTGAAATTCTCATTCTTCCTTCTTTTAATGTAGTTGAAAGGTTCATGAGCTATCAAAATATCATTTGAGATAAACCGGCTCAGAATGAATGCTATTTGAGAATAGGAAACAATCTCATTAAGAAAAAATTTGAGCCTTTCAACCATAATCTTCAAAATTAGTTTGATACTCACACTGCAAAGACTAATGGGGCGAAACTACTCAACAAGCTTTGGATGAGGGGTCTTTGGGATGAGACAGATATGTCTTATTCAGCTCTTTAGGAATGAAACCAGTCTTGAAGAAATCAGTAATAAAATTTATCATCTCCTCTTTGGTATTACCCGGAATTTATAAATAAAAAAAAAAAAAGAAAGAAAAAAAAAGAAAGAGGAAAACCATCAGGTCCAGGGAAATTTTGAGGTGACAGAGAAAAAAGGGCTTCCCGAATTTCATTAGCAACAGGAGGTCTGCATAGAAAATCATTCATTTCTGGCTTAACCATAAGATTAACAAGTTGGACAGTAGAAGCCAAGGTATCTTGGTTGACTCCAGAGGACATAAAAGTAGTTCGGAAATTATCGCTGATCACATAGAAAACTTCCTCTTCAAAGTTAGTCCAGCCATCAGTGGGAAGCTTAAGTTGGAATATACAATTATTGCTTCTCTGCTGTATGGTAGTCGCGTGAAAGAAACTGGGGTTGGAATCACCACTTTGAACCAGTCAATCCTAGACTTTTGACGCCACATAATCTCTTCCCGAAGAAGTTGTTCTACCAACTTGCTGAAAATTTCATACTCTTTGGCCTGTGAATTTTCAGATGAAGGGAGAGATTGAATCAAAGTGAGCTCATGTTTCAATTTCCCAATATTCCTTGGAATCATATCGGAGACATTTGAATTCCATTTTTGAAGAGTAATTTTGCAGTGCTCAAGCTTCTGATGCAAAACTATTATAGCAGACCCACATGAAAGGGACTTCCAACCTTTTGAAATCACCCTACGGCAATCAGGAAGTCTAATCCACATCGCCTCAAATCTAAAGGGACGCTTACCTTAAGAAAGGCTACCATTCAAATTCACCACAATAGGATTGTGATCAGCCCCAATCCTCGAGCGCATGAAGACTGCTGCATTTTCAAAACAGTTCCTTTTAACTTGAATTGGAAATGGCTCTATCAAGTTTGATTCAGATATTGTCGAGGCCAGATCTTTTGTCATTCCATGAGAAGAGAGGTCCATGAGATCCCAAATCAAGGAGGTGACACTCATTAAGTAGGTTTTTGAAACTCTGACAATCCTGAGAAACAACCGAGCTTCCTTAAGATTTCTCATGCCATGTTAAGAAAGTATTGAAGTCACCAAGACATAGCCACTCAACTTGTCTACAAGAGTCAAATTGCTGTAACTGCTGCCAGACAATGTCTTCTGGTTCCGTTCAGTTCCCCCCAAACGTAGGTAAATGAAAAGTTTGGTTGATGAGGAAAGGCCACTTCAAGATCAATAATTTTGGAGTTGGGGAATATAGATTGATACACACTTGATCATTCCACAGAAGAGCAAGACCTCCAGATGATCCTTGTGGATCAACGGTGAAAAGATTCTTCAATTAAGATCTCCTGAGAAGCTTCTCAAGCTTATGCCTTTGGTTCTTTGTCTCCATAAGAAAAACAATGTCTGGTTTTTTTTATTTAAGGAGATTGAAAAAAGCCCAAATTGTCAAGGGACTCCCCAAATCTTGACAATTCCAACTAAGGATATTCATGATGACCCTTGGGGCTGATTTCCCCAGCCACCATAGGCCATATGATTAAAAAAAAAAAAAAAAAAAAAAAAAAAACTGGTTTCTTCAACTCTGTTCCAGTACCATCATGAAATTGTCGGGCTCATTTGGTACTTGATTTCTTCCTGCTATGGGTATGTATATCTACTGATGATGGGTGAGTGGTTGAGGTTTGTTGTGAGGATGGATTTTGAGGGTCTAAAGAATCTTGTAAATATAGGGTAGGAAGAAGTTTGGTTGTGGTATGGAAGTTATCTCGAGTTGCAGAGTTCTCATGTATAGGTATAGATGATTTGTGATGAGGCCCAGTGGAAGAAAGTCCGGTTTGAGTCACTAGTGGTTCGGTTTATTTGGTTTCAAACAGGATATTGATGTTGGGTTAAGTCTGGAAATGAATTTGCAGAGAAGTTTGAGAATTTGGGGAGAATGTTTAAAATGGCCTTGTTGAAATCTGAGTTTTGGAATAAATGCTCAAGTATAGTGAATCGCTAAGGATGGGTGTGAGGCTCGGAGGTATAGGAATTTGCAGTGAAATAATGACAAAGGGAATTTGGTCGCAGAGGGTACTGGTTAGAGTGGGGGGTTTGTTATGGGGAACTGGATCAATTGAAGTTCATTGCGGCCGGAGTTGGGCACACGCTGGGTTTCGGCACAGATTCCACATGCATTGACCTTGAAGATTGCTAAGAGGTGCCAGTTGGCAAATTCAATGGAATGTTGACCGTTTCATGGGGATTCTCCAAAGTTTCCCTGTCTCCGGTACCGGCTCCGATAGGGAAGGTAGAGCTATCAGCAGTGCTATTATCCATCGGTGAAGAGACTGGAAGACTAGCATACCTTGCTCCCTTAAGCATCTTGGAGTTGGGAGTGATTCCTTTTAATGAGGTCCAAAAGGCCGGGCAGGAAGAAGAGGGCAATTAGATGATGCACTGGCAGCACTGTAGTCATGGGACCTGTGGTGAGATTGATCAGCTTCATAGCCAAGTATAAATCTATTCTGATCATGGCTGACGGACCACAAAAGTAGCAATAACAAGGCAATCGCTCAAATTTCTCCAAAATCTTCTGGTCTCTGCCATAGCGCCTCTTGATTGTGAAGGAGGATTGCAGAGGTTTGGCAACTTCCATTGTGACTCTAGCTCTGAAATAATGTACTTTTTTTTTTCCCATGAAGACACCTTCAATAATCATGGGTTGAGCGAGAAGGCCAACTTTAGCCGCAAGACGTGGAGCCAGATTATCCGTGAGTAATTCAGTGGGATGTCATGCAGCTGTGTCCAGATTTTAAATTTGGTGAAAGACCATTCTTGTAAGTTATTCCATCCCTCCAAAATAATCAGATTACTTGAGACAGACCATGGAGCTTCTTAAAAGAACATTTTGAAATCCAAAGGATGATCGAACTAGAAAGTGTACGTATCTGTGGAAAATAGAGAAATATCTGCTCCATATTTGGTATTCCAAGCAACGATTAGAGCTTCTGTGACTGCCTCGGTAGGATTTCCAGCCAAAACTCTTCCCACCAAAATCAAATGGGCAGCTTCTGCAAGAGTCTTCCAGGTCATCATCAATAGTAATAGAATCAAACTCTACTGGGTAGTCCAAAGAAGGGGAAAACATTATTGGAGTTTGAGTGGGTAGAGAAGTTGTAGGTGGGATGGGAGGAGATTGCTGCTCCAGCGGCGGTGGGAGGGGTAATAAGTTTGGTTCCATAGAAGAAAAAAAAAAAAGCAGAAAGAATTCGGTCATGAGAAAGGAGGAAAAAAGGTAAAAATAAAGACAAAAGACGAGCCATAAGGAAGAGGAGCAGAAGTATAGATCTGCAAGAAAAAACAGGTACACAGCAAATCACGCCAGAAGTGGAACGCAAACACTCCAGGAACAGAGGAGAAATACTGACTGACTCTTGCATCTGCCCTTTCACATATGCGTTTTATGCATCATATGTTAATTTCTAATTAATGTTGTTTCTGTTTTCTTCCTACTTAGGCTCTCTTTGGTTTGTATTATATAATGTATTATGAGCTATTTGTGACAAATCAATTATGATAATAGATTATGAGTAATAAATAATGACTGTTTGGTACCACTAAACATAATACATTATATAATGAGAAATATAAACAATCACCTAATAGATTATTCTAATAATGATAAACAGCTACTTACCTATTTGTAGATAATGAATTATATTGATTTATTTTAATTATAAATAGACATTATAAATCATACCAAAACAATCATAAATTTTATAATATATTATATAATACAAACCAAAGAGAGCCTTAAATAAAGAAGAAATAAATAAAATAACAAAGATGTACGCAACTACAAATTACTAAACCTTATCCACACTTTTTGGAGCAGCTACATGAATCTACTCTGCCATTCAGCTTCTAAGTTGAAGGCACACACACAAAGCTCATTGTCAAAATAAGACCACAGTTCCTTTCAACAGCAGCAGCTAGAGGAAAATATGGAAATAATTCATTGAAAATGAAGAAATATGTTGTGCCTCTGGGCTAGTTTGGATCCTCTAGAAAGCAAACTGCAATTAAATATATGATTTCTATTGGATCAGATCAGGTAATTAAAGAATTGCATGATTTAGATGTGCTAACTTATAGTAAGAAAAAAAATAAAAAAAAATCTCCACCTAAATTAAATGATCAGGTTAGTTGTAGTCTAAAGTATAATTTAAATGATCAGGTTAACCTCGTCTAAATTACCAGAAGTCAGCCTAAACAGAGGGCAGTTTGACCTCCCAAGATCCGTAACTCCAGAAAATTCTCCTGAGACATGTTATATCATATAGACATGTTTGAATATTCAAAATACCCAGGTATCTCATTTAACATAAAATCTTAAATGTTATAAACTTCCAAGGCATGAGCGAGCCTACCAAAGTCCAAAATTAAATAGTAATTAAGCCCTTCATGAGGCAAGCCTCTCTAATAGGTAGGTCCTCCAGATTCTCCATATTTTATTCCTATAGTTTATACTCAAAAGGATTACACTTAACAATAACTTGCGGAGTCTCGTCACACTTCCCATAGTCACAAGAGTTTTGGAGTTGGAGCCATTCCCTTATTATGCAAGAAAGTTGTGGAAAGTCCACCTTCAATTAATTATACTCGAGTCTCATGCTCAATTTTAAAGATCGTGTCATAAGATCTCTGGCATTTAGTTGAAGATGGCTATATGCAGCAACAAAAAAAGAAGCAGCTCTAACGGCAAGAGTCAAATGATCCACGGCATCTATCAAATCACATTAGATGAAAGACCATTAATTAGGGAGAAATTTGCCAGCAATGTTTGAACGTAATCGTCTCCAAAGAATAATGAGAATTTTGACCCAATAAGCATTAGGCACAAACAAAAGCTATTAGGACAGTGTTAGCAGAGGAAAGAGGAAAACATAAACAAGGAAACTATCCAAATTACCATATGAAGAGGTGAGAAGGAAACCATGGAATCACACTTCAATCCAATCTTATATGAGAAAAAAAAATTAAGAAGCTTAAGCAGCCGAAGGATCAACAACTGTAAATCTGATACAAGAGTGTGGAACATTCAAAAATGGATTCTTTTATGTCTGATAAATATCCACCAATACCTTAGGATACTAAGAACGAACGATGCTTAAAAAGAAGTTGGTTTAAGAAACTACCCAGCAAGATGAAGTTTTCCTTTGGATAATAGTGAAAAAATAAGGCGTTAACTATTGGTCATTCCATAAACTCAAGGAGGTAAATCCCCAATAGATGCTTCTCATTTGTGGTGGAAGGTAAGCCTCTTTCCCATTCTCATTTGCTTGTCTTGTGACTTCAAAACTTTAAGACCATGTGATAGAGAGGTTTAACTAAATTTGGCTTGCCCTAAAGACATCATCACATCCTTGATCTCTTCTCAGAAATGCTTTGGCTTGTAAATTACAACTGAAATTCTATCATACATAACTGATGTATTTGGGGCATTTCTGTAATTGTATAGGCTTCTGTAATGCCCATCAAAACCTTCTGAGCAGGTTTCTTTTAAATCAGTATATTCTCAGAAACCAAAGGGCAATAAATCTGCGTAAGTCATGAGCTTCAAATCAAGGGCAACATAAATAGGAAGTTAACACACTGAACGTGTGTTTCTGGAAAATCAAGGGAGCAGCTGAGGGATATTTGAGAATAAGTACACATTTAGGAGAGTTTTGATGGAGATTTGGGCTCAGGCTCTAATTACAAATGGGAAAGGTGTTCAGGAAACCAGAGAATAAAAGGCAAGGGATTGGTGTGCAAAAGAGAAATTTCGTGTTGAATCTAAGGACAGTGGAGGTTTTAGACCAAGAAACATGGATTAGAGAGAGAATTTGAAATGGGCTTTGAAAGGAGCTTAGACAAAGAGGCTAGGCGCTTGCCATAGGTTGAGAGATCATATCCAAGTGGGAAAGAAAAATAACTCCAGCGCATGGGCATTGAATATTAAATAAAATTTTGGTTATAGTTTATGGGCATTGAATAGGCAATAAATTTGATCATGGGCATTGAATAGTCAATAAATTCGATCATAGTTTATGGTCATTGAATAGGCAATAAATTTGGTCACAGTCTAGGGGTCCATAGAAAGTGGCTTGAAGGTATAGTCTTCATTTGTTTCAAAAGAAAATATTTTACAAGTATTGTCCTAAAAGTAAGAGAAAGTTGTATAGCAATAAAAGAACAGAACTGCATTTCTGAAATGCAATCAATTAACTCCACCACCACCACCACCACACACACACACACACACACACCCCAAAAAATTAGAGAAAAAACAAGGGGGGGAGAATATATCCAGTTCCAGTTCAACCACAAAATTGGCACCAAGTCCAGCCAAGCTAACGAAATTCACCAAACTAATCTGAAAGATATGGCTTGCTTGATTTGTACTGCACTCATGATGAAAGAACCAAAGGTCTTTTTTTTTTTTAATACAATTTGCTTTTATATAACATCAAGTATTTATTCTGTTTGTTTGTTGGAAAGGTAAGTTTATCTGAAAATGGAAGCAAATATTTTAGGATCTAAGCCCTAAAGGAAAACCTAGTAACCAGTCTAGGTACTACTCACTTCTTCTTTAACTACTACTTTATCTCTTCTATAAATACTCCTTAACCCAACTTAGCTTATACGATTTCCCAACTAAATGGCATCAGCTACTCTGAATTTGTTTTACTTTTACCACACAACCCTGTTCAAGGTCATTTTAGTTGTCAAGCTAGGCCATCTCTTCTTTCACTGCTGCTTCTCTTCTCTAATACTCCTAAATTATTCATATCCTGATTTTTTTTTTGGCTTATTTCACCTCTTTTCTCCAAAACGGTCACCTATTCCCCTCCATTAAAATACTTCAATTTATGTAAGTTTTCAATCCCAAATCTTTCCCTAAACCCTTATTACATCTGTTGACAGAATCCCCAAGTTATAGCCCCAGAGTATGCATGCCATTTCCAGAACTGAAAATTAGCCCTTCTATAGAACCTTGAAAACTTAAATAGAAATAAAAATTCTTCCAATTGCAAGCTAGAGGGTTGATTCTTTTCAGCACTTTTTCTTGAAGTTTATTATATTATCCCACCTTCAAACTTCTTACTACAAGTTGTTCCTAACTTTCCAGACCTAGAATCGATGTAGATAGGTTCCAGCACAAGCATTCACATTGGAACAAACCCAAACCAAGCCCTAAGCCTAGTTTAATGGGTTAATAAATAGCCTAATGGATTATAAGCCCGAATGCATCCCGAGTTGCTCAATTCTACGTGGACCTCTCAGTAGGATTCGAACCCAGATGAAGTTCTGCAAACTACGGCGGAGGGTGGTCGTGTGAGTGAGTAGAAAAGAGGCTTTAGAGAAACAACTTCTTATCAGGGAAGCGCTAGTTGGGTTATGGGCTATGATTTGTTATGTTTTCCTTTGTATTAGGCCTATTTTGATAGTCCATATTAGGTGATAAGAGATCCATACGAATTTAGAAGTCTAAGAGTCATTAGTTCAGTTAATTTCATAGAGAGTGGAGACCTTGAAAATGTAAAGTAATTGTCTTGAAAACAGTCCCAATGTAAGTCCTTAGAACTATTCAAATCATTATGTCTAAGGAATAGTTTTCAATGTCTAGGAATTGTTTTCTATGTCTTGTTTTTGTTTCCCAGGTCTAGAGTTTAATATCAATGTATGGGTTTTAATTTCTAGGTGTTGGGAATACCATTTAGTTTTGGAATTCAAACAGTCCGTTTATTCAAGTTGATATATCCAAGGGTATGTTAAGCCTTTCCTTTCCCTATATAATGGAATTATGGGTTGCTATTACAACATCCAGAACTTTTTGAAAATCTTCTCTTTGAGGCTTATTTGTGAGAATCAAGTGTACCTAGGTGGGACTCCTATAGCTGAGCAACTAGTGAGACTATAAACTGCCGTCTATCTATCTTTATTTTCATAACTTCAACTATCATCAATACCATCGCATGTATTTTATTTTACACCGAATAATATTCTCTTCCGGTCTCCGATCTTGGCTTGCTTACCTTGAGGTCAGCATCAAATTGGTATCAGAGCCATAGCTGAAAACGATAATAGTTCTATACCACAAGAAAGTAAATCTTTTACTTTACAATTGTTGAATCAGAGAATGGGAGAGAATTGATTATCTCTCCACACAACCTTCTTATTTATAATGAATATGATTACAAACTAACAGGAACTCTAGAGTGACTCCAACTCTAGAGTGACTAGGATTCTAAGGAAAGGAAATAAAACAAATAAACAAATATAAAATATAAAATTACAAGTATGCCTTTCCCTTATATAATTCAATACTCCCCCTCAAGTTGGTGCATATTATCATGCATACCCAACTTGGACAATATCATGTAAAACGGTTTCATAGGCAAACATTTAGTGAGAAAGTCTGCCAGCTGATCCTCTGATCTGACAAGTGGAATTTGAATCTGACCATTTCAAACTTTTCTTGGATGAAGTGACAATCTACCTCAACATACTTAGTCCTATCGTGCTGAACTAGATCGTAAGCAATGTTGATGGCTGTTTTATTGTCACAAAACAAAGTCATAGATTGAGAACACTTGACTTTCAGGTCTATGAGTAAGCCCTTCAACCACAATAGTTCACAAATTCCCTAAGCCATTGCTAGAAATTTTGCTTCTGCATTGGAACGAGCCACCACAATGGAGCAAAACAATGTAAAATACCTTCAATAGTGTTGTCGTGTATCAAACTTCTGAGAACAAGAGACACATATGCAACACTTTACGATCTTCATACAGTTAGGGAAGAATCGAGGTTCGCTATTTGAGTGACCTCTTTAAAATAGCCCGGTAACAAGAGACACATATGCAGCATTTTACGATCTTCGTACAGTTAGAGAAGAATCGAGGTTCGCTATTCGAGTGATCTCTTTAAAGTAGCCCGGCAAAAAGAGATACACGACAACTGGTATTAACAAAAGGTTGCATCTTGTGCAACGATAGTAGGCTCCGAAACGAGCAAGGAAGCAGTAGGCTCTTAACATGAGCAAAGTAGTAGAGAAAAGTATCTCTTCCATGAGTAGACACGAACCAACAAATAATAATAATCTTCAACTGATGACTTGCGCCGATAAATAATCTTCAACTGATAACTTGAGCAGATAAGAATCTTCAATCTCCCCCTCACGTGGAACATGCCACATGAACAAATAATATAAAGGATGCAAATAATACCAATTAATGCGGACCAAAATTGAGAAACCCCAATTGAATCCGATATGGGCCCACACAAACAATAATATACTCAAATAGCAGCATTAGTGGTAGAATTGAAACGGACCCGGGTCGAGCAAAACCTTATTGGGTCCACACCAAATAATATAAGACCAATTGATGAAGTTCAGTGACAGAATTGGTAAATAACCAGAAATAATGACATTGGAAGAAACAAAGAAACCCTTGTGGCAGAACTGTAATTATCTCAAAAACTCAACCAGTGAATGGCGATTTTGTAATTAGAAGGAACTACTCAATGACCATTAAGGGAGGACAAACAAGAACTTAGGACTGAGTAGGAAATAAATTTAAAGACAAAAATAAATCAGGAAATAAGAAAAGTAAAGGACAAAACAGAAATAGAAGTCTAAAGAAGGGTTTTCTATAAATAAAATAAACTTTGCCCTTTTATAACCATTAGGGACTAAGTCTTCTTCAAGCTCATGACAGAAACAAGGCAACGGTAACCAGGACTTGACTCGAATGAGAGAACTCCATCATATGGTCATCGATGGATTCGAAATTTCAAGGAGAACTTCCTAACCCACAGTCCTATTGAAACCAACCAGCAAAAGCAAGAACTTGAATATGAATGGAGGATGAGAAGCAATGGAAAATAGAATAGAAAACAAAATCGGAACTTCAGATGCAGCAGAGACAGCAGTGGTGGCTGCACACCATGACGAAGAACTTTGGACGACTCTCAAACCGACACCCGCTCTGATACCATGTTGAATCAGAGAATGGGAAAGAATTGATTATCTCTCCACACAACCTTCTTATTTATAATGAATATGATAACAAACTAACAGGAACTCTAGAGTGACTAGGAGTCCCAACTCTAGAATGACTAAGATTCTAAGGAAAGGAAATAAAACAAATAAACAAATATAAAATATAAAATTACAAGTATGTCATTCCTTTATATAATTCAACAACAATATATTGCGGATTTATTGAAGTCCTTGACTAATCGAGTGATGACAATTGAACAACGACACAAACAAGAACAAATGAATCGATGAATCAACTACATACTCAATTGACTTGAATTGAGCAAAGTTGGGACATAACAAACACTCTCTGCCACCGAAACACTTCCTCCACCTTTGAGACCTTCCCTCCACCATGGAGCACCTCTCCCCCATTAGAATACACTGATGTTCCTACTATAAAGGTTTACATTGAAGAGGTTGAAGTTGAAAACAAAATCAATTACAAGGTGGACGATCTTCCTTCTTTAGGGTCTACCATTAAAGACTTTATTGAAGAGGTAAAGGAAAACAAAGTTGAAGTGGTGGCGACTGAAAGATCATAATTAAAGAAGACTTTACAAGCGTTCCACATGAGGTTGTGACTGGTAAGGATGTCAAATTTGGGCCGGCCCGGTAACACGGACCTAACCGAACCGATATAACCCGAAACCAGCCTGGACCGAGCCCTTAATGGACAAGTTTCAGTCTGGGCTTGTAAAGCCCGATACCGTTTCATCTCGGAACAAAACCGGACCGGACCAGACCAGACCAACCCGTTAAGAAGCCTGAGCTAGCCCAAACCAATAACACCCAACCTGAACACCGATAAGGCCTATAAGAAGCCCGAGCTAACCTAAACTCATTCTTTTTGCTGCTCAAATAATAACCAATTGACCAAGGATTTACCTAGTCTTCTTTTAATGACCTTCTATTATGATAATTGTGCATAAAAAAATATAAAAAAAAGACCTATGATGACAATAGCATCCATTTAAGTCCTCAATATGATATAGAATTTAAATGTTAGATGGTAATTCCTAATGAAGCACATTTGATTTTACTTATGTAACATATTATAAGGCCCAACAGCCTGGCTATAAAATGAATTGCTACCTGAACATAAAGGAAGAATGAACATATATGTATCATGTCAGCCCGATAAACCCGGCTCAGCCCGAGCCAGCCCGAAATCAGCCTGATAAGTCTAGCCCGATAATATACCGACACCGGACCGACCCATTAGTTATTATGTCCTGCACAGCCCACCCCAGCCCGAACCCTTAATGAACATGTTTCGGTCACGGCTTGTAAAGTCTAACACCGTTTCAGCCTAGACCGGCCCGTTGACCCCATGAGTGACTGCTACCAATAATATTCTTGGTGTTGATTGTGAAATTGAGCGTGTTTCTGCCAATCGGTGTATAAACATCCCTTTTGCCTTCGCGGAGCAGATCATATGATCTCAGTCGTCAAGTTATTCTCCTGCGCCGCTAAGCGAAGCTAAAGCGAGGAGGGAAATTTTTTTGTAAGTCAAAGTTAAATAAATAGAAAGCTTTTCTGATTGTGCAAGATGAAAAACCTACGAAACCATATTCCGTCAGTTTTCACGTATAGATTAGCTAGCGCTACCTCACAAGCGTCCCACTATAGACCTCAATGTCATCAAGATATACCACCACAAACCGGTCCAGGTAGGGGTGGAACAACCGTTCACCAGAAATGCACCCTAAGGGGAGAGTTCTTGGGTCACTCAAAGAAGCTAGCTATCTATATAAGGAAGGAATCGCGCGCAGAGCACTCAAGCGCTATAGGGAACAGAGGAGATAGAGCTTAGGCCACTACCTATAAGCTCTCCTCTTAGGAGGAGATGGTAAACTAGACTTTCTAGCGATGGGAGTGGTTCTATCGAATACCCAGACACTCGCTACGATACTTCAAGTCCTTGGCTGAAATGCCCCACAATTCTCTTTTGACATGGGCGAGAGAGTGACTACAAGCCTGTTCAGACTTTAACGAGGTGAGAATGCGCCCACTACCAAAACCATCGTTGAAGAGAAAGCTCCATGCCTACAAGACTACATCCCTGATATTTACGCGCTACCAGAGTACTATTACAGGCTGAAGCTAGACGTGCATCATATGCAATTGATTCTTCACCTATACAAAACTCGAGGTTGAGTTTTTTTTCTTAAAAGATGAGAGTTGATGTAGATAGGTTCCAGCACAAGCATTCACGTAGAAACAAGCCCAAACTCCCAAAGCCTAGTTTAATGGGTTAATAAGTAGCCTGTTGGGTTATATGGGTTATGGGCTATGATTTGTTATGTTTTCTTTTGTATTGGGCCTATTTTTATGGGTGATAAGAGGTCCATACGAATTTAAAAATCAAAGAGTCATTAGTGGAGTTAATTTCATTGAGAGTGGAAACCTTAAAAATGTAAAGAGTAATTGACTTGAAAACAGTCCCGATGTAAGTCCTTGGAACCATTCAAATTATTATGTCTTGTGAATAGTTTTCAATGTCTAGGAATTGTTTTCTATGTCATGTTTTTGTTTCCTAGATCTAGGGTTTATTATCAATGTATGGGGTTTTAATTTCTAGGAGTTGGGAATTCCATTTAATCTTGGAATTCCAATAGTCCATTTAAATCAAGTTGATGTATCCAAGGGTCTATTAAGCCTTCATTTTCCCTATATAATGGAATTATGGGTTGCTATTACAACATCAAGAACTTTGTGAAAATCTTTTTTTTGAGACTTACTTATGAGAATCAAGTATGCTTGTAAGAAACAATTGTGCCTAAGTGAGACTCCTATGGCTAGGCAACTAGTGGGACTTTAGAGTGTCGTTTATCTATCTTTATCTTCATATCTTCAGCTATCATCAATACCATCGCATGTATTTTATTTTACACTGGATAATATTCTCTACCAGTCTCCAATCTTGGCTTGCTTACCTTTAGGTTTGCATTAAGAATTTTTCCTTTTTTTAGAATCTACTTGCCAAAACTCCAAGGTGAACTAATTTAATCACCTAGGGTACCAAATGTGGCCTAGGTTAAAGCTCAATCCAACACGGAAATTAGTTATTGTAATAGAACCCTAATTTGTACTGCATATGCTTGTGCGATTTCTCCTTTTATATCCATGTCGAGTTTAGGACTTCCCAAACCATCCATCATAACAGCCCATGCCTCATCTCGCATAAAATTGATAAAAATAAAAAAAAAACCATAAATTAAATTCATTAGAATAGCCAAAGATTAAAAAAAAAAAAAAGTACTCCACAAACCCCTATAGCTTTTGTCATCCATGGATAATTCCACTGACTTTCAAAAAAATTTAGCATTAAAAATCAACTAAAATACAAAATTTAAATAAAACTTCCCAATGAATCTGCTGTCAGCTGATACAAAACGCAATCCAAATTAACTTAGCTAAAATGACAAAAGAACTAGCATAATTCTCATACCTGCAGCCAAAAAATAATAAAGCATAAAAAAATTGATACGCCCTGCCATGTCCTAGCTTGCACCAGACCCTGTACTTCCAAGTGCATCTTTCACCAGAGCCATTGGCCTATGCTCAATAACCTCATCAATCAAACCAAACTCTTTCGCCTCCTGTGGCGACATGAACATGTCCCTGTCCATGGACTGCTCAATTTTCTCAATTTCCTGCGCAGTATGCTTCACATACAACTGATTCAACCTCTCCCTGAGCTTGAGAATCTCCTTAGCCTGAATTGCTATATCACTAGCTTGGCCACTTACCCCACCAGAGGGCTGATGGATCATAACCCTAGAATTCGGTAACGCTCGTCTCTCACCCTTTGCACCAGCCGTCAATAGCAGAGAACCCATCGAAGCAGCTTGCCCAATACACAGAGTACTCACTGGAGCTCGAATGTACTGCATCGTGTCGTAGATCGCAAGGCCGGCGGTGACAACTCCGCCGGGAGAATTGATGTACATGTTGATGGGTTTCGATGGATTCTCGGATTCAAGAAAGAGAAGCTGAGCAACCACGATAGAAGCTGTGTCATCAGCGATTGGACCGTTGATGCAGACGATACGCTCTTTCAGGAGCCGAGAGAAGATGTCGTACGCTCGCTCGCCTCTTGAGGTGTGCTCGATAACCATTGGTATCAGACCATACGACCGCTTCGCCATGAATGGAGACGACGAAAGCTGGGCAATGGCAGATAGAGATTGGCTTCTGCTAGAGATTCGGCTCCACATGGCTAAAAGAGGGGTCTTTTGGAAGAGGAGATTTGCAGGGTTTATGAGAATTAGGGTTTTAGCGGACTAATTGTGCGAATCAGATCCACTCTTTTTTCTGAGCGGGATTTGGAAGGGATCGTATTCCTCTCCCATTAAATATATAGGTTTAATTAATTATATTCTTGGTTCCATAGTGGGAGTTTAACTTAGAGTGGAGTAATTTAAGTATGATGATGAGATAAACCAATGGAGTAATTTAAGTATGATGATGAGATAAACCAATCTGATTCATTGTGAGACAAGTTCAGAATTTGGTTGATATTATAAATACCATAATTAGATTGATGAGATAAATCAATCTGATCCATTGTGAGACAAGTTCAAGATTGGGTAGGTATTATAAATACCATAATTAGGATTCGTTGGTTTTTATATCTCTGTTGCTCAGATATGAATAAGCGAAAATGGATTCAAGAGGCTATGAAAGACTCTAAGGGCCCGTTTGATAAAACTTCTGCTTTTGGATTCTGGATTCTGGTTCAAATTTGGATTCTACTCTAGGCTACTCCAAGATTATTTTGGAGTAGAAACTTGTTTGATAATGTAATTTTAAAATGGATTCTAGAGCATCTTTGAATTAGAAACATGTTTGATAACACACTTATCCCTCCAATCGAAGTCTAGAAAAACAGTTGTGGTAGTAGTGGGTGGTGGTGGTAGGTGGTGGCGGCGGTGGGCGGTGGTGGTCGTGTTGGTGGTGGTGGGTGGTGGGTGGTGGGTGGTGGTGGTGGTGGTGGGTGGTGGGTGGTGGGTGGTGGGTGGTGGTGGGGGCGGTTGTGGCGGTGGTTATGGTGGTGGCGGTGTTGGTGGTGGTGGTAGAGGTGGCGGCGGTGACGGCGGTGGTGGCGGTGGTGGTGGTGGCGGCGATGGTGGTGGTGACAGTGGCGGTGACAGCGGTGGTGGTGGTGGTGGCAGTAGTGGTGTTGGTGGCGGTGGTGGTGGCGATGGTGGAAGTGGGTGGTGGATGCTGGCGGCGGCGATGGTGGTGGCGGGTGGTGGTTGTGGTGGGTGGTGGCGACGGTGGTGGTGGTGGTGGTGGTGGTCAAATGAGAATCATGTGAGAATCAACTCTTTTCTTTCTCTCAAAAAATTGATCAAACAGCTTGGAGCAAGTATTTATGACTCCAAAAATTTGGATTCTGGAGCCATTCTGAATCCGGTTCACTCTGTGGGAGTTGGAATCCAACCAGACTTATCAAACGTGCTTCTACTCCAAAATGGCTCCCTGGGAGTCAGAATCCATAGAATCCAGAAGCAGAAGTTTTATCAAACAGGCCCTAAGGTGTTTGGTAACACTCCAAAAGTTGGATTCTGACTTTTGGAGCATAAATGGAGTAGAAGCCTATTTGGTAACCCGGTTCGGACTTCTGGAGAATCCATGAGTGAACCGGCTCCAAATGAGCTCTAGAATCCAATTTTTTGGAGCATCAAATAGATGCTTTTCGACTTCAGAGCACAATGTTGGAGTAAAAATCACCTCATACCATTACTATCACCAACTACCACTACCACCATCATAACCCACCACCCACCAACCACCACCCACCACCGCCACCACCCTCCACCACCCACTGCCGCCACCACCACCACCGCCACCACACTGCCACCACCTACTGCCACCACTACCCACCACCACCACCACCACCATCCTCAATCACCACCCACCGCCACCTACCATCGCCACCACCACCAGCCACCGATCACCAACCACCGCCACCACCACCAGCCACCAACCACCGCCACCACCACCTACCACCACCACCATCACCCACTGCCACCGCCACCACCACCACCCCCGCCGCCATCACCACCAACTACCCACCACCGCCACCGCCACCACCACCACCACCACCACCATCCACCACCAACCACCGCTACCTACCATCGCCACACCACCAGCCACCAAACACCGCCACCACCACCCACCACCTCCACCAACTATCACCCACCACCACTGCCACCACCATCCATTACCACCCACCACCACCCTCCACCACCACCACCCACCCCACCACCACCCTTCACCACCACCTCCCACCCACCACCACCGTCACCAACCATCACTATTCACCACTAGTGCCATCATCCAACACCATTTTGGAGTTCATGACCAAATTAGGTTAACAAACATGTTTCTACTTCTATATACTCCTAAATCCTTTTGAAGTTGGAGTAAAAATTTGAACCAGAAATAAGAATCCCAGAGTTGAAGTTTTAACAAACAGCCCCTAAGGGTCTGTTTGATAAAACTTCTACTTCTGGATTCTATGGATTCTGGCTCCCAGGGAGCCATTTTGGAGTAGAAGTATGTTTGATAAGTCTGATTGGATTCCAACTCCCACATAGTGAACAGGATTCAAAATGGCTCCAGAATCCAAAATTTTGGAATCATAAATACTTGCTCCAAACTGTTGGATCAACTTTTTGAAAGAAAGAAAAGAGTCAACTCTCACTTGACTCTCACTTGACCACCACCACCACCACCACCACCACCACCACCGTCACCACCCACCACCACCGCCGTCGCCGCCACCACCCACCACCCACCACCACCATCGCCACCACCACTACTACCGCTACCGCCACCGCCACTACCACCACCGCCATCGCCACCACTGCCATCACCATAACCACACCACCCACCGCCATCACCGCCACCGCCACCCATCACCCACCACCCACCACCATTGCCATTACCCACCACCACCATCATTGCCACCACCACCCCACCACCCACCACCACCATCATTGCCACCACCACCCCACCACCCACCACCGCCACCGCCACAACCACAGCCACCGCCACCCATCACCCACCACCCACCACCCACCACCATTGCCATTACCCACCACCACCATCATCGCCACCACCACCCCACCACCCACCACCACCACCCACCACTGCCACCACCCACTACCACCACTCACCACTACCATGACTGTTTTTCTAGACTTCGATTAGGGGGATAGTGTGTTATCAAACGTGTTTCTAATAAAAAAATGTTCTAGAATCCATTTTAGAATGGCGTTATCAAACAAGTTTTTACTCTAAAATAATCCTGGAGTAGCTTGGAGTAGAATCCAAATTTGAACCAGAATCCAGAATCTAGAAGTAGAAGTTTTATCAAACGGCCCAAGGGGGTGTTTGGTAACACTGTAGAAGGATTCTGACTTCTGGAGCATAAAATAGATGTTTTTCGACGTCGGAGTAAAATTTTGGAGTAAAAAAAATCACCCCACACCACTACTACCACCAACCACCAGCTACCAGCCTCCACCACCACCACCACACCCCACCACCCACCGCCACCACCAATCACCGCCACCATCCTCAACCACCACTACCCACCCACCACCACCCACCGCCACCCACCACCACCACCAGTCACCGCCACCCACCGCCACCACCACCCACTGCCACCAACAACCACCGCCACCCACCATCGCCACCACCACTAGCCACCCACCACCCACCACCCACCGCCACCACCACCAACCATCACCCACCACCCCCCACCACCACCCCCCATCGCCACCACCACTGCCACCACCATCCACCACCACCCACCGCCACCACCACCAACCATCACCCACCACCACTACCACCACCACCACCCACCCACCGCCACCTTTCTCCACCACCTCTCACCCACCACCACCATCACCAATCATCACCACTCACCACTAGTGCCACCATCCACCACCCACCACCACCACTCTGGAGTCGATGACTAAATTAGGTTAACAAACATGTTTCTACTCCCTTATACTCCTGAATCCTTTTGAAGTTGGAGTAGAAATTTGAACCAGAAGTAAGAATTACAGAGTTGAAGTTTTATCAAACAGCCCTAATCGAGCCATTCAAAGCTACTGGAAATGAACGGAAAACAATCTTCCACAAATGGTATGTATTTATTTATCTCTTTTAATTATTTTTGTATTCTACTAATCTCTATGGTGGATTTTCGTTAGGGTTCATTAGGAAAAACCTAAATTAGAATAAAAATTCTAACAATTGATATCAGAGCCACCCACGTAGATCGTGGGTAAACGATTGTTAAGATTATACGATTGATTGAATTATAAATGGGAGAGATTTTTCGCCCCAATTTCTCTGCACGAACTTGTCGAAGTTAAAACTCTTTGAAATATTTTTTAGACTAATGAAAACCAAAATAAATTACACAGGATTGTAGAACAAAGAAAGACGAGTCCTCTGGTATCAAGAACATCGCCTGAGGTGGCCGGATGGGCTGCCTGAAAAAGCACCACGCGTCGATAATTATTTAATAAAAAAAAATTCCAACTTAGCTAAGTACTTATTCGTCATTTCACAAGTTTATTTAAAAAAAAAAAATGTATAATACAATGACAACTTTTGGGGACAAGTCACCTTCAAAAAATTTGTGAAAACTCCATATTATCTTTAACATAAAAAACTTTTGAAATTTAAACAAGAGGTATTAAAAGGAAATGCAAAATGTAAAGACACTTATACAAATGTCATTTAGACAATCCTATACATAAATATATTTGGATTATGGTTTCTATTGAATTTGAGAATCAATTTTTTAGATGCTATCTTACAAGATCTTTTGGGAGACTAAATTGATCCATTGGTGCAATGATTAAGCAATAAGAAATATCACATGCCACACACATTTACTTGTTCCAATTCATTTGAGTTGACATTTCCTGACATATATACATGCACAACACCTTCCATCCTATTTCTTAATTTATTTCAATTTTCCAAGTTAGAAAAACATATAAAAAAATACATTAGGGAATCAGAAGACAACTGCCAGGCTGTATGGAATCTGTGCCAAGACACAGGAAGGACGAAAATCCCACATTTGTTGCATGCTCCTATGCACGTTTTCATTGGCCCCACACTACTACAGGGGCCACACAGTTTTAAAGTCATCGTCCTCCCAATACATTATATTCTATAAAAGAAAAAAAAAATGGGATTGACTAATAACCAGTCTTTGATTTGAATGTCTATTCAAAACCCACCAGGGATTCTGAATGAATTACAGATCCAATGTAAGGCTATGAAGAATTACTTAACTTATCCAATCATCTTCTTCCTTTCTGTAGCGAGGAAAGGATGATCTTATTCTGGGACAATCATTTCAGTAGGTTTGAGGCATCCTTTCAATGAACCAAGCCCAAGTTGTACTCTCTCATTGTCTCCAAACCCCAAAACAAGGCCCTTATTGGTAACTACAACAGTGTGGTACATCCCTGTGCTTATTTGACAAACATGGTGACCTCTTAAGTTCTCAATGACTTGGGAATTCATAACTTTGTCAGAGGTACCCTTACCAGAAAAACCCAGGCTCCCAAACCCCATCCACCCAAACCCAAAAACTGAGCCATCATCCATAAGAACAAGGGTTTTTCTCTTCCTTGCACAGACCTGTACAGCAAGGTGGCCCTTAAGGCTTTGCACTAGCTCTGGAATCATTTTGTCACTCTCATCTCCATGACCCAATGCACCACAGTAACCATTGCCCCATGTGTATACAAACCCACTTGAATCAAGCCCCACCACATGCTCCTCTGCAGCAGCAACACCAACTACATGAACACCTTTAAATGCCTCAATTTCAAGGGGTAGAAGCTCATTTCGTTGTTGTCCATGACCAAGACAGAAATTAGAGCCTGTACCAAATGAGTAAACCTTTCCATCATCAGTAACAGCTAAAGAAAAACTTGCACCACAAGCAATCTGTACTACTACACAACCCATGTCCTTAAGCAGCTGAACAAGCTTGGGCATAGATTCAGCTTGCGTATCTCCATGACCGAGCTGACCATAAGTGTTGATCCCACATGTATAGACATGACCTTTTTCAGTTAGAAACATAGTAAAACTAAGCCCTGTAGCAACCTGCTTGCAAGGTATTCCCTTTAATGCTTCAACAAGCTTAGGCCTGGTAATGGATTCCCCTACTTCTCCATGCCCACAACAAGAAGATGAATTGTCTCCACATGTGAACACCTCCCCTGACTGCATCAGAAAAGCTGCATGGTTGTAAGAAGATGAGATATGGCTTACAGTAGTAGATGATGTTGGGAAATTTATCTGGGTCAATGCTCCGCAGAGTGTAATACCAGGACCTAGTGCAAGAGCACCAAATGGGTTGTACCCACAGCAGTACACAGTTGAGTCTTTGATCAATATTGTGTGGTATCTTCCTGTGGTGACTTTCATGTCAGATGACTGATGAATTGACTGCAAGAACCTCAGCACGCGCTTCCAATTCCCTCCACAACGATTGAGGAGCTCGTTCGAAGCATTCGAAGGGAGAGAAGAAAATATTTGATGTGAGCTACAGAGCTGAAAGGCAGCGAAATCGACCAACGACTGGAACTTGTGGGGAGGGAATAGCCCATTACTACTGCTCCCTCCAAAAATCTGACATGTCTGCTCCAGACAGGCAAGATCAGTTGCGCTCAACCGATCCGAATTCAGAATCTCTATAATCAAATGAAGGGGCAATTCTTGCAGAGAATTTGACAACTGATCATGATTTGCCATTTTTGACCTCGAGTTTCTTCTCTTGCAATCAAAAGAAACTTGTTATTTGGCCTTCAACTTGAAACAGAGATACCCAGAAGGATAATTCAGTGTTGAGGTTGATGCGAGCAAAGATCGATTCTGGGACATGAAAATACTTCCGTGTTAGCTTCTAAATATCAAAATTAATTTGCATGGAAATCTTCTAGGCGAAGAAAAAGGTTAGATATTTGAGCTTCTAATATCCAGCTGGTGCGGAGAAATCTTCTCGAAGAGGTTAGGAATTATAAAACGTGACACGATTGGCCAACGACGGGGCAAGGGGTAAAAAATGAAATCGATTCTTGTATCAAAATCCAATTGAACTGTTTAAATCGATATCTGAAAATGATTATTAAACGGTTGGATTGTGGTTTCAAAATTGAAATCGTTTAGTTAAATAGTTCGATTTTTATTTAAAAAATAAAATTGTCTATTTGGAATCGTTAAAACAGACTAAATCTTTACTATAATCCCTTAGTACTAAATGTCCATATTTATAAAAATAAACTTTATTTTAATACTCTCCATATGATATATTTATAAATCATAAGTCCACTTTCATATATGATTGAAATTATTTTTATGTTTTCCTTGGATTTCTCTTCTTTTTTTTCCGAATTCTCTTCTTCTCCCTCATGGCAACAAAACCATTTAAAGACCTAAAAACAGAAATCAATTGATAATTGATTTTGGTAAGCATTTTGAAACCGTTTAATAAATGGTTTGGTTTTGGTTTTACTCATTACACACTGAACCAAGACCAAAACCACATCGTTTAACACCCATAGACATGGGTGGATTTTTCATTTCTTGTGTCTGGACTATGGACTAAGGATGTAAACAAATAGACGAAAATCCAAATTCGATTTACGTCCCTATCCGTTTAAAGATATCTGTATCCAATCAGGGGTATCCGGATCCAAATTTAGATAATCCAAAACCATAATCTATTCAGTCTGAATGAATATTCAATTAAGCGTTTTGATGATTTGACAGGTTCTATAGGATGAGCAAGAGAAAATCATGCATCTATGACCACGGAGAGATATGGATTGTGAACGAATCATATCTAATAGGGAAGAAAGGTCCAGGTACAAGTGAAAAGTGTAAATGGATAGTCATAAATGCGAATTTGATCTCCATCCTTATCCGCATAGGGGTATCCAGATCCGTACTTGATAGTTATTTTCCCCCACAATTCTAATACCAAATATTTTGGAGAAATCTTATAAGTCAAGGAAAGATGCTATTCTCTTTATTTATAAAATAAAAAGAAAATAAAAATAATTATGAGAAGCAATGTAGGTATGTCCCTCTCACATGCCTTTTTTTCAATAAATAAATAAAATCTTTACAATAAATAAATAAATAAATAAAATATTTCGCCACTAATGGTTAGGAAGAATGTCTTCATCCTTAGTGTTTGGTAGGATTAGATTAAGATTTTAGAATAGTGGGGGAATATTACTAGCATTCAATATACAAGGGTAGAGAAACTCTCTTCTAAAAAATATATTTTTTTATTGTGAATATGAATAAAGTATTGAACCGTTAAAGAGCATAACCCACACCTCTAGTTAAAAGATCATTCACCCAAAATCTACATCTCTAATTTATCTTTTTTTTCTTTAACAATGGGTATCCAAATCTTCGGCCTGACTAATCCCACGGGCCTATACTGAACCCACAACCACATGGATCGGGTCATTCCAGGGTTGAATGAGAACCATTCCACTTGCACCCAAAGCAGGAAAGAAAGAGCACTTAATACCCCAGTGTAAGTGGCCTCAAGGCGATAAGAGGAGTCGAACTCAGAACCTTCCGCTACTTAAGGCGTAGGCTCCTTGCCAATTATTATCGCTAGAAATTGGTCTGACTTCTGATTGTGACACCTGTCACAGAAAGCAAGTAGACATAAGAGTTGGGCAAGTTGGATAACTAGGAGGCCACTTCGATGCCTAAGTTAGCTCAAGGGCGATAAGCAGATGAGCTCGGGTAAAGAAGGTTGAGTTCAAAGTAGAGAGGGGGCTAGTAGTGAATTTTGCATTATGTAAGTATGATCAAAGTTCGGTCCATTTAACTTTGTGAGAGGGTATTTATTGAGCACGGAGTGGCCTTGGGTTATAGGACATCTCCTTGCAGTTGCATGGATCTCGAAACTCCTTCCAAGATCCTCGGGGAGTCGTCATTGTCAAGTGTGAGTCCCTGCGCATTACGACCCTAAGAATAGGGGATTGTATGGACATGGGAGATCTCCTGAGCCATTTGATATAGATACAAGGGTTGGGTTTGTTATAATTGCCCTAGGACTCTTGTAAAACATGTTTAATTCCACCTTTAGCTTCTTCTGCTGGCTGACACATGTCGCTAACCAACCTGAAGTGGGTTAGCCAACACTTATCTGGTTGCAACAGACTGGGGCACGTCTGTAATTGCATGGGACATGAAGGCATTCCTTGATTGATCTATTAAGATGAGGACACTTGTCCGCTGAGATGCTTGATCTGCGAAGTGACATGTGTCCCTTTCTGGTTGTCCGTTTTTGGCATGGTGCTAATAGTTTCTCCTTGCTCTTTTGAGTTGGTAGAGGTTTGGGGAGCAACATTGTTTTGGACAATATTTTAATTTCCCTCTTAGAGGCAGCGGCCGAGCTGTAGTATCGGCCACTGGTGAGCTATATTGGATGAACTTTAAGGTCGGCTACTAATGGGTCATGCTGGACGACCTAACAGATAATGAGCCATACTGGACGACTTGAATGATAATGAGCCATATTGGATGACCTGATTGAAGATCTTTCATTAGGTATGACGCTATATATTGATTCTAACTCTCATTTAAATCGGTATCCGTCGATATCTCAACTGATCGTGGGATATCTGGCATGCATTCATTGTGGCAGACTCTTCATGAGTAATGATCTGCCATGTAGAGCCATTAGTCGGGGGGAAGCGAGGCATCTAGGTTGTCATTATAGCACCTTTTTGCAGAGGTGACGTGAAGGCCGCTGGACGTCTACCACGCATCTGTAATCATTGATATTTTGAAAAAGACATGCACCTTTTCATTTCTAGCACTCATTATGTCTGGGCCCTTGGCAACTAGGGTTGTGCCATGTGGACCGCCTCATCGAAAACTTGAATTTTGAACTGTTGCGTCTGTACATCACGTGCTCAAGGGTTTCCACGTGGATCCTATCCTGGGGGGAGATTCAAACTCTATAAATAGAGCCTCATCTCATTCCTTTTTTCGTTTTGCGTTTCAAGTATTGAAACTCTTCCAGAATCTCCTCTGAAGCTCTACTTACTCTGCTGATCATCTTCTTCTTCTTCACTTATTCATCAGTAAGTTCCTCTCTTTTTTTTTTTTTTTTTTTTCTGCTTTTATCCTTTTGTAAAAATGGTTGAGGAACTGTTAACTAGGGCAAACCAAAGGATTATGATGTTGCTCCGATGGCTCGCGAACGTGGGTGTCACTACGGTGATGGCCATAGACATTCTTCTGAGATTAGGTCCGAAAGGTCTTCCCGAAACCCTACTGGCACTTCACCTTTTTCTTATTCGGCTGTGAACTCTTGGCCTACGGGGTGGCCTCAACTTCAGGGTCTGGAAACCTTGAGCTTAAGGAGCATAAGGATTCTAAGGAGGTTCTTCATGAGGAGTCTATGGACCCAGCCACTTACTGGCTAATCCGTGACATTCCCAGTAAACTTGATTATTATGCTGTAGTTACTCTTCGAGCCAGATTCTAGGTGCCTGAAGAGATTGTGTTCAAGGCACCACTCGCCTACGAGAGGTCATGTTCTCACGTCTTCAATCAAATTCCCCTATATGAAAACATGTTTGTCTCAAGGTTTAGATTCCCTATTTCTTCTATAGTTGTAGATATTTTGAATTTCTATGGGTTGGCTATGATCCAGGTTGTAAGACCCGCACTCCATGAACCTAATTTAAACCTCTATTTCATGTCGTAACAGGTCTTCCAATCATAACCGGACCAGACAGGACAAGCGGATGACAATCAGGTACGAAAACAGACCAAAAATAAAAAAATAATTCATACTGGTCTCATGATACCGGTCTATATACCGGTCGACTGTTATGTCTGCACGGCAGATTAGTTAGATTTGGAAACGGATCTCTGTGGGTCCCGCTTGCCAAATCTCGAGCCTAGAGACTTTCCTAATGTAGGAAAACTTCCTAAACTCTACCCTAGCCTATTTAAGGATCTCTAAACCTCCTTAAACCTCTTTGATTATTATCACAAACCCTAAAGGGGAGAAAGAGATCTGAAGAGGAGAAGGAGCTAAGAAAGGTGGAAGAGGAGCCGCCGTTAGACGAAGAACACCATAGTTGTGAACCAACGGTAAGTGCTTGAACTTCTCTCTAAGTTAAGCATTATAGGTGATTTATCATGACTGATCAATTCCATGCAAGGCTAGGTATTGATATAAAACCCTTAGTTTTCCGTTAAACCCTAATTGTTCGATAAACCCTATATTCGAATTCTAGGAAAAGAATCATTGGAACTAGGACTTGAATGGAACATAAAACAAACTTAACTCATTGCTCAAGCCTAGAATGCATAGGAGGAACACTAGGGATCATAATGGGTGACCGATGGAAGACGAACACCAAGTTGGTGGTCTTTCGGAGGCATACCGGTCGACTATACCGGTTGCACTAGGTGCGACCGGTACTGCGACTGGTGCCTCTCTAGAACTGGTCATTGGGAGACCGGTTGACCATACCAGTCGCACCTTTCCCCACAATGCTGCGACCGGTACCTGCGACCAGTATGCACCGAGAGGGATGTTTTCAACCCCAGTTGGTTTTCGACCAACGTAAAACCTATGGAATTAGTTCTAACTGAACCCTAACATCGTGTAGGACCCTGTGATAGCAAGTTTGGATTTTGTGATGCAGAGCAAGCTAGCAATCAAGCGTCAGGTAAGGGAATCGGACCTAAACCCTAATAACTTAATAACAGTAAAACGTTGTTAATAATTATTATTTTGTGGAATGGTGTTTGTGCATACTCACATGTCATATTTACTTTCAGTTATTATATTATTCATGCATACTCGTTATGCTAGGATGTGATTGTTAGGCATGCGATTGTTTTCGTTGGTGTGTAGAATGGGAAGGGCCTGGGGTCTTGAATCATTCCTCACACTAGCACCTTTTCGTATCACTTCTGTCTTAGCATGCTTGGTGTGAGTAGGGTATCAGGGGGAGAAAGTGGCACTGTGGTCTTCGGCCTGGCCACTAGACTCGAGCCCTATCTCCATGTCGTAGGGAGCTGTACTGGGATAGGGCCTACTGTGATGACATATAGGATTGGTTACTTGCAAACCCAGTTTGCAAGCCCTTGCCAATAAAATCTTACGTGTTGGTATGGGTAGGGCTTCAGGGAAAGTGTTGGCGGTGTGTGATCTGGATACTTTAGCTCTATCTCTATTCCATGGTGGGTGCATGTGGGACGACAGTGGTGTTTGATCCATTGGGCGGATTCACACATTCGTGTATAGAGATGCGATGGCCGCCAATCCTTTCTATAGCACATTGCAAACTTAAAACCAGACTATAATATGAATGTTATTCATGCATGTTGTTTGTGGCATTGTCTGATTTTCTTATTGAGCTAAGTTGTGAGCTCACCCTTGTGTATACACTATTTTTAAATGTTGATGCAGGCTATACTGTGGAGGATTACGTAGACGCTCCAGTGTATGGAGGTGTTGCTGCTTTAGAAGTGCAAGCAGGGGAGGACGAGCATGATGCATCATGAGAGTGCCCTTTCTGCGTGTACCTCTAAAATATTAATTTAGTTAGTTGGTTTATTTCAGTTGGAGTTTTATAAACAATGTAAAAATATTTATTTACGTTTTGGTGTGGAGAATAATTGGTTACTATACTTACAATGTAGAACTCAGTTCATTTAATTTAAGACTTCTGCTGTATTTATTTATATTCTGATTATGGTTATATGCAATGGTTTGTATTAGTAGATACGGTCTTATTGAGATCCTGGTGTGGACCGTTGGTTTAGTGGCGATTCACTCACACTTCTGGTTCGGTCGAAATTGGGGTGTGACATAGGTTGCCTCTAATGGATGGGGCTGTATCATAGCTTTTGCTTTTTTTCCCTATAGAATAGGCTGTCTGTCACACCCTAATTCCGTACTATTTAGAATAGTGTGATGAATCACTAATAAACCAACGATTCAACCAGGATCTCGAATAGGCTGTGTCCGTTTGTTTAAATCATACACATCCACAACCATAATCAGAGTAAATAAACAATAGCGAAAGTCTTATATATTAAATGAACTGAGAATTCTAAGAGGGATAACATAAATAAAATATCCAATTATCTTTCATTGACTAAAACATAAGTAAATAAATTAATCAATTACATTTTCTGTATAATCTAAACAAATCTAATAAAAAACGCATGAGTTGCATTCACATGACGAATCATGTGACTCCACCATAACTTCAGCGTCCATCGCCGCAGCATGTCCGTACATAGGAGCATTTATATAATCTTCTACTATGGTACCTGCATCATCAACTAAAAATATTCGACGTCGAAAGGGTGAGCACACATCATGGCTCAGTGAGCAAACAAAACAATACAACAAAATATATGCATGCATTCAATTCATATCTTTGGTCTGGTTCATAAGTTTGCAATGTGCTATAGAAAGGATAGGTGGCCGCCGCACCTTTATACACGAATGTGTTGAACCGCCCAACGGATCAAACACCATTATCGCCCCCACATGCACCCACCATGGAATAGAGATAGAGCTAAAGTTCTTAGGACCGACCCGCATCACACTTCCCCTGATGCTCTACCTATACCAACACGTAAGCCCCTGTTGGTGAGGGCTTGCAAATTGGGCTCGTAACTAACCAATCCTAATGTCAAACAGTGTATCCAAGGCCTCACCCTAGCATCCCTCAATACGTCCATAGAGATAGAGCTAAGGCCCCCTAGCAGAGTCAGAGACTACAAGGTCCGAGACCACCTCCCCTGATATCCTATGACGTAATAGTTCTGCTAAGGTAATGACGATACGATGATGCTAGTAGACAAGACTTGAGTAGAGATAGAGCTAGAGTCTGGTGACCAGGATGAACCACAGTGTCACGTTCTCTCTCTAATGCCCCACTCGCATCAACTACACAAATCACACACATACAATCACATGCCTATTCCTAGCATCATCATCAACATCATATTATAAATAAACGGAATTAAATATGCATGAACAGTAATAACAGGAATAGTAGATGACATGTGATATGCATATTACAATCATACAATCATAGAATCATACATGGTATTGGACTCAATAAAAAAAATAGTTTATTATTAGCCAATTAGTTTAGGTCTTGTTCCCTCACCTTTGATTGAGCGTAGATCCTCATTCAAGCTTTATGAATCACTTTTAAATCACTAGAAAGACCTAACAAGTCAATGGATTTTAATTAGAATTAATTCCAATATATTTTAAACTAACTGAAATCGAAGGGTCGCAGGTAAGGTAGCACCTAGGGTAGCAGTTTTTTGCGACCCTAGGGTGTAGAGTCGGACGTGGGGTCGGATACCATTCGACCCTACGTGTGACCACACCCTCCTTGGGACTTCCCGAGGGCATGTGATCGATCATGTGGTCTCATAGGTCCATTCTAAGATTGTTCTATGGCTCATTGCCTATGATGGTTACTTCATAGATTCCTTTGGAACTCGTCCATGGATGGATGATTTGGATTTCTCTCAATCCTAACTTCTTTATAATCTATTCTAGGCTCTTAATTTATGAAGGGAATTAGGTTCATACCTGAGGTTGGCTGAGATTCAGAGGTTTCTCTGAACTTCCTCTTCTTCCTTAGTCTTTTCTTTAATTTTCCTTCTCTTCTTCGTTTCCTTCTTTTTCTCTTTCTCTCACTTTCAATTAGGGTTCTAAAAGGAGTGAAAGAGGCTAAGGGGCATCCTATTTATAGAGAAAAATCCTCCAAAATAAGTCCCATCGAGTTTAGGAAAGAACCCCTTGAAATTAGGAAAGTTTCTTAATTTACGATTTCTGTCTGTTATCGTAGGGTCGGACGTAGGGTCACAGAATCCGTCGACCCTACATTTTTCTAGTCATGCGACCCTACGACTAGAAAGTCATGGGTTGGACTTCTGTTGAGGTGGGGTTGACCCTACCCGTTTAGGCATGCGACCCTACCCTCACATTTACTGTTTTTGGGTTAGACTCATACCTGGTCTTGTGATTTTCTTTACGCACTTGGTCCACTTGGCTCGACCATGATAAGTAGACCTGGTACAAGGTGATAAGACCGGTTAGTTCGATACAGGTCTTACAACTCCCCCCTCTTATTAAAAATTTCGTCCTCAAAATTTGTATATACCTTCCGAGTTGAAAAGGTGAGGATATTGCTTCCGCATAGCATTCCCTTCTTTCCATGTGATTTCTTCTATATCTCGGCTCCTCCAGGTGACTTTAACATAGTATATGTCATGGTTGCGTAGACGTTGAATCTTTCGACTAGTGATTTCAGTTGGTGCTACTTTGAATGTCAAATCATCAGTTAGATCTAGTGGATCCGTGGTCAAAACGTGCGTTGGATCACTGACGTACTTCTTTAACAATGAGACATGAAATACATCATGCACACTTGACATAGATGGTGGTAGTGCTAACTGATAAACCACCTTTCCACGTTTGGCTAAAATCTCATATGCCCCAACATATCTCGGACTTAGCTTCCCTTTCTGTCCGAATCGTTTTAAACCCCACATAGGTGATACCTTCAGGAATACCTTATCACCTACAACAAATTCAAGGTCTCTGCGTCGAGTATCTGCATACTATTTCTGACGATTCTGAGCTGTTCTAACTCTTTCCTTGATAATGTTGACTACTCGACAAGTCTCTTCAACAAATTCTGGTCCAACGATGCTACGTTCACCAACTTCATTCCAAAACAAAGGAGTTTGGCACTTCCTTCCATACAGTGCTTCATAGGGTGACATCTGTATAGTAGCCTGATAGCTATTGTTATAGGCGAACTCGATCAATGGTAGTTTCTCATCCCATGATCCTTTAAAATCAATAACACAAGCTCGAAGCATGTCTTCTAAAGTCTGAATGGTACGCTCCGACTGTCCGTCTGTCTGAGGATGGAATGCAGTACTGAACTTCAACGTTGTACCCATAGCCTTTTGCAATCCTTCCCAAAACTTTGAAGTAAAACGTGGGTCTCTATCGGACACAATGCTTTCAGGTACACCATGTAATCTGACAATATTATCCACATATGGCTTGGCTAACCTCTCCAGGGTATACTGTGGTCGTATTGCTATAAAGCGAGTTGTCTTAGTCAGACGATCTACAATCACCCAGACCGCATCAACTACTCGAGGAGTCAATGGTAATCCGGTGATGAAGTCCATAGTGATGCAATCCCATTTCCATGCTGATTCTGGCAGCGGCTGCAACTGTCCTGCAGGTCTTTATCGTTCAGCCTTCACCCTCTGACAATTTATGCATTGAGACACGAATTTAGCTACATCTGCTTTCATTCCTCTCCACCAATATAATTTCTTCAAATCATGATACGTCTTTGTACTTTCAAGATGTACCGAATAGGCGGTGGTATGAGCTTCCTTCATTAGTCGGTGTCTAATGTCTAAATTTTTTGTTTCAGGAACACATATTCTTCCTTTGTACTTCAGTACCTTTTCATCATCTAAGGTGAACTCAGGAATAGTCCTACCTTTTTCGATGTCTTCTTGTACCGTTCTCAGATAAGGGTCTGATCTAATAGCTGCTTTCACTTCATCAATTATATCAGGTACAATCTTTAACGTTGCAAACATATTTGAAAACCGATGAATAAACCCTTGGTTGGTTGATTCACCCGATGTATCTATCACGAACTACTCATTACCGTAATTGAACACTTTTCCTGTAGTACACATTGCTACAGTTGTGTTAACCTTTCCTTGAGATTTTATCATTGCTTTTCTGCTTAGCGCATCAGCAACTACATTAGCCTTTCCTGGATGATACTGGATATCACAATCATAATCCTTCAATAATTTCAGCCATCTTCTTTGTCTTATGTTCAACTCCTTCTGATTAAAAAGATAAGTGAGACTCTTATGATCTGATTTAATATGAAATTCCTCTCCGTACAAGTAATGTCTCCATATCTTGACAGCATGTGCTACTGTCGCTAATTCCAAATCATGAGTGGGATAGTTCTTCTCATGTGTCTTCAGTTGTCTTGAAACATACGTAATTACTTGTTCTCCTTGCATAAGTACACATCCTAAACCCAATCTCGACGCATCAGTGTACAAGATAAATGGCTGTCCTAGAATAGGAATAGTCAAGATCGGAGCAGATATCAATCTAGCCTTCAATGTTTGGAAACTTTTCTCACATTTATCAGTCCAAACAAACTTTTCTCCTTTCTTAGTCAAACTGGTGAGAGGTATGACAATTATAGAATAGTCTTCTACGAATCGTCGATAATACCCAGCTAGACCTAGGAAACTTCTAATTTCTGCAATGCTCTTTAGTGCTTCCCACTTCACAATGGCTTCAATCTTGCTAGGACCCACTTTAATTCCTTCAGCGGATACAACATGGCCTAAGAAAGCGACCTCATTTAACCAAAACTCACACTTTGTAAATTTGGCGTAAAGCTTCTCTTTCCTTAATCGCTGTAGAGCGACTCTTAGATTCATGACATGAGTTTCCTTGTCCTTGGAGTAGACCAATATATCATCAATAAACACAATGACTGATGTATCCAACATATCATGGAATACTCGATTCATGAGTTCCATAAAAGTTGCGGGTGCGTTAGTCAATCCAAAAGACATGACTAAAAATTCATAATGTCCATATCTTATTCTGAATGCTGTCTTTGGAATATCACCATCCTTAATCTTCAACTGATGGTATCCTGATGGAAGATCGATCTTGGAGAACACCTTGGCACCTTGCAACAGATCGAACAAGTCATCGATCCGAGGCAATGGGTACCGATTCTTGATTGTCAGCTTATTCAGTTCCCGGTAGTCTATACACAGTCGAACACTACCGTCCTTCTTCTTTACAAATAATACTGGCGCTCCCCATGGTGATATGCTAGGTCTGATGTAACCCTTGTCCAGTAATTCCTGTAACTGTACTTTTAATTCATTCAATTCAGTAGGAGCCATTCTATAAGGTGCTTTAGATACTGGTGTGGCTCTGAGTATTAGATCTATAACAAACTCTATCGCTCGGTCGGGTGGTAGTCCTGGTAGTTCTTCAGGAAATACATCTGAAAAGTCACGCACAACATCAATATCCTCCATTCGTGGTGCTTCCTTGGTGAGGTCGACCACTGATACTAGATACCCAACTCCTCCTTTCTTGAGGCATTTCCTAGCCTTTAATGTAGAGAGGATGAGTTTTCGTTTACAGAAAAGTTTGGTTCCCGCAAAACTAAACTCTGCTCCTCCCTTGTCTTTAAATGTCAGTTTCTTTTCTGCACATAATAGATTTGCAGAATGCCAAGCTAACCAGTCCATTCCCAAGATGACATCAAAGTCTGCCATCTCAAGTTGAATCAAGGTTGCATCCAAAGTCTTCTCGTCAATAAGAACTAGACATGGTCCATAACCTTTTTTTAATTTTACTTCTAATCCCATCGGTGATCGTACAAGCAGTAATCTAACAATTTGAGGGGTAGATTCATCTTCTTTCCAAATGACACAGATATAAAAGAATGAGTAGCTCTAAAATCAAAGAGTACTCTAGCGGGTATGCCATTAATAGGTACAATACCTGTGATTTGTTTTAATTTTAGTCTAAATGATCACACAATGTAACACAAAATGAAAGGTTCAGGTCAAACCTATGACCACATTAGGCGATGCAACAACAACCTCAGATGTAACAACATAAATCTTTCCTTGCTGTAGCTGCTTCCTAGGTTTAGGATACTCTCTTAAATAATGTCCTATTTGGTTGCAGTTAAAGCATTTTACTCCTTCATTGTTTTGCTTTTGTTGCTGTTGAGCTGCTGGAGTAGTCTTGGCTGCAGCAATGAAACCTTGAGTACGAAAGGGTTTGAATGTCCTTGTATTCCCTCCGTTATAAGAATTTTCATTTGGCCTTTTAATACCCCTGTTTTGAGCAAGGTAGCTCTCCTTCTGGCTCGACTCTATTACTCGAGCAATTTGTATTGCTTCATTATAGACCTTCTTTTTCAATCCCAGAATATGCTCGCGAATGCTTCCCCTAAGTCCCATGACGAACCTTCGGGTCTTTGTATTTTCCTCTTGCATGCTAGCGGGTGCAAAGAAAAACAGCTCCTCATAATGCTGTTGGTATGCATCCACAGTCATCTGGCCCTAATATAGACTCAAGAACTCTCTTTCCATAGAATCTTGAAACTTCTGGGGAAGTACTTCTCAAAGAATGCCTCTTTATATATAACCCAGGTCAATTGGGCATGCTTTGTCAATAGATAAGTCCGTGTGGACTTCCACCAGTGGTGTGCATCGCCTTTCAGCATGAAGGTTGCACACAACACTTTCTCCTCCTCATTTACTGTCATCATCATGAAATTTCTTTCCATTTCATCAATCCAGTGTGCTGGCCACAAAGAATCTGCTGGCTTACCATTATATTCTTTGGGCTTCATCTTCAGAAAATGCTCGATCAGTCGGGAGTGGTCCAGCTGATATGGAGCATAGGCCCCATACATAGGTGGTTGATACTAGTAACTGCCTTGAGCTACCTTAGGATTCTGTACTTGAGCCGGCATGACTGGTGTTTGAGGTGCGTGGGGTACCGTGTTGCTTTCCCCTTGCACTGTGCTAGCTTGTCCTGCTGGCATAGGTGTCGTATGTGCAGCTGGAAAAGCCATGCCTATAGCAGTCTGCATATTGGTTTGCACCTATTGTATTTGCTGCAGTTGTTGAGCTAAGTTCATTACTGCTGTAGCCAGATCTGTAGGTGGGGCTGGCAAGTTTGTAGGATTTACCTGGCCACTAGTCACTGGCGGTGCCGTATTCAGATTCTCCTGTGCTTCATGATTTACATGGCTGTCTTCCTCCACAAGTGGTGATGGTGGAATTGGGTTATGGCCTCGCCTGGTCACCCTTCGCCTAGTCATTTCTTGTTCTGATGGTGGTAGTGTCTGAAAACAATCATAGCACATGTGAGGCAATCAACATAAGTTGCTCTCAAGTAAAAATCCAATTAATCAATATAAATTTCAAAATTTTCAAATCATTCTGACAAAATACTGTATTTTCCATCGTAGGGTCGTTGGTAGGGTCGATCCTTATGCGACCCTAGGGTATGTGACCTTAAGAAACCCTGTCAGCTTACCGAGAGCCTAGGGTCGATCGTGGGGTATATATATGTCCGACCCTAGGTCCGACCCATGGTTCTCTGTCAGATCACTGAGAGCCTAGGGTCGATGGTAGGGTTTGACGTAGGGTCGCATATTTTGGTCGAATTCTGCGACCCTATGATCCAGAATCAGGTTTTTAAATCCGATTTTGGATTCATTTCCCATTCTTTCTCCTTCCTTCCAACTTAACCTGTTTCCTTGAGTTGCTACAGTATTGACCCCTAGTGTTTGGTGATCTTTCCCTCCATTTGCGACTTTCGCTCCTTCTCTAAAGGTATCTCTCTACTGTTTTCCATTTTTTAAGCTTTCTAAACTAGGTTTTTTTCCATTTACATCGTTTTCTTCAAATTAAATTTTTTTAACCATAAAAATTTAATTTTTATTGGGGGCTTTTGCTATTGGTCACCCAATGGACGAAATCCCTAAAAAATATTCGAGTTTCATCGGTTGGTTATCGAGAAACTTGAAATTTTCCATTTTTGCCCTAATTTTTGAGATTTTTTGAATTTATTGAAATTTCTTCAAATTCGATCTTTCTAGATTAAATTTCCAACTATATGAGCCTTGCAGGATGGTTGGCTATATAAGTCCTCCTGCCCAAGTGTTTGGGTGAAAAGTGAGGCTTTTGACCAATTTATGCCGTTATAATGTTGAAATTTTTAGGTTTTTCACCATTACTAATCTTTTATTTGTTTTTCTTTGTTTTGGCAGATAGTATGGCTAGTACCAAGGTTCCTAGGACTCATGACCCAGTTCGTTTCCGCTCTAATGAGGCCGAGACTCAGTATGCTCGCTATGAGCATAAGAAAGTAGAAGTGGGTCGCTGTGTGCACTTGGCTAGTTTAGCCTTGTTCAACGTGGAGGGTGCTTTTGGTGACATGGGCTGGCTTTCTGTGATCACCTATGAGACTTGTACCTGCTTTGATTTGGTGAGACAGTTCTATTGCAATCTCCAGGTAGTGGGGGATCGCAATGACACAGAGAGAGGTAGGGAGCTCAGGATCACGAGCTACGTCAAAGGGGTAGAGGTTTCATTTGACTGCCAGCAATTGGTTGATCTTTTGGGCATATCAAATGATGGCCCTTTGGTGAACTGTGCCCCCAAGGAGCCCCAGTTCCTATCCTTGGAGATGCATGCTGAGATTGATAGTTAGCTTATTAGAAATGATCGCTGGGAGATGAAAGCGATCAACCTACGTCCAGAGCCTCGGGTGTACTGCAAGATCATCCAGCACAACCTGATACCCCAGAGTGGACATTATGAGAGGATCTCCCAGTTGACTCAGTATGTCCTCTACTGTATTTGCACTAGGCAGCCTGTCTGCCTACCTTACATTATCATGAGGACGATGATCCATGCTACGCTGCCTGGTCAGCTAGGCAACCTGCCTCACGGACGTCTGATCACTACACTACTCACCCGCCTAGGCGTTGATTTAGTAGATGAGAGGATTCAGGAGAAGACCTTCTCATCGGTTCTGGACTGAGAGGCCATTTGTAGGATGGGTATGTGGGATGCTTAGGTCAGTGATGATGTGAGAAACGCTCTGTTGCGTCCTCGTACTCGAGTAGAGATAGCAGACGCTGAGGTGGCAGCAGCAGCAGCAGCCCGAGCAGGGGCCCATGGGGGTGATGCTGAGGATGAGGATCACATGTATATAGATGTAGACGCTATACCTCCTCCATCACCTCCTTATTCTACTGGAGCTGGTCCATCTCGGGCTCCTTCACACATGGCTGGTCCTTCACACCCACCATCTGATGATATGATGGGATTACTGCGTGAGATCAGAGAGGCTCAACACGTGATAGACTTGAGAGTGGGAGAGCTTCTAGAAGCTCCGCGCATGACAGATAGGAGAGTGGGCGAGCTTCTAGATGCTCAGCATGCGTCTGATCAACGGATGGCCGAGTTGACAGCTAGTCTCCAGACGACCCAGACTCAGGTAGCCTGGTTGACTAGAGTGTATGCTGAGGACTACGACAAAGATAGTGATGCACCTCCTCCTCCATCACCTCCAGCTCCATGATGTATATTTTTTTATCCTTCTTTGTACTACAGAGTAACTGTCCAGGTTGTGGACTATACTCTGCTTTGGATATGTATAAATGTGCTTTTTATTTGATGTATATGAAACATGTTTCTCCTTTTATATATGCATTATTCTCTTTCTTAATTTTGTCTTAAACAACATAGGTGCTTACAGTGTGTTCTTATTAAAGCTTTTAAATTTTATCCTAACTCAGTTCATGAACTTTTGTGGAAGTATACTGGTTTAATAGACAGGGCCTAAGAGCTCTGATACCAAGTTGTCACACCCTAATTCCACACTATTCAGAATGGTGTGATGAACCACTAATAAACCAATGGTTCAACCAGGATCTCGAATAGGCTATGTCCGTTTGTTTAAACCATACACATCCACAACCATAATCAGAGTAAATAAACAGTAGCGGAAGTCTTATATATTAAATGAACTGAGAATTCTAAGAGGGATAACATAAATAAAATATTCAATTATCTTTCATTGACTAAGACATAAGTAAATAAATTAATCAATTATATTTTCTGTATAATCTAAACAAATCTAATAAAAAATGCATGAGTTGCATTCACATGACGAATCATGTGACTCCATTATAACTTCAGCGTCCATCGCCGCAGCATGTCTGTACATAGGAGCATTTATATAATCTTCTACTGTGGTACCTGCATGATCAACTAAAAATATTCGACGTCGAAAGGGTGAGCACACATCACGAATCAGTGAGCAAACAAAACAATGCAAAAAAACATATGCATGCATTCAATTCATATCTTTGGTCTGGTTCATAAGTTTACAATGTGCTATAGAAAGGATAGGTGTTTGCCACACCTCTATACATGAATGTGTGGAACCACCCAACAGATCAAACACCATTGCCACCCCCACATGCACCCACCATGGAATAGAGATAGAGCTAAAGTGCTTAGGACCGCACCACATCACACTTCCCCTGATGCTCTACCCATACCAATAAGTAAGCCCCTATTGGCGAGGGCTTGCAAACTGGGCTCGCAACTAACCAATCCTAATGTCAAACAGTGTATCCAAGGCCTCACCCCAACATCCCTCATTACGTCCATAGAGATAGAGCTAAGGCCCCGCCGGTAGAGTCAGAGACTACACGGTCCGAGACCACCTCCCGTGATGTCCTACGACATAATAATTCTGCTAAGGTAATGGCGATATGACGATGCTAGTGGACAAGGCTTGAGTAGAGATAGAGATAGAGTCTGGTGACCAGGATGAACCACAGTGTCACGTCCTCCCCTGATGCCCCACTCGCATCAAGTACACTAACCACACACATACAATCACATGTCTATTCCTAGCATCATCATCAACATCATATTATAAATAAATGGAATTAAATATGCATGAACAGTAATAATAGGAATATTGGATGACATGTAAAATGCACAATACATGCATACAAGCATAGAATCATTCATAGCATTGGACTCAATAAATAAAAATAGTTTATTATTAGCCAATTAGTTTAGGTCTTGTTCCCTCACCTTTGGTTGATAGTAGATCCTCATTCAAGCTTTGTAAATCATTTTTAAACCACTTGGAAACCTAACAAATTTATAGATTTTAATAAAAATTAATTTCAATATATTTTAAACTAACTGAAATCGTAGGGTCGCAGGTAGGGTAGCACCTAGGGTAGCAGTTTTTTGCGACCCTAGGGTGTAGGGTCGGACGTGGGGTCGAATACCATTCGACCCTACGTGTGACCACACCCTCCTTGGGACTTCCCGAGGGCATGTGATCGATCATGTGGTCTTATAGGTCAATTCTAAGATTGTTCTATGGCTCATAACTATGATTTTTACACATTTTCCATTGCCTATGATGATTACTTCCATAGATACCTTTGGAACTCATCCACGGATGGATGATTTGGGTTTCTCTTAATCCTAACTTCTTCATAATCTATTCTAGGCTCTTAATTTATGAAGAAAATTAGGTTCATACCTGAGGTTGGCTGAGATTCAGAGGTTTCTCTGAACTTCCTCCTCTTCCTTAGTCTTTTCTTTAATTTTCCTTCTCTTCTTCTTTTCCTTCTTTTTCTCTTTCTCTCACTTTCAATTTGGGTTCTAAAAGGAGTGAAAGAGGCTAAGGGACATCCTATTTATAGAGGAAAACCCTCCAAAATAAGTTACATCGAGTTTAGGAAAGAACCCCTTGGAATTAGGAAAGTTTTCTAATTTACGATTTCTGTTTGTCATCGTAGGGTCGGACGTAGGGTCGTAGAATCCGTCGACCCTACGTTTTTCTAGTCATGCGACCCTACGACTAGAAAGTCATGGGTTGGACTTCTGTTGAGGTGGGGTCGACCCTACCCGTTTAGGCATGCGACCCTACCCTCACATTTACTATTTTTGTGTTAGACTCATACCTGGTCTTGTGATTTTTTTTACGCACTTGGTCCATTTGGCTCGACTATGATAGGTAGACTTGGTACAAGGTGGTAAGACCGGTTAGTTCGATACGGGTCTTACACTGTCGGCCCATTGTCAGTCTTTTCTACGAGCTTTTCATGCTAAACTCCTTAAAAGCGGAGCACCTGAAATATCCAAAAAAAGAAGGTAGAAAAAGGGTACTTTTATTTTAGTGCTCGACCTATTCGCGGGGTCCATGGCCAAAGATTGTCACTAAGCTGCCGACTTTGAACCATTTGTGGAAGGCCAAATTATTTTTTGATTCTGTTTGATTTGGTTAGACGCATTGGGGGTCGACTTCACTACCCTTGGATTATGTATTCGGGTCAACAAACTCAGGTGGCCAAGGTAAACATAAGGCCGATCCTGACTTCGGTCGAGTAGGAGACTTTAGATGTGATGGGTTACGGGACCACCATCAATTATCCGAGCTTGCGGGGAGGCAATCTCTTGATCCCTTTGCTTAATTAACTCTTGAGTACTTGTTTTTTCTTTAATGACTTGTCTTTTTTCCCTTCTTGCAGTGTCGTACTCTCACGAGCATATTCTGACGATACTTTCTAATGAGGAGGGGGAGGAACTCACCCTAGCTGAGCTGAAGGAGTTGGCTACTAAGGCCATAACTTAGGGGACCTTTAGGTGGGCAAAGGTTAGTCGATCTTTGGGGGACAAGTCAGTTGTGCCTCCAGAGCTTCTGAAGGATCCCGAGAAGAAGAGGAGCGCAGATCCTTCTTTTGCGGACTTGGTAGGAGCTTCCAAGAGAAGGAAGACCTTGCCGACAGATGAACCTGTCAAGCTAGAAGGCGGTAAATCAGCTTTGACTTCTGCTTTTTCTATTTTTTTCTTGCTTTTGTTTATGATGAGTTACTTGTTTTGTTACAGAGCTTGATATCGTTTGCACTGTTCCTATCCTTGATGCTGGGACGCTTATCGCTGTTAGGGGAGCCATAGGGGGTTCCTTAGGAAAGGGGTGCCACTCGCCCTATTGCCTCTGCTATGGAGGGGACCACCAGAGTGGTTCTTTTGGGGAGACATACCTCTCCCCCTGCTACCTCTGATGCTACTGGAACTTGTCCTCGAAGGGGGGCACACTCCCTTTCCCGATACACACGAAGTTGCAAGACTATCGCCAACAGGAAGGGGAAGGGCATTGAGGAGGCTGAGGTCCTGGTGCCTGACTAGGACTCACTACTGATGATTTTATCGAGGAGGACAGGGTGGCGTGAGGGGTTGTTCTTGCACCGCCTCTGCCTCGGGATGCTAACCGTCTAATCGGTCTTGAGTAAGACGAGTTCGAGAAGGAATTCTTTTGATTTACTACTGGGGTAAGTGCTTCTGTATTTTGATTTTCTTGTGGTATTTTGTGTCTATATGCTGATTTCTAATACAGATGACTTTGATTTTGCAGTCAATCAGCTTTGCTAGTAGCTTTTGGATGAAATATTCAAGTTTATTAACCACTCATGCCCAATGCATTGGGAATGAAAGGGCTATGAACAAGCTGGTAAATGAGAGTAGTCAGAAAATTGTCACATTGCTAGGAGAGGTGGAGCAGCTAAAGGCCGACGTGGCCAAGGAGAAAGAACTCATCGCTGAATACCGAGCCCTACACATGTCGTCAGAATATGAGTTGGAGCAAAGCAAGACTGCCTTGGTTACTTTGGAGAGGGCCAAGCAGAGAGCAAATGATCATGGACACACTACGGAGGCTAAAACCAAGAGGGTAGAAATCTAGATGGAGAAATTGAACAAGGCTTTCTGGAGCTCAAGGATGGCGAGGCGCTTCACCAGGCTAAGGCTGTAGGGGTCGGCATTGAGGCCTTCAAGGCAAGTAGTGAGGGTGCCTCATGGGCTTTGAAGTCTACTAGGGAGGTCTTGTGCAAAACTGTTCTGAGGATTTGGGACTTTGTTGAAGCAGGGGTCCCGTCCTGCGAGGTGCTGCAAAAGTTGTTGAAGCACTGCTAATCTCTTGGCCAAGAAGGAGAAAGTAACTTGCCATATTGCCCGGACACAGGCCACTACCTAGGTCTAGACTTAGACTATCATACCCAATTCTGGACTAACCAATGGTGTGATGAACTGTCATGAAAACCAATGGTTCAAACCAGGATCTCGTATAGGCTATGCCAACCATGTTAAACCAAAATACATTCCACAGTAATAATCAGAGATATTTGAGTAAATAGCGAAAGTCTTATTAATAATGAACTGAGGTTTACATGATAAATAATTAAATGATCCAGTTATCTCTAATTAACAAAAACATAATTAATACATATTACAAGTATCAAAATACGAAAGTTAAAACACTAAGCATGACTACGGTGGAAATAGTTGCTTGACGAGTCTTATTCGTCCTCCACAGCTTGCATATCCATAGTCGCCACTTGTCCATACGTTGGCGCATCGATATAATCTTCAGCCGTAACACCTGCAACATCAGAAACTAAAAAGAATTGCTCGCGCGAGGGTCAACTTTCCAACTTGAGCTTAGTGAGTGAACAAAATAATGCAACAAACATATGCATGCATTCAATTCATATCTTTGGCCTGGTTTTTAAGTTTGCAATGTGCTATAGAAAGGTTTAGAGGCCCCCGCACCTCTATACACGAGTGTGTGAATCTGTCCAATGGATCAAACACCATTGTCATTCCACATGCACCCACCATGGAATAGAGATAGAGCTAAAGTGTCCGGATCACACACCGCTAATACTTCCCTTGATGCCCTACCCATACCAACAAGTAAGCCCCTATTGGTGAGGGTTTGCAAACTGGACTCGCAACTAACCAATCCTAAATGTCATCCAGTGTATCCAAGGCTTCACCCTAGCATCCCTTAATATGTCCATAGAGATACAACTAAGGCCCTCTGGTAGAGTCAGAGACCACACGGTCCGAGACCACTTCCCCTGATGCCCTACGACGTAATAGTTCTGCTAAGGTAATGGCGATACAACGATGTCAGTGGGCAAGACTTGAATGGAGATAGAGCTAGAGTCTGGTGACCAGGATGAACCACAATGTCACGTCCTCCCCTAATGCTCCACTTGCATCCAACACACTAACCACACACACAATTACATGCCTATTCCTAGCATCATCATCATCATGTTATAAATAGACAAAAATAAATATGCATGAAAAGTAATAATAGTAATATTGGATGATATGTGAGATGCACATTACAAACATACAAGCATAGAATCAATAATTGCATTGGACTCAATAAAATAAAATATCTTATTATTAGCCAATTAGTTTAGGTCTTGTTCCCTCACCTTTGATTGATGTTTGTTCTTTACTAAGCTTTAGAAGTCACTTTGAATCTATTAAAAACCTAAACAATTAATGTATGTAAGTTAGGGTTCAAGTTTACCAAGTTACAATAGTCAAAAACCTTGTTTGGTCTCAAAATATGCTTGCTGTTATCGTATGGTTGGACCTGTGGTCGGAATATATGCGACCATACATTGTGTGGTCGGACCCTGTGGTCTCATTTATGCGACCACACCCTACGACCACACCTTTCCTGGGAACTTCCCAAATAGTTGTGGTCGATCCTCTGGTCATCTTGTGGTCGACCACAGGCTGCGACCACATGATGTTTGATTGATTTTACTTCTCATATGAGTTCTTCCTCATGGCTCATCAATGGGATTCACCCTAAGATCATTCTATGGCCTCTAATCATAGTTTTTCCCTCATCTATTATCCCTAACCTATTCTCTATGGTTTCTCATGGAAAACCTATAACCGAATTATTATATTAGGTTCCTTTCATCAACTTAAAAAGAACCCATTCTATCTGATCTACCCTACAGAGTCAAGTCCATACCTTAAGCTTGTTGTAGAGATGGAATGCTTCTCTGTAACACCTTCCTCAAGCTTTCCTCTCCTTCTCTTCTTCTTTTTCTCTTATTCTTTCTTTCTCTCTTATGTTTAGAGTTTCAATTTGGGTTCTAAAAGAGTGAGAGAGGCTAAGGAACGTCCCTTATATGGAGGAAAAACCACCATATACAGTCCCACTTCAATTAGAAAAGAGTCCTCCTTAAATTAGGAAAGTTTCCTAAACACGGAGTCAGTTCAGCATCGTGTGGTCGCACATGGGGTCGCAGAATTCATCGACCACAAGTCTCAAAACTGCAACCATACGTCCCAGACTCGAGTGGTCTCAATATTCTAAGGTGTGGTCGACCACACCTGTTTAGGTATGCGACCACACACTCTTAATTAGATGATTTTTGTTCGAATTACATATCTAGCCTTGAGATTTCTTCATACAATTGATTCACTTGAGCCGATTATGATGGGAAAACTGGTCACAACACGAGAACGTAAGGTTAGACCGGGTTCGTGGCTTGCGGATCTTACAACTCTACCACCCTTAAAAGAAATTTTGTCCTTGAAATTTACACGCATGGATCTTACAACTCCCCCAATCCTTCAAAGAAATTTCGTCCTCGAAATTTGAATGTACTTCGGAGTCGAATGGGTGGGAACACTGCTTCCACATTGCATCTTCTTCTTCCCATGTAATCTTTTCGACGTCTTAGCTTCGCTAGATTACTTTCACATAATCAATATTCCGGCTCCAAAGATGTTGTACCTTCTAACTGGTGATTTAGGCTGGCACTACTTCAAAAATTAAGTCTTCTATCGAATCTGGTGGATCCGCGGTTAATACCTTTGATAGATCTCCAACGTAATTCTTCAATAGAACACGCGAAATACGTCATGCACTCTAGACATGGACAACGGTAACGCTAGTTGATATACAACTTTTTCACGTCTCTCTAACATTTTATAAGGTCTAAAACATATATAGTGCAATACCCGCACTCCACTAACTTGGTCTAACCGTGTCGTGCTAGGTCTTCCCATCATTCCTGGACCAAGTGGACCGACCGTGTAAAGATAGATCATAAACCAGGTATGAGAATCAAGTTAAAAACACTGAAAACATACCTAAGGTAGCATACCTGGGTAGGTATGGTCGACCATAAGGAAGGGAACAAAAATATCAAATCCAGAATTCCACGGTCGATGATTTTGACCCTACGGTCGATGGTTTATGCGACCGTATGATCGACCATGAAAGCTCAGATCAGACTCCGAGTTTTGGAAACTTTCCTAAACTAAGGGATTGCTTTCCTAATTAAAAGAGAACTCTATATGGAGAGTTTTCCTCTATATAAAGGACATCCCTCAGTCCTTTTTCACTCTTTTAGAACATTAGTAAACCCTAGAGAAAGAGAAGGAAGATAAGGAGAAGAAGAAAAATCTAAGGAGAAGAATTTGCTGAGAAGAGATTGGCTCTCTATTACAGGCAAAGGTATGAAATGAATCTCTGGAGATGTAAACTCTAAGGAATAAGACTTCTATGGAAGATAGGCAATATCAACCTATTATGATCTATGTGATTTCCTTGAAAAAATCCCAAGGAGAACCATAAGGGGTGAATTTGATGATTAGGGTTAATAAGAAACTACTAATGATGGCCATAGGATAACCTTAGAATAAACCCCATTGAAGATCAAAAGAATTGACTTAGGAAGAACTCGAATTGCATGTAGTGTATGATAAAAAATCTCAAGGTCGCAGCTACAGTCGACCATAGCATGACCAGCATGACCAGAGGATCGACCATAGACATTTGGGAAGATTTTAGAAACCATATGGTCGCAGCTATGGTGGCACCATATGCGACTGTAGGGTATCGACCATAGGAAGTAAGGTCGATACAGTATGAGACCATAGGACCAATCAGACACCTATTAGTGCTCTGTTTTGATTTTCGACTACTGTAACATGTCACATATGAACCCTAACTTAAATTCATATAATTTTGAGGTTATTAAATCAATTCAAAGAGAATTTCAAGGCTTAAAAGGAGATCGAGTATTGCTAACAGGTGAGGGAACAAGACCAAAACTAATTGGTTATAACAAACTGTTTATTTTTATTGAGTCCAATGCCATAATTGATTCTATGCTTGTATGCTTGTAATATGCATCTTACATGTCATCCAATATTTCTGCTATTACTGTTCATGCATATTTAATTCCGTTTATTTATAACATGATGATGATGATGATGCTAGGAATAGGCATGTGAATGTATGTGTGTGGTTGGTGTATTGGATGCGAGTGGATCATCAGGGGGAGGACGTGGCATGGTGGTTTTTGATCTCGTCACCAGACTCAAGCTCTATCTCTACTTAAGTCTTGCCCACTAACATCGTCGTATCGCCATTACCTTAGCAGAACTATTACGTCGTAGGGCATCAGGGGAGGTGGTCTCGGACTGTGTGGTCTTTGACTCTGTCGGGGGGCCTTAGCTCTATTTCTATGAACGTATTGAAGGATGCTGGGGTGAGGCCTTGGATACACTGTTTGGAATTAGGATTGGTTAATTACAAGCCCAGTTTGCAAGCCCTCGCCAATAGGGGCTTACATGTTAGTATGGGTAGGGCATCAGGGGAAGTGTTGGTGGTGTTTGATTAGGTCACTTTAGCTCTATCTCTATTCCATGGTGGGTGCATATGTGACGGCAATGATGTTTGATCATTGAGCGGATTCACACACTTGTGTATAGAGGTGCGGCGGCCACCAAACCTTTCTATAGCATATAGCAAACTTATAAACTAGACCAAAGATATGAATTGAATGCACGCATATGTTTATTGCATTGTTTTGTTTGCTCACTGAGCCGTGATGTGTGCTCACCCTTTCGACGTCGAATATTTTTAGTTAATGATGCAGGTCTTACTGTTAAAGAATATATGAATGTGCCGATGTATGGACACGTTGCTGCGATGGACGTAGAAGCTGAAGAAGATGCATATGATTCATCATGCGAGTACAACCAATGTGTTTTTGCTTAAGTTTAGTTATAATTTGAACATCAGATATGTAATTGCTTATTTATTTTTATGTCTTGTGGTTTGGAGATAATTGGATTAAATACTTATTTATCACTGTTAGACTCTCAGTTCATTATCTGTAAGACTTTCGCTTATTTATTTATTACCTCTGATTATTAATGTAGAATGTGTGTGTGATTTGATATGGTGGGTATGGCCTATACGATATCCTAGGTGAACCGTTGGTTTATTGGTGGTTCATCACACCATTATGGTTAGACCAGAATTAGGGTGTGACATATAGGATACAACTTTTCCTTCTTGCTGAACTGCTTCAAACCATGCATAAGTGACATCATCAAGAATACTTTGTCACTTATGGTAAACTCGAGGTCTTGGCATCTCTTCTGACAACTTTGAGCTGTCATAGCCCTTTTTCTTTGATCTTGTCTACCACTTGACATATTTCTTCGACAGACTCAAGTTTTACTATTCCTCATTTTCTGACTTTATTCTAAAATAGAGGAGTTTGACATTTCTACCATACCATGCTTTATAGGTGACGTCTATTGGTAGCTTGCTAGTAAAATTAATTAATGGCAACTTCTTAACTCAAGCTCCTTTGAAAACAATTTCACAAGCTCAGAGAATACCTCGTAAGATTTATATAGTCCGCTCCGACTGTCTGTCAGTTTGAGGGTGAAATGCAGTACTAAATTTTAACTTTATTCCCATCACTTTCTGTAGTCCCTCCCAAAACTTTGAGGTAAAGCGTGAGCCTTTATCTGACACTATACCCTCAGGTGTAACATTCAATCTAGTAATACTATCCACATATAGCTTAGCTAGTCGCTCCAAAGCATACCAAGGTCGTATAGCAATGAAATGAGCTATCTTTATGAGGCAATCAACAATCACCCATATTGCATCAATCGATCTGGGAGTCAGTGGTAAAACGGTAACATAGTCCATTATAATGCAGTCTCATTTTCAGGCTGGTTCAGGTAGTGGTTGTAGTAAGTCTGCTGGTCTTTGTCTTTTAACCTTTATTTGTTGATAATTCAGACACTGAAACACAGACTAAGCCGCAACTACTTCCATTCCCTTCCACCAATGCACTCTCTTCATGTTTTAGTATATTTTTGTACTTCCAAGATATACCCAATACAGAATTAAATGGGCTTTTAGCATTATTTTGTATCTAAGATCCGAGTTTTTCACTTTCAGGTATGCATGATCATCCTCTGTATCTTCAGACCTTCTCCGCATCCAAAGTAGTCAGGGTTAAGTTTTCCTTTTTCTAAATCTTCTTGCACCGTTCTTAGTTATGGATCTAACAAAATTACTGCTTTTACTTCTTCCACCAAATCAGAGATGATCTTTAATGCTGCGAATGCAAGCGAGGAATTATTGCTCCATAAATCATCCATAAGTTCTCGCTCAATTGGATCATCACAAGTTTCTATTATATGTTGCTCTTCTTCTAAATCTGAATTTGTTACTGCGGAACACAAGATAGTGTTTGTACTAGGTCTTCCTTTTGGCTTCATTATTCTCCTTTTTGGTCAAAGCTTCAGCTACCATATTAGCCTTGAATGGATGACACTGAATATCACCGTCTTAATCCTTCAGGAGTTCCAACCATCTTCTCTGCCTCATGTTCAACTCTTTTTGGGTAAAGAAATAAGTAAGACTCTTGTAATCCGATTGAATTTGAAACTCATCTCTGTATAGATAATGTCTCCAAGTCTCGATTGCATGAATCACCGCTGCTAACTCCAAGTCATGAGTAAGGTAACTCTCCTGATGCTCCTTTAGTTATCTTAAAGCATATGTAATCGCTTGTTTACCTTACATCAACCCGCATCCTAGACCCAATCCAGAAGCATCGGTGTGTAGGATAAAAGGTTTTCTTAGAACCGGAATGATCAAGATGGAAGCTGATATCAACCTTGCTTTTAAAGTCTAGAAACATTCTTCACACTTGTCAGTCCAAATAAACTTCTCACATTTCCCAGTCAGCTTGGTAAGAGGTATTGTAATCTTAGAGTGGTCCTCCACGAATCGTCTGTAATAACCAGCTAAACCCAAGGAACTTCTAATCTCTGTAATGTTCTTAGGCACTTCTCACCCTATGATTTCTTCTATCTTACTGGGGTCTGCTTTAATTCCTTCTGATGATCCTATGTGACCCAAGAAGATCACTTAGTGTAACCAAATCGCACACTTCATGAACTTGGCCTAAGACTTCTCCATTCTCAGCCATTGTAAGGCTACTCTAAAGTTTGTTACAAGACTTTCTTCGTCTTTGGAATAAACCAATATATAGTTTATGAAAACTATGACCGACGTGTCCAACATTTCATGAAACACCTGGTTCATCAGCTCCATAGAAGATGTAAGGGCATTGGTCAAACCAAAAGACATAACCAGGAACTCATAATATCTGTACCTGGTTCTGAAAGCTGTCTTCGAAATATTGTTGTCCAAATTCTTCAGTTGATGATATCTTGACCGAATATCAATCTTAGAAAATACCTTTGCTCCTTGTAGCTAATTAAACAAGTCATCGATCTGAGGTAGTGGATATCTGTTCTTGATCGTGAGCTTGTTCAATTCTCGATAGTTTATACATAGTCGAATACTACCATCCTCCTTCATGAACCACACTGGTGCTCCCCGTGATGAAATACTTGGCTGATTAGAACCTTTGTCTAATAACTCCTGTAGTTGAGTCTTTAATTCCTTCAACTCTGTAAGAGCTATTCTATAGGGTGCCTTTGACATAGATGCCATCCCTGGTAACAAGTCGATAATGAACTCAATCGCACGGTCAGGTGGCAACCTGAGTAAGTCTTTTGGAAACACATCAGGGAGTTTACACATCACATCAAAATCTTCCTTCTGTGGTGCCTCTTTAGTAACGTATACCACTGATACCAGATATCCAACTCTTTCCTTTTCTATGTGTCATCTTTGTTCTTAAAATGATAACCTATTCTATGCATATAATTGCTTGTAGAGTGTTGAGACAACTAGTCTATCCCCAAGACGACATTAAAGTCTGCCATCTCAAGTCAAATTAGGCTGCATCCAAGTTTCGTCCATCCATATGATTCAAACATAGTTCATAACACTTTCTTAATACATCTAATCCAAAAGGGCTTGAACTAGCAAAATCTGAATTAAAGGTCTTAATGGCACGTCTAACCCCCTTTTACCTCTTAGTTTTTCAAAGACTCCCGCTAATAATCTCATATTGCACTCACTAGCTTACATCTCTTTTATCACTGCTGTTCTACCCTGATCTCTCTTTTGTATATCCCGAAAAGTATCTTTTGATTATTTACTCATTACATATCCAATATGTCTGCCTGTAAGCATTAGGGTATATGCTTATATTCTTATTAATTTTGCCAAACTCTCTTGGCCTTCACCTAATCATCTCATTTAACCTTGGGAATAACTCAATAGTAATTGAACTAATGTGAATAGTATCAATGCCATGATTTTTGACTTTATCCTTATATCCACCCTTAGATATGCTTTTAGAAACTTTTGTCTTGTCAAAAATTTATACCTATATAGCTATTTTCAACTCTTGTTCAAGCGCTATCTACTATTTACTAACTACTCTTGGTAGTTCTCACTTCTTACTCATGTGCTCTTTTACAGATCATGACTCAAATCCATATATCCAACAATCTCAAAGTAGATTATCTATTACTTCATCTGAGGTTCCTTGGCTATAGAGATTTATCTGAATCCAATCATCTTTCATAATTTTTCTTATTAGTTAAGTATCTTTATCCATAGAGGTGAGAGAATGTAAGAATCATAATGTTTATCCAAAAGTAATTCATTTCTTTAATTTGAATTCAATATAATGACGAGCTTTTGTTTTATCCAGTGAACTTGGGTTTAAAGGATCAGGAGTAAATATATGGTATTCTAACCGACATCAAAAGATCATTAAGTTGCATGGTAGTCCGAATACATGGAAATAGAGGTTCTACAGCTCTTAACCTCATGGTTATAGATTCTATCAAGTATATAATACCATTGGTCAAGACACCACAGGAGTAAATCTAGAAAAAGTTTTGGTATATCAATAAATCAGGTATAAATCAAAAAGATGTATGCTCAACATGATTAAACCTTTAACTGTTCATTCAGTTCATATCTCTATCCATGTTGTCGATCATGAGAGTGGCTTAGATTGGTATAATCAGGATCAATTCTAAGGGAATAATATCTATAACCCCAATTGACAGGTTGGATCGAGAAGGTATCATGTCAAGGCACGAGAATTTAAAATCAGGTATGTGCATCCTTTGTAATCATAAGAATAAGTCAATGATGCACTGCATCCTATATAAACCTGTCTAGTTATGTGGCTACAATAGATTTGATCCCTTGATAAAAACATCTGAGCTTTATCTTCTGGAAACATTCCTCATTCTTTGTCGGATCATTCTGCCATGGGACAACTATCCCATACATCGGTAGCTGATAAGGGTATCCCACCTTGATACACTGTTTGTTGTACACTAAGCTTCTGCGTTGGGGTATGCATTATTGGGACCTACTGTATGGTAGACATTGTGTTATGGTCAACGGGTGCTGGAGGTACAGTGTTACTACTAACTGGTACTATACTTGGTCTGACCCGAAGGTGTTGGTGTAGCATTGGCAACTTGGGTAGCAATTCCCATGGTAACTTGCATAGCCGGTATCATCTGTTGTTGCTCTTGCATTTTGCCAGACCAAATTCGTTACAATTGTGACCAAGGCATTTGGTGGACCAGGTAGACTGGCTGGAGTGGCCTGGTTGTTCATCCCCTTTGACTTGCTCCAGTCTGAATATCATTATTTGGCATTTGCTCAGATGGTTCTGATTACCTGTTCTTGACCCAAATAGTGGTGGGGTCAAGTTACAACCTCTTTTTAATGCTCAGCGATGACGGAACAACGAGTGATGGATCTCACTCCGAGTCTCTACGTCACCCAGGAGTATAGCTTTATTTTCTTTTATAGCTACTCTTGTTTTTGGTGTATGGTCATTGTTCTCTTATCTTTATTGGATTCAGCCCAAGATCTTTCCCTTTACCTCTGTAGGGATTTAGGCATTACTAGCCATTTTTCTTCTTCCTCAGTCATACATCGAGTTTCACATCTTGTGAGTACCAACTTAGTATTTCAATTTTCTGCTTTACAGATGCTCCCTTCTTGCTACTGTACTATATCTTTTGTATACTCAGGCAACTGTCTGACTTGTAGACCGTACCATAAGTTATTTATTTATCGAGATACATTTAGATTCTTTTTTTCTTCTATCTATATATACATATGGTTCTACCTTTAATTATGTATATTATTGTCTTGTTTAAGTTCTGTCTCAACCAACACAGGTGCTTATTGTGTGTTTGTCTTAAAACTTTTAAATTTATCCTAACTCAGCTCATGGACTCTTATGGAAGTATTCAGGTTTGATGGGCAAGGCATGAGTGTCACAGCCCAATTTTGCACCAATCAGAATGGTGTGATGAATCGTCTATGATCCAACGGTTCAACCAGGATCTCGAATGAGCTGTGTCCTTTTGCTTAAACCATACACATCCACAACCATAATCAAAGTAAATAAACAATAGCAGAAGTCTTTAATATTAATGAACTGAGTATCTAAAAGTGATATTATAAGTAAAGTATCCAATTATCTCAAATAACTGAAGACATAAAATAAAATAAATTAATCAATTACATGTTATGAATAATCCAACAAATAAATCTAATCAAAGATACATGAGTTGCACTCGCACGACGACTCATGCGACTCCATCATAGCTTCTGTATCCATCTCCGCAACATGCCCGTACATTGGTGCATTCATATAATCCTCTACGGTAGGACTTGCGTCATCAACTAAAAATATTGGACGTCGAAAGGGTGAGCACATATCATGGCTCAGTAAACAAACAAAACAATTCAACAAACATATGCATGCATACAATTCATATCTTTGGTCTGGTTTATAAGTTTGCAATGTGCAATAGAAAAGATTGGTGGCCGTCGCACCTCTATACATGAGTGTGTGAAGCCGCCCAATGGATCAAACACCATTGCCGTCCCATATGCACCCATCATGGAATAGAGATAGAGCTAAAGTGCCCGGATCAAAGACCGCATGACACTTCCCCTGATGCCCTACCCATACCAATACGTAAGCCCCTATTGGCAAGGGCTTGCAAACTGGTCTCGTAACTAATCAGTCCTAATGTCAAACAGTGTATCCAAGGCCTTACCCCAGCCCCTCAATAAGTCCATAGAGATAGAGCTAAGGCCCCCCGGTAGAGTCAGAGATTACATGATCCGAGACCACCTCCCCTAATGCCCTACGACGTAATAGTTCTGCTAAGGTAATGGCAATACGACGATGTCAGTGGACAAGACTTGAGTAGAGGTAGAGCTAGAGTCTGGTGACCAGGATGAACCATAGTGTCACGTTCTCCCCCTGATGCCCCACTGGCATCAAGTACGCTAACCACATACAAACATTCACATGCCTATTCTTAGCATCATCATCAACATCATGTTATAAATAAACGGAATTAAATATGCATGAACAGTAATAATAGGAATATTGGATGACATGTAAAATGCACAATACACGCATACAAGCATAGAATCATTCATGGCATTGGACTCAATAAATAAAAACAGTTTATTATTAGCCAATTAGTTTAGGTCTTGTTCCCTCACCTTTGGTTGATAGTAGATCCTCGTTCAAGCTTTGTAAATCACTTTTAAACCACTTGGACACCTAACAAATTTATAGATTTTAAATTAAAATTAATTTCCATGAATTTAGACTAACAGAAACTGAGAGATTGTAGGTGTGGCAGCACCTGTGGTATCAGTTTCTACGACCACAGGGTGTGTGGTCGCAAGGTGGGTCGCATATCCTGCAACCACACATGCGACCTCACCCTCCCTGAAAACTTCCTGAGGGCATGTGGTCGCAAGGTGTGGTCGCATATCCTGTGACCACATATGCGACCACACCCTCCCTGAAAACTTTCTGAGGGTGTGTGGTTGAATATGTGTGTCTCGTGTGGTCGCACATCATGCGACCACACGTGTGATGGTCGAATTTTCATTCTCAACTCCATTCCTTCATGTTTGGATTCCTTGGCTTATCATCATGGTCATTCCTATGATTGTTCTATGGCTCAGAATAATATTTTTATATAGAATCCACATCCACATAAATATTTTCCATGGATTCTCTTGGAATTTGTCCATGGATTGATGATTGGGTTCTCACTTAAATCTTATCTCTTTCATGAACTATTCTAGGCTTTCAATTGACATGGGGAGGTTTCCATACCTTAAACTTGTTGAAGATTCAGAGGTCTTCTCCGAATTTTCCCTTCTTAGCTCTTTAATTCTCCTTCTCTTCCTTCTCTTCTCTTTCTCTCACTTTCAGTTTGAATTCTAAAAGGATGAAAGAGGCTAAGGGACGTCATATTTATAGAGGAAAACCCTCCCTAGTAAGCCCTACTTAGCTTAGGAAAGAACCCCCTTAGGATTAGGGAGGTTTCCTAATCTCGGTTTCTGACTGAAATCCGTGTGGTTGCAGGTAGGGTCACAGAATCCGTCGACCACACCCTCTGAAACATGCGACCATACGACCTAATTTCCTATGGTTGCATTATTTTGAGGTGTGGTCGACCACACCTATTTAGGTATGCGACCACACGTTCATAACTGACTATTTTTGGGTTAAATTTCATACCTGAGCTTATGGTTTCTTCACACACTTGGTCCGCTTGGCTCAACCATGATAGGAAGACCTGATACAAGGTGGTAAGACCGGTTAGTTCGATACGGATCTTACAATGAGAGCTCTGATACCAAGTTATCACACCCCAATTCTGGACTAACCAATGGTGTGATGAACCGTCATGTAAACCAACGGTTCAAATCAGGATCTCGTATAGGCTATGCCAACCATGTTAAATCAAAATACATTCCACAGTAATAATCAGAGATATTTGAGTAAATAACAGAAGTCTTATTAATAATGAACCGAGGTCTACATGATAAATAATTAAATGATCCAGTTATCTCCAATTAACCAAAACATAATTAATATATATTACAAGTATCAAAATATGAAAGTTAAACACTATGCGTAACTATGGTGGAAATACTCGCTTGACGAGTCTTATTCGTCCTCCAGAGCTTGCATATCCATAACTGCCACTTGTCCATACTTTGGTGCATTGATATAATCTTCAATCGTAACACCTACAACATCAAAAACTAAAAAGAATTGTGTGCACGAGAGTCAGCTCTCCAACTTGAGCTCAGTGAGTGAACAAAACAATGCAACAAACATAGACATGCATTCAATTCATATATTTGGTTTGATTTTTAAGTTTGCAATGTGCTATAGAAAGGTTTCTAGGCCCCTGCACCTCTATACACGAGTGTGTGAATCTACCCAATGGATCAAACACCATTGTCGTCCTACATGCACCCACCATGGAATAGAGATAGAGCTAAAGTGTTCGAATCACACACCACCAATACTTCCCCTGATGCCCTACCCATACGAATACGTAAGCCCCTATTAGCGAGGGCTTACAAACTGGGCTCGCAACTAACGAATCCTAAATGTCATCCAGTGTATCCAAGGTCTCACCCTAGCATCCTTCAATATGTCCATAGAGATAGAGCTAAGGCCCCCCGGTAGAGTCAGAGACCACACGGCCCGAGACCACCTCCCCTGATGCCCTATGATGTAATAGTTATGCTAAGGTAATGGCGATACAACGATGTCAGTGGAAAGACTTTAGTAGAGATAGAGCTAGAGTCTGGTGACCAGGATAAACCACAATGTCATGTCCTCCCCTTGATGCTGCACTCGCATCCAATACACTAACTACACATACACAATCACATGCCTATTCCTAGCATCATCATTATCATGTTATAAATAGATAAAAGTAAATATGCATGGACAGTAATAACAGTAATATGGGATGATATGTGAGATGCACATTACAAGCATACAAGCATTGAATCAATCATTGCATTGGACTCAATAAAATAAAATATCTTATTATTAGCCAATTAGTTTAGGTCTTGTTCCCTCACCTTTGATCGATGTTTGTTCCTCTCCTAAGCTTTAGAAGTCACTTTGAATCTATTAGAAACCTAAACAATTAATGTATGTAAGTTAGGGTTCAAGTTTACCAAGTTACAGTAGTCAAAAACATTGTTTGGTCTCAAAATATGCTTGTTGTTATCGTGTGGTCGGACCTATATGCAACCACACACTGTGTGGTCGAACCCTGTGGTCGCATGTTATGCCACCACACCCTACGACCACACCTTTCTTGGGAACTTCCCGAATAGCTGTGGTCGATCCTCTGGTCACCCTGTGGTCGACCACAGGCTGTGACCACATGATGTTTGGTTGATTTTACTTCTCATATGAGTTCTTCCTCATGGCTCATCAATGGGATTCACCCTATGATCATTCTATGGCCTCTAATCATTGTTTTTCCCTCATCCATTATCCCTAACCTATTCTCTATGGTTTCCCATGGAGAACTTATAACCAAATCATTGTATTAGGTTCCACACATCAACTTGAAAAGATCCTATTCTATCTGATGTACTCTACAGAGTGAAGTCCATAACTTAAGTTTGCTGTAGAGATGGAATTCTTCCCAGTAACACCTTCTTCAAGCTTTCCTCTCCTTCTCTTCTTCTTCTTTTCTTTTTCTCTCTTTCTCTCTTAGGTTTAGAGTTTCAATTTGGATTCTAAAAGAGTAAGAGAGGCTAATGAATGTCCCTTATATAGAATAAAAACTTCCATATAGAGTCTCACTTCAATTTGGAAAGAGTCCCCCTCAAATTAGGAAAGTTTTCTAAACACGGAGTCGGTTCAGCATCGTGTGGTCGCATGTGGGGTCGCAGAATCGATCGACCATACGTCTCAAAATTGCGACCACACATCCCAGACTTGAGTGGTCTCAATATTCTGAGGTGTGGTCGACCACACCTGTTTAAGTATGCGACCACACGCTCCTAATTAGATGATTTTGGTTCGAATTACATACCGAGCCTTGTGGTTTATTCATACAATTGATTCACTTGAGCCGGTTATGATGGGCAGACAGGTCATGACACGAGAACGTAAGGTTAGACCGGGTTCGTGGCGTGCGGATCTTACATAGACTGGAGTGGCTTCAACTTCATCGGCTTTTAGGACTATGGTTGTTGGTCCTTTGTCGAAGACTCTTCTGCCTCCTCCTTCTCCTCCTCCACCTAGCAAAGAGAAGATTCCACCGCCTCCTTTGCCAAAGGGTGCTCCTCTTCCATTGTGGAGGAGGTGAAGAGTCCTCCTCCTCCACAAAAGACAAAAAAGACTCCCCCGACTCCTTAGAAGGAGCCAACAAAGAAGTAAAGATGAATGAAGCACTTTTGTCCTTTTTTTTGGAATGAATGTATATTTCTTTTCGCATTCTTTTTGAAAATCGACTAGTGTCGATCTTGTACAAAAATTGAAGAATGAAAGAAAGAAAGAAATTTTTTTGAAGTGAGACTTTCTTTTTTACTATGACTTTTGTGAATAAGTGTTGGGTATAAGCAGCCCCATCCGAGGTCTACTCAAGATTTTCTTGGGCAGACCTTGGATCCGTTTCTATGTTTCAAGTATGTATACTGAGTTGAGGGTTTGGTTTTGGTGACAAGTCACCTCCCTTGGTCAATTAATGTCAGGAATCCAACTTTTCAAGGCAAATAGTAGCAAATAGTCGCAAGTAATGTAACTTATAAATTTTGGGAGTTTAGTGACGAGTCACCCCCCTTCGGCCAGTGATGTCACCATGCCGACTTCGGTGTACTAAACTGTAGTATTTGAGACTTAGAATTATTAAGGTATTTGTCACAGCAAGTCACCATCATTTGGTCAACGTTGTCAGTTGCCCTAGTTTATTGAACTAATTTGAAGCATTGAAACTTTGTTTGTTTGGGGTTATTTGTGACAAGTCACCTCCCTTGGTGGACATTGTCAGTCACCTGACTGTGTTGAATTGGTTTTAAATTGAAAGTCATTGGCTATGTACTTTCCGTTGGAGAAGAAGAAAGCTTTAGAGTCCATCGTTGGACTCCGAGAATTTTGGTCGCTCAGCTGACTTTGATAGAACTCATAACGTTCTTGTGGCATATAAAATGCATATAGCCAACTTTATTTGAGGCTAGGATGCCCTTACCCTTTATGTCGGGTAATGTAAATTGAATTGAAAGAGGCAAAATATTCTTAGAATGGAATGTAATTTATTGAAATAAATAAAGTGTACATTCATTGGTAGTACATCGGAAAATTACTGGAGTACCAAGTCCGTGGGACGACTTGTAAGACTCGTATCGTACTAATCTGGTCTTACCACCTTATATCAAGTCTTCCTATCATGGTCGGACCAAGCGGACCAAGTGCGTGAAGAAACCACAAGGCTAGGTATGTAATTCGAACCATAAATCATCTAATTGAGACGTGTGGTCGCATACCTAAACAGGTGTGGTTAACCACACCTCAGAATAATGAGACCACTTGTCACACCCCAATTCCGCACTATTCAGAACGGTGTGATGAACCGCTAATAAACCAACGGTTCAACCAGGATTTTGAGTAGGCTATATCCGTGTTATCTAAATCCCATACATCCATAATCATAATCAGAGTAAATACACAATAGCAGAAGTCTTATAATAAAATGAACTGAGAATCTATTGTGATATCAATATTTAAATAACCAATTATTCTATATCAACTAAGACATAAATAAATAAATATCAAATACATGTCTTTAATAAATCCAAATAGATAAAAACTAAAAATCTAATTGAATACACATGAGTTGCACTCGCAAGAGATGTCATGTGTATCCACTTCATCTTCAGCTACCATCGCTGCAACGTTCCCATATTATGGAGTATTTATATAATCTTCAACGGTTGTACCTGCATCATCAACTAAAAATATTCGACGTCGAAGGGTGAGCACACATCACGGCTCAGTGAGCAAACAAAACAATGCAACAATACATATGCATGCAATCAATTCATATCTTTGGTCAGGTTTTACGTTTGCACTGTGCTATAGAAAGGATAGGTGGCCACCGCACCTCTATGCACGAGAGTGTGGATACGCCCGATGACTCTCACCATCGCCCACAGCACCCATAATGAACATTGTACAACAAAGGTCACGTTTATCGATGCATAACTCCATACCAACAAATTAACCCCTGATGGCTAGGGCTGCAAACGGGGCTCGCTACTAACCAATCCTAATGTCAAACAATGTATCCAAGGCCTCACCCCAGCATCCCTCATAGCACTCGTAGAGATAGAGCTAAGGCCCCTCGGTAGAGTATAGGACTCAAGGATCGAGACCCTCCTTGATGTCCTACGTCGCAATAGTTCTGCTAAGGTAATGACGATACGACGATGCTAATGCACAAGACTTGAGTCAGAGATAGAGCTAAAGTGCCCGGATCAAACACCGCATAACACCTCCCCTGATGTCCTACTCGCATCAAGCACACTAATCACACACAAACATTCACATGCCTATTCCTAGCATCAATCATCATCATCATGTTATAAATAAACAAAATTAAATATGCATGAACAATAATAACAGGAATATTGGATGACATGTTGAATGCACATTACAAGCATATTCGCATAGAATCAAGCATGACATTGGACTCAAGAAAATAAAAGTAGTTTATTATTAACCAATTAGTTTAGGTCATGTTCCCTCACCTTAGCTTGCTAATAGATACTCTTCCAAGCTTTAGAATCACCTTTATATTGCCATTATATTGCTAGAAAACCTAACAAAGTCGATAAAATTTAATTAGAATTTATTCTAATTTTTAAAACCATTCTGTTAACCGAGGGTCGGAGGTAGGGTCTGAGTTATGACCGACCCCTAGTGCGACCCTCCCCTAATCTGGACTTCCAGAACCCTGGGGGTCGATACTCAGGGTCACATAGGGTCGGATGGTCATCGACCCTCTGTGCGACCCCCTGTAGGTTTTTGTCAATTTTCCTCCTTTTAGTCCTTTCTTTGTGTTTGGGGTCCTATGACTTGCTCCTACAGTCCATTCAACATACATTCCATGGTCTAGAACCATGAATCATCCACCTATATAGTTTTTATGTATCCTCCAATGGTTTTTTCCATGGAAACCTAACCATGGGTTGATGGTTTGGGTTTCTCTGAGATCACACTCTCATCCTTATCTAACCTAAGGTTTGTAGAAATTCATGGAATTAGTATCCATACCTGAGAAGAATACTCCTTCTCTGCAACTTTACTCCTTTTTTACGTTTTCTTCTCTCCTTTGCTTCTCTTATTCTTCTCTTCCTTCTCTTCTCTTTTTCTCAATTCAATTAGGGTTGTAAAAGGAGTGAAAGAGGTTTAGGGACGTCCAATTTATAGGATGGAAACTCCTAAACTAAGTCCCATTAAGATTTGGAAGGAATCCAATCAAAATTTGGAAACTTTCCTAATTTCAGTTTCTGGTGGCAACTGAGGGTCGATGAGAGGGTCGATGATCCCGTCGACCCTTGGTTTTCTAAAGTGTCCGACCCTCCCTGTAAAACAGAGGGTCTGACTTTTTGTCTTGGGGGGTCCGACCCTCCCTTGCTGGGTATGCGACCCTCCTTTTAAATTAAGTGTTTTTGGGTCGATTTGATACCTGGGATCACGATCTCCTTCACGCCCTTGGTTCATTCATCTCGTCCATGATGGGTAAACCTGGTTCAAGGTGGTAAGATTGGGTTAGTTTGATCCGGGTCTTACAACTATCCCCTACTTATAAAAATTTTGTCCCCAAAATTATACGTACCTTATGAATCAAATAAGTGATGGTATTGCTTCCGCATAGCATTCTCTTCTTCCCAAGTAATTTCATCCATGTCTCTACTTTTCCAAATAACCTTAACATAATAGTTATCTCGGTTACGTAGTCGTTGAACCTTTCGACGGGTGATTTCTGTTGGTGTTACTTCAAATATCAATTCATCAGTCAATTCAGGTAGATCTACTGCCAGAACGTGCGTTGGATCTTTGACATACTTCTTCAATAAGGAAATATGAAATACGTTATGCACACTTGACATAGATGGTGGTAGTGCTAATTGGTAAGCCACTTTCCCACGCTTAGCTAGAATCTCATATGGCCCGACATATCTTGGACTTAGTTTCCCTTTCTGTCTGAACCTTTTCAATCCTCGCATAGACGACACCTTCAAGAATACTTTATCACCTACAGCGAACTCAAGATCTCTGCGTCAAGTATCTGCATATTGCTTCTGACGGTTCGGAGTTGTTTTTACCCTTTCCTTGATAATGTCTACCACTCGACAAGTCTCTTCAACAAATTCTGGCCCAACAATACTACGTTCTCCAATTTCATTCCAAAACAACGGAGTTCGACACTTTCTGCCATACAGTGCTTCATATGGTGACATCTGTATAGTAGCCTGATAGCTATTGTTATAAGCGAACTCAATCAGTGGTAACTTTTCATCCCATGATCCTTTGAAATTAATTACATATGCGCGTAGCATATCTTCTAGAATCTGGATTGTACGCTCTGACTGTCCATCTGTGTCACACCCCAATTCCGTACTGTTCAGAATGGTGTGATGAACCGCTAATAAACCAACGGTTCAACCAGGATCTCGAGTAGGCTATCCCCGCATTATCTAAACTTACACACATCCGTAATCATAATCAGAGTAAATACCCAATAACGAAAATCTTATAAATAAATGAACTGATAATCTATGTGATATCAAA